>JAOTQQ010000023.1:1433200-1463603 GCA_026546715.1 Gallinago undulata
TGTTGAACCTCATGAGGTTCTTCCTCGCCCAGCTCTCCAGCCTGTCTAGGTCTCGCTGGATGGCAGCATGGCCCTCCAGGGTGTCAGCCACCCCTCCCAGTTTGGTATCATCAGCAAATTTGCTGAGGATACACTCTGTCCCCTCTTCCAGGTCACTGATGACTATGTTGAACAGGACTGGACCAAGTATTAACCACATCATATTTCAATCACATGGTCCCCTCGTTACTCCAAGTGTTAGACTAAATGCAATGACGCTCTTGCATTAAAATGAAGATGGAGCAATGTTTGACAAAACTTTAATTAATTATGTGCCAGACCCTGTCACAGGGCCCTGCAAGCCACAGCTCTGTGTGGCACCGGTCAGAGCACAGCAGCACTTGCAGATTGTTTAACTGCTGCTTTAACTTCCTACTTCAGCAACAACTGAAGAACAATTACTTCCTACAAGTATGGGATTTTTAAAAAAAAGCCAAAACATATTTCCAACTGTATCATTAGAAGAAGCAAAAGCAATGAAGAACCCGTCAGAAAACTCCATTTCCTAAATTTCAAATGGCCACCATTTCTACAGGACACTTATAACTGTACAATTAGTGTTAAACAAACAAATCAGAAACCAGGAGAAGTTGGTCAGCAGACCAGACCAGCATTCATGAAAACTGGCCACCAGCTGATTAAGTGGAAAACAAAAACATAAAGCCATAAAGTAGAAACAACCTGGAAGATACTTTCTGGCACATTCAAATTATGAGACTTATTTTGGCATATGGTACTCCCACATATTATGAAAAGCTGAAAAGTGTTTTTTATTTTACTGGTGTCAAATAAGTATAAACTTTTTAACAGAATTTGCTCTCCAAGAAAGACAGTGGCTTCTCTGCTTTTTGGACATAATCTATTTTTATTAGAAGTTATGACTACAGAGTCTCCATGATACGCAGATGACATCAACTTCAGTTCTGTCTCAAAGAGATAGCAACAAAGACAAGACATTAAGGAAGAAAGAAAGGAAGTACTATTAATCCCCACATTGGAGGATCAAGACCTGAAGCGAAGCAAGGTTAAGTGAACCTTTCTTGTTTACCCAACAAGCCTGTATCTAGCCTGGAAAACAACTTCAAGTCTCCTAATTTCCAGTCCAGCCTTTTAGCCACAAAACAGACTTCCTTCCAACTAATAAATGCTTACAGGAATTTTAGTTCAATGTTTGCACACAGGCAAATTAGTAAATCTTTCGTAGCAGGAGACAGAGCACAGATGTACATAGAAAAAAAAAGGAGTAGATAAAAATGCTATTTTAGATGATCTTTTTAAGCAATTTTTCTGTCCCTTCCCCAACACACCCTTCTCCTGCCACGACACGGGCAAATAAATTATCATCTATCCGCATAATGTACACACAGCTTGTTTCACTTGCTCCAGTGTTGTAGCTCTACTGACTTTATCTTTGTTCAGAGAGACAAACAGAATGATGTAAAACCCGCTAAATGAATGGCTTAAAGGAAAAACAATTAGACAGATGATTGCAGTAATGTGAATTAGTTCGAAGAGCTTACAGGGAGCTGCCGAAGTGCAGCTACCTTCTCAGGATGTGAACAGCCATCACAGATAGCTCTGCAGACTGGAAGCTGCAAGTTTTTCCTTAGTGATTGTAAGAGTTATGGTGCATTATATATCGTCTGTAAACCCCACTATCAAAGTATAACCTTTTAAGAGTCCTAGCATGGGTTTGATCTTTACAAGGGAACAGCAGGGCCAGGCTGGAATTAAATCAATACAAATTAGTTCTAAAATGAAAAGTCACTATTAGGTGACGGGTGAAGGTATTTCACCCTGCGAGGACAGAAATGAATAGACCCGTACTCCTTTGGTTTGAGTCCCTGTGTCAGAGAGATGACTCACTGGTGTCAATGCAGTATAGCTCAAGTTTGACAGAAAGAGTTGCATGTATCGTATTTCCAGAAAATACATAGAGTTTGACCTGACATCACAGTGTGCAGCAAGCCTTTCAAAGTCCTCAAGGAGTCAGTCTGGGTACAGAGGGTGCTGGGGTGCGAAGGTGAGAGCTGGCAGTGCTGAAACCCACAACGCGCCTGATGGATGTTCTTAATTACTGTTGATATGATACATTTATGAACCTGCGCAATATATTGAGAATATTACCCTACAGGTAATACTTAAATACACAGAATACACTGTCAAGTTAAAAATAAATTTTTGTGTGTCAAAATACCTACATTCGAACTATAAAAACACATTCTACGCTCTGACTGGGGAATGCATCTGTTACAGCAACTGCTCAAGAGTTGCTGTGTACCTGAAAGCAGTCGGCAAGTCTTGCCAAGTCAGTGTGTATTCAAAAGAGCTTCTGAGCTCTACTCCTGTCCTGTCAGCAATGTTTCTTTCTCCAGTTGAATGGAAACCCTCGACCTAGTCAGAGTCGTTTCTGGACATAGTCCAACAGCAGTGAACATCATTTGCAGACTTCCAGGCCTCATCCCTTGTAAAGTTCAAGTCAGAGCCGATGGTATGCAAGTGCCATTTTAAAATGAATAATTTTAAACACTGCTAAACATTTCTATAAAACTCCTTCAGAATTCTAAACCTACAAAACAGAACAAATTGTACACAGCAGGAAACACATTTTAAATGTTCCTTTGGAGGATTTGTTCACCAGTACTTTTATAGATTAGTTACCCCGTATTTATTTCAAAAAGAAATAAAGGCAAAAGACATATAATGGCTACACAGCCAATCAGTTCTGGAAAAGGAGTGCTTTCACATCACTGCACACTAGGTTTATAGGAGGTACATAAGGATTTTTATATGACCTCAGAGTATGCATAGGTAAAGTAGCCAATTTTAAGTTATGCAGCATTCAGAATTACAGGTGATTTCAATGAAGGCAGAGGATATAAGCTCTGTTAATGAGTCTTTCAAGGATCAAGCAAAGGCAAAGGCTCATCTAGCCTAACTTCTACCCAATCACCATTTTCCTCTTGGCCAAGTATTCCCAAAACCATGCACAGCAGAAAGCCTAGACTAGACATGGAGGACTTTGATGGAGGTTTAGGATAGATGAGGCTTTGTAATTGTATAGCAGGAGAAAACTGGGATGGGAGGATGATTTACCCTATCTGCAGAATAGACTAAGTCAAGTGAAGAAACCTATGTTACCAAGGGCAGCACCTATTTGTGAATTGCTAGGTAACAATGATGCAACATAACTTAAATGCATCTCTTCAAACATATACCTAAATACCAGACTATAGGAATCACAAAAGGCGTCAAAGAGCTGAAATGCAGTAAGACCAGGTTAATCATTAGATGAGAACAAACAAAATTATCTTTGTCAGATAGAAACTGAGACTGTCTTTTTTATATTCTAGTCATAAAGGAAAAAAAGTTTAATTTCCGCATCCTTCAAATGTACTAGAATAACAGAACCTCATCTGCATAATTTAGATGCAAGATTTTATACCCAGTACAAATCAAAATCACAACAAAGGAGGAAAAAAGTGTTCTTCAACAGAGTGGATGAAAATCTGTACAGATTTATGCAAATTGTACTTATTTATTAAAAACCTTACAACTTTATTACTAATAAAGTGAATTAATTGTTCCTGTTTGCATGGAATGCAGAGTGGAAGGACTAGAGCAAGCCTTAAGATCAGGAGCCCTGGGTTGAGCTGTGCCATCCCCCTCAACAGCCAGCTCTACCACGGCTCCACAAAACACGCACAGCGGTTCCTGTCAGAGGGTGGTGCCGTGTACAATTTTGATGTTATTACATTTGCCCTTCTCTACCATAGTATGTCTCACAGTCGCATCTATGCGGATGGCTGGACTCACTCTGAGATGCCAGAAGTGCCTTGAAACACCTACACAACGACCTCAAACCCACGCTGCTGCTGAGTGTGCAATACAGAGGGCAAGACCTGAGAGCACTGGTACACACAGTGGGGCTGTGGGTGTAGCAGTGAGAGCATCTAATTCTGCCATCACATCACAACCAAGAAAAAGCAAATGCTGGCAGCAGGCAGCTATTTATAGGGCTTGCAAATCTCCGCTCCCTCAGTCCAGGTGCCCAGACTTTGGGGCACAGACCAGTGCAAGCTGCAAGCTTCATGCAGGGAGAGAGTACCAGTACCTTCTGTGGCACTACTCTGCAAGGTCTAATTTTCTCAAGGGTTGTTGCTAAAAAAGACCTTCAATATACTTGATCTCATTTACTTAAAAAAGACTGTCAGAAAGACTTGTCAGCAACTTCTTGGAAAGGCAGCAGAGGGAGGGAAAGCAGATTGTTAACATTAGAATATCACCTACCATCTGGATGTGTTTAACATAGGATCAGATATAAGATTTGGACATAAATTTCCAGTCCTTGGTCTCACGCCCAGACAAAACTTGAACTCAAGAACTTGAAGACATGTTCTTGTCTGTGGGATGGAGCATGTCAATAAAAGGTCTCAACACTCCAGCAATTTCACTGCATATACTCCCTTGTACTTCTTCTAAAAAAAAAAATGTTAAGTCCATTTAAAAGAAAAAGAAAAAACTATAGAAAACCAACAAACATGTACAAGCTCTACTGTACACTGAAAAAAAAAAGGAGGGGGGGGGGAGAAAAGGAATAGATGGAAGTATTTCAATCCCTGAAATTCTGCAGTTTCAAATAGTCAACTAATAAATGGACTTATTGATAGGCACCAGCTGAAAGGAAGCTCATAACTGCCACTTATTAAATGATCATCTCACACCCAGTCTTCTTTTGAATAGAAGGTTCAGTGTAAAACGTATGAAGGAATGGAGAACACAAGAAAGTAACCACATGACATGGAAGTACTTTGAAAAAATACTTAAAATATAAAGAAACTAAATGTTACATTCAATGGGTGGTTTATTATTGACAAACTGTGTTTTGTAGCATCTGTATAACTACAGGGGATTTGAACTCCAAGACAAATCTACAATCCCCAATGGAATTCCTTGTTTTCAAAAACAGATTATATTTGGGCCTCATCACATCATCAAGAATTCCCCAGTATCACCATAGCCATCAGTTTCAATAAATAGCCACCAGATTCAATAAATAGTTCAACACGCAGAAAAATGCAACTTTGCCTGAAAATCAAAGAAATTGAATTCATCTGTTCTGTCAGGTACACTCAGTCCTTGCAAAGAGCAGGAATTCTCCAACACACCGAGCACCAGCCAGAGCCTCCCTGCATCAGCTCTTCAGGTGTACTCATAAGACTATAAAAACAACTGCAAATGAGCAGCAGAATAAAATAATTGATACTGGATAAAATAAAGGAGGACAATACTCTTCTTGCTAGAAAACAAAACCAGAATATCACTTTCCAGACCCAAAGACCTGGGCCTATTTCTTAGACTCACTTTCTCCCTCCCTCCTGGCAGCAGGAAAGACTTAGAGGGGGCTGAGAAAAAGCCCTTGCCCTACACCATTCATCAAAGATGCCCTACTATTTTATTAATACCTAGATTTATAGGCAGCACATGAAAGAATGACTACAGTAAGCTCTGAGTACTTTTAATAGCACTTATACCCAACACGTATCAATGTGAAATACTAATACTAAGACCAGGTAACTATGTTGTCAGCAACACAAATTCACAAAGCCCAAATAAACTTCTTCAGGAAAACCAGCAGCAGCCTTGCCCCCACAAGTCTGCCTGTCTTTCTCCAGCCCAGACCAGCATACCCTAGGTAAGGTCGCCTCCCCTAAAAAAGGCCTTTTAAAGTCAAATAAAAGCCGGAGCATAAAAATTTTAGTGCTTTTTAAAAAATAAATTATTTCTACAGTTTAAATATTTATTGTCAACACCACTACCCCACCAGTACCCATCTGAGAAACATAATTTATGTTTTGCACTTGCCATAGCGATTTCCCATATTTATTTTCTTAAATAAGTAAACAGGAAGTCAGAACAAGAACAAAACATATTTTTCTAGATGGAAAGCGTTATTTGGTGGTGAATTACTTTCTCTCCCCCTTGGTTGTTTTTTTTTTAAAGGGAGAGAAAGCAAAAAAGACATTTCAGATCAGAAAATGCAAAAGATTAAAACAAGAATTAAAAAAAACCAAACACATCCTAAAGCAACTCACAACTTTTGCTGTGGCTTTTCACCATATCCATTTCCTTACATAGCCAAATGGTGCTGCAGACGTAACTCCACCTCCCACATAATCAGCGTGTCACTTCCCAAGTCATTTACTGCCTGCAGCGCTGGCAGCTTTACTCCTACGTGGTATCTTTGCTGCCACGGAAGGTTACTTTTCTGCCATGGGGAAGTAGCATATACTCACTACCTTGTGAAAACCAAGCAAAGACACGCTATTAAGTTAAAACATGCAAGGTCAACTGAAGGCAAGGAATAAAGCCCTGCCCTTGCCCACTTATCTTACAGGAAAAATGATATTTTTCCTGTAGTAGTAGTGATGACTGAAGAATGGAGGAAAGGAAATGGCTTTCAGTAAGTTAACCAAGCCAGTGGGCACAGATAGGATGGACCTGAGGAAGGGACTGCGTACCCAAAAGCCTGTCCTTTTTCCAAGTCCCACATTGCCAAAGCACACACCTGTTTGCCAAAAGAGGACATTGCCATCTGTTCAGCAGGCCGCAAAGTGCTTACATTTCTGGTCAGGCTGCACATAATAGAGAAGCTGCAAAGTAAGAAGCCCTTTTCCCAGGTTAAGGGAAGAGCTGATAAGCAAGCACAATTTTTTCTCACAAGAAATTTTGATGAAAAACAACATGTCAGATTTTATTAAGTATTTTCTTGATGAAAAGGGAAATGTTTTCACTTTGGTGGCCCAAAAGATAAATAGTCCCATATTTTCCAGTGTAACCAAACACATTTCTTACAAAACCAGAAGGGGTTTTTTTGTTTTTGTTTTTGTTTTTTTTTTTATAACAGCCATCTATCTGATGAACTAAGCAATCTCTGTTAAAAAATTTACCATCTCAGACATTTGGAAAGAATATGCTCTATCAGCTCTACATAAGAAAGAGAAGAGTAACGTCACAGGAAAGCTCTTCAAATGCACAGATCACGTTCAAAACCAAAAATTAGTTAGGAGAGTTACAACTAAAATACGCAGTTACAACCGTATTAACTCCTTAACAAAGTGTGTGTATATTTGTATGACTATATACACAAGCATATGTGTTTATATATATACACACAGAGTGGCATACACACATGAAGGTCTGCATATTTCATAGTATGTCCAGCCTAGGATTATAAAAGGCAAAACTGTTTTAAGCAAATTATCTGGAGCAAAACATTTAAACTATTATTTCTTTCCCAGCTGCTGTGACACAGAGCTTGGCTGAGCTATAACTGAACCACAACCTCATTGACTCCGTGGAGATGCACTGACTAGCAAGACTGTATTAACCTAAGCTTGATGCAGACTGCCTCTCTCTCTCTTCCCCTCTCTTATTTTTTCTTTTTTTTAAAAGGTGCAGCAAAAATCACAAAAGACATGAGAGTAAGAGCCACCAGCCACCAGTACAGTAATGCAGGGGATCAGGTCTGTGATGTACCACATGAATAACCATGCAAGTTAGTGAAGTGTATAGCAAATCACTGTTTCATACCAGGAGCTTTTTCTTACATAAGTTGGTATGTGCCAGTATAACATAACACATTACTGTAGCATAAAGCTTATTTTGAAGCATTTTAAGATCCCAAGAGGAGAATTATTCTCTTTGTAGAGTCTATTACTATGACAATATAAAGCTAAGTTGGAAATCTAAAGTGCATTTAAACAGCAATATTCCTCAGCTGATCTACAGCACTGATTTCATCTCATCAATCAGCACGGGGGGCTTTACGTGTTAGGTAGTGTGTGTGTATATATATATATGTATACACACACATACACATATATATATACAAGAGCAGCGCGGCAGGATAAAATGGGATCCACACTAAGAACAGCTGTGCAAGACTTCCTTTCACTATGAAAAAATATTGCCTTTCAGATGTAATATTGATGTTGACAACAGAAGTCACTATGCTTTTAAGTTGAAAAGCCCTACTTGGTCACAAATTATTTAAAATACAAACACACCAGTCTCGGCTGAAAGTTCTGTTATAATAGGGTACACAAAGTACTGTGAACAAAAAGCCCATCTCATCAAAGCTCATGGGAATTTTGGTACCAACTTTAATAGAGCCTGATTTTTTCCATATCGCATCCATATTATCCAGTTTCCTCTTATCATCACTCCAGCCCAAAGTGTTCATCTTGCAGTCAAGGTACATTAAAAGTACATTTATTGCCTGTTCAGACACTTCTCAGCACCGACAAGGACTCGAGCTGCATCAGACTTACGAGCTACAAAGCAACATTAGATCATCTCTTATTGCCCTGAAAGATCCTTCAAAATAAACAGATTGAAACGGTTTACAAAGCAACTGTCACACTACTGTTCCCACTAAAGAACACAGTGTGAAATTAGCTTGTTCTTTTTAAATTGTAATTTAGCCATGAGCAAAACTGGTTAGATGTGTTTGAGCTATTAGGTACAACACGCAGTCATCTTACTACCCAGACCTGTTTAATCAAATAGGCTTTCACTCATTCTCAGCTATACCCAGGGAAGCATATATGAACACAATAAAATCCATCCCTACCCAGGAAGAGCTTAAGTGCATAATATAACTTCTATTTCTATGCTACACTCTGAAATTGGAAGACTTCTGAATCGGGAAGAGTCAAATCAAACTAAACCATCAGCCCTTATTCAAACAACGATCCTGCCCTGATTAAAATTTCTGTTTGTTTTCATTAAAAGCAGCAAAATTAGCTGCTCTATACCATTGGGTAGACTTTAACTTGCAAAGCAGAGAACACTGTTTAAAAGGAAGACAATTTTTTTAGAGCACCTGAGACTTAAAGGATTTATCTAAGTCACAAAGAAGCATCAATTCCCAACCAAAAAAAACAGTGACTTTAAAAGTACATGATATTCTGTATCATTTAGATGCTTTATACTTTCTGTTTTGACAGGCAAACTTGTGCCATAAGCAAAGCCTTTGTAAAATGTTATTGTTTTCCACCCTTCGTAATTAGTCCATGTATTCCCCAATTTGTCAGCTTGATATTAAAGAATAACAATAATTTTCTATTATAGTGCTCTAAAAAGCATTTAACAGTTCTTTGCTACTGAATGGTAAGAGACTGCACTAATTAATTGTGTTCCCTCTGCTTTATGTTTCATAAAAACTTTAGCAGAGATTTCAAAGGCACAAAAGGACATTTAAGCAGCCTACACTCGCTAGAAAACAACCACGTGTGCCCTTAAAAATTCTTTCCAAAAAGAAAGAACCATAATGAATTAAGTTATAGATTTCTCTTATTAAAAGGAATTAAAAGTTCCTGTTCAGTTACACTAACACTCTAATTCTAAAGATGCTTGCTCCCTCCAGTTTATTGGATTTAAATACAACAAAATTGGTAACATTCCCCTCACACGAGTAAAGTTTTCCCACAAATGAACAGGCCCATTACACCTAAAAAATACAGAACTAAACAACAGAAAACAGCAATTATTTTTGGTTGATTTTCTAGATTTCAAAAGTACAGATAGTAAAATTAAGAAAAGCAGGAGAAATATATCAAATATAAAACACAAATCAAAATATATCAGTTGGAAAATTAAGATGTGTTAAGGCAGAATTCCTTATGGATAAATATTTTCTCTAATGACTGTAGAAATACCTTTTGAGGGGGTGAAAGTGCAATCTGTAAGCTATTTGAGGCATAGCGAGCACAATGGCAACAGAGTCTTATTTAACAAAATACAAAACTGTGTATCAATATCAACCAGCTGTAAATTAATGCATCATGAAATAGGTTTCATGATGTGTTAATGCAAGGAGGTAAAATAAGGGATAGATTATCTGTGTTTTATATCCTACAAGTATATATGATCTCATGTCAGCACCAACACTTTTCTTTCTTATATAATCAGTACGTAGGATGCCTACTACTAGGACACCTACGTAAATATTAAATTAGGACATTTATTCTTCTAAGTTATTACAGTTAAATCACTGGAAAAAAAATCCTTTTATGTCTACAAATGTAGCATTAATCAAACTCTCAACAGAGTAAAGCTTAAATGTATTGTGCTCATAGAGGTACTATTTAACTTAGAAGTTCAAGTCCAAATACATATTTTTCAAAGATTGTGAAATATTATAATCCTCATGTTGAGATTGCCATTCAAGGAGAAACCAACACCAGGGCCATAAAAACGCAGCGCCTGTACTGCACAGTGGCTGTACACTTGGTACACTCACTGTCAGACTGTCAGTATTTCTAATCACTGCAGTGATTAGAATAACTTGGGTCTGAGCCATGGAAATTATTTAGCCTCTTGAAACTATAATTTCTAAGTGCTTTAAAAGACAGTTTGTGCCTATTTATGTTAAACATACTGGGTTAAAACAGACATCATTGCTGTAGATAGATCTTCAGTTAGATGAGAAATACCGTAACAGGGGTGGGGTGGGTGTGTGTGTGTGTGTAGACATCTAAGAGCCAGCTCACAGCATCTCTTTCAAGTCACCAGGTCAGGGATTGGTTTTCTTCAAAGTGGGTTAGTCCAGCCCCTCTGAAAGTAAGGGGTTTTGAGAGAGTGATAAACAGCCCTGGGGCATTTAGTACTCTGGCTCTCCCCAGTAAATTGGCAGATGCTCCAGGCACTACTTTGATTCTAAGGGATTTTTTCTCACATAGCCATGGCTGTATCCTCAATATTTTCTGCTCATTTCTAAATGAATAAACAGATAGTGTTTTGTGTCTTGAAAAAAAAAACAAAAAAGAAAAAAAAATTAGATCTCATCAGGTCTTTACTTCCAAAGAAAATAATCTCAGTGAAAGGATGGCCTTGTGTATTTGCTGAACTAACTGTGCAGCACACAGAGGAACTCTCAGGCATGTCAGCGAAGCCCAATTTTAGAAACAAGAGCACAGGATCACTCTGATGAGCTAAACGCAGTAGATAAGCACAGCAGAATATTCGGAACTAAAATCAAAGGCTTTTGTAAGGTGAGGAATTACAATGTTATCTAATAAAAATACCAGCATCCCTACTTCAGTGTACCACTACAAACTTCTGCTGGAGAATTCAATATCCTGCAAGTAGGTCCAGTGCTGAAAAGAAGTTACAAGCTAAAAAGCACTGAAACCCTATCAAAAACTGCTTATGTTCTCCCAGCAGAACTAACAGCCTCCCACATTGCTAACCAAGGCTGCTTCTCTCTCTGACTTGGACACAAAACACAAAGTGAAACCAAAGCATTTTAAATACCTCAAAACCAGCTTTTCTGTCTGCATCACCCACACAAACGAGGAGCAACTCCAAGGAAACCCATGGAATTGTTCTGTCTTTCCTCTGCAGTATGACAGAGCAGACTATGGCACCCTCCCCTCCCACGTAAGTGTTGATAAATAAAATGTGAGAAGGCTCAAACTGAAACATCCTATTGTTTGTCTCTAACAAGAGCCCCACGTTACATTACACTGACTGACTGGCCGCATTCGTGCTTGCTACCAGTACAACACACGCCATCTGCATCCTCCCTACTCTCGGCCATTACTCTGTCTCAGAGTCACCTCCAAGGTGTGGAGAAGCAAGGTCTGTATTAACAGCCTGCATTACAGGTCTGCACTGTAACTTTTGGGCTACAGCTAGGAAGTACTGGCAGGGAAGGCACGGAAACAGTGGAGAATGGCCT
This sequence comes from Gallinago undulata, assembly GCA_026546715.1. NCBI lineage: Eukaryota > Metazoa > Chordata > Aves > Charadriiformes > Scolopacidae > Gallinago > Gallinago undulata. The sequence continues at coordinate 1,444,986 of JAOTQQ010000023.1, forward strand.
GACTCAAGGTCTTGTTCCCAGAAGCTCCCAGTAGCTGTCCCCAGTGCACAACCTGGTGGGCATCTCAGCACGCAGACTATTGTACTGAATGGACCAAAATCAACTTTTCCTTTTTGAACCATTTTGAACCTTTTGCACCATTTCCAGTGAAGCACAAAGCAACCATTTAGAGATCTAACCAGCTGGGACCAGTCTTGATGTGATTAAACTCCTGTCTGTGCAAACCCAAAGGTCACCAAGTCAGACTGCAGTGTGACAAATAGGGGAGAGCGCGCTGCCAGCACGACACCCTCAGGGGGAACCCACTAACTCTGCATTTCGCACCACGGGATACCTCCTGCCTGTATCAATTCTGGCAATAGACTGCAAAGCACATCTACCTTAAAAAGTTTCTCATGGAGAAGAGGAGACGGTTGGGTAAACACCTCAGCTGGAGCAAAGTACTGGATTATTTGTCACTCAGCATGGCTGTGCAATTTTAAAGGTAAGACCAGCTTCAGGATTTTATCTGTTATTATAATAAGGCTTTGCCCATGACACAGCTTAATTGCATTCAGCTTTGTGTACACACCAGGATGAAGTCTATATTTAATAAACTTTGCCACAACACCTCATCAGGAAATATGCTTATTATAGACAAACTTATTGTAACTATTTATGGTTTAGCTTTGTCAAACTCTGCAAAACAAAATGAGCTATATCAAGAAAAACTAAACAAGATATTTTTAGGCTGGTATAGTAATGTTTATGTCAGGGCTTTCATCAGTGTAAGGTGGTAAATACAGAGTTAAACATCCTTGTGTTCTCATACCTCTTACTGCTGTGAGACAAAAGTAGTGAATGGTGACATGGCTGGGGTAAGGAGCAGTCCCCTACCCTAAAGAGCTTATACACTACATCAAGAATTACAAAAGGAAAACGAAAGTGTTGCTTTTAGTCCACTCTAGGGAAAAGGGCCACAGGTAAAGTGACTTGGCCAAGGTGAAGCCAAAGCGCTCTAGCTGAAATGAAAACAAGACTATCTGTTCAGCTTGCTCAGGTATTGATCCACATGACCTAACCTTTCTACGCTGTCAGAGAACAATTTTAAAGGCGTAAAATTTCAGCTTGGTGGTACCTTTTGTCTTAGGAAGGTTCCTCTTTTATCAAGAGCAATACATGACATTCATCCATAGTGGATAAATAGTCTGTATAAAAGAAGATACATAATCATCTCAGCAAATGATGAATCACTTGCAAAACATTCTTCCCCTTTGCTATTTTATTGGGAAATGCAACCTTCCTAGAAGTCAAAATACCGGTATCATGCATGTTGATGCTAATGGCAACATGTTTCACACTGGCATCTAGTCTTGCCAACAGCACTGTTAACCATCCAGGGAAACAAAACAACATGTACTTCAAACACAACAGGCACGAGCACACAGAACATGCCAGAATGCTGGGTAACACTCCTATTAAAAAAGTAAAAACTTTTACAATGCATAACCAGGTGCAAGGCTGGATTAAGTCAGGAGGAGACGCTAACCCTGTCCCACTTGCCTGGTAAGTCTCCCAGACAGCTCTGCACTTTCAAAGGCAATTTTATGTGACACAACTTTTGACCCATTTCAGGATTTCAAGGCCATCATGTCACCTATGGATGGGGCTGTGATTGCTGATGGATGCAATTAGCACACACTAACAGGATGTAATTTCTCCTCTAGGGTCAGAGATCAAGTGCTAGGATTGCTTCTAAACCAGTGAAATGCTGTGGCACACAGAAGCCACAGACTAATCTCCAGGACAGTATGTCACTATTGCAAACAACTCCCCATCTCATAATTAAACCAATAAATTAAGGCATAAGCCCTTCCTGCCACGGCATTTTCCACACTACCTACATGGTAAATTGGGGGCCAAGTTTACCAATTCTTATGCCAGGGTTTCCGCTGCACACTTATGAAGTTAACAGAAGCACACCAAACCCTTGAAACAGAAGTAGCTCGTGTCCCAATTCTATTGATGCCTTGCAAATCCCAATCACCAGGAGCAGCAGTCAAAGCCAACATTCCTCTAAACATTTTGAATCCGGGAATTGAGCGCTCTCCCCTTCCTCTGATGATCATTTGCAACACTGCTTTGCCTTAAAGTAGGGCACTGTGATGCAAAACAAACAAACAAAAAAACCCCAACAGACTAACACTGCTGTCAGAAATGGTCAGGATCAGTGCACACATGGTATGGTGGGCATCTCCTCCAATTTCTGCTTGCCAAACAGAACACCAGCTTAGGTAGAGCAGTATGCTTTGGAGGTTTCATTCACGTACTTCTAACATTTTTATCTGCCAAGATATTTTCAAGCTATTTCTTTCTGGAGTGTCCCGAAAGGAATATATGAAAACATAAGGATTTTTCTTGAGGTTTGAAGTCTGCTTCAAAAATACCACTGAGGTCAATGCAAGTCTTTGTTAAGCTCTAGCTTCAGCCTTTAGGAAAAACACAAATAGAAAGAAAATTTAACACTTGCATATAACTTCTCAAACAAACTTGTGCCTGTCCTCTGCTGAACATTCCTGGGACAACACTACCAACAGTTATAAAATCTTCACACATCGGATCACATAATTACCTACCAATAGAGAATATTTATGAATACACTTACTAAGTGCTATATTTCATGCTTTCAAATCGTTCTTGTTTTCTGAATGTCAAGATCTCAGCTCATGTTTTCCTGAATATACTGTGCAGTCAGGTGGTAAAAGGATCCTTCCTATACATTCTTCTTAGCTGCTGCACTGGTACTCCAAAAGGCACCTGTTTCCAGGACTGATCCCTGGGCACAGGCCAAACGATAGAGAATAACAGTCTGCACTGATCAGAGGTTACCCTTTCCACAGATTAGTTACCACCAAATGACCTATATGAGGAACACAACCATCCCCTGGACCCTACATGGAGCCTCTCATACCTGGTGACATATTTATTATATTTTGCGTGCGCCCCCCCCTCCCAACAAAACATACAAACCACTCTAAAAGCTGGGTCATAGCCTCCCCATAAAGTACCCACTGTGACCGAGTGCTGTTGGGGTGGTGCTATGTTAGAGCAACAAGGAGATTCCAGTGGCCTGGAAACACAACAGCATTTGTCTGTTTCAGATACTGCCAATCAAAGAAAGAATAAGCACTTATATAAAAGCCTGATTTTATGATTTTTAAAACCTACAAATCAATGATGTAAATGGACTACAGCCTAATGTTTAATTCAACCAATAATATGTGCCAACAGGTACTCTGTCTCATCTGTATCAGAAGTGTAACGTGTACTTTAAATACATTGGATGTACTTTTATTTTAAAGGGATGAAATAGTAAATATGCATAATGATGAAACAAACTATTATACTACTAGAAAAACATTTCCTTAGAGCTTCATTAACTCTGTATTAAACCAAATTAGGATACAGCAAGCATACCTACCATGTAGAAATGAATGACTTATTTGCATTTTAGTAATATTATAACATTATACAGTCAGACCTGACTGCCACCTTCACCTGCAATAACATTGTCACTGAAGCCAACAGAAGCTCTAAGACAAGGTCTACAGGTCTCTGGGCATGCCTGCGCAAGCATGCTCAGGAAAGTCAACTGGCATTAGTTTAACATATAACCTAAAGAAGATTAGTTAAACTTTATGTGGATGGTTTCCTTCAGAATTAAGGTGACTTTGATATGATTTTGTTACTTAAGTTTGGAAGTAGGCCAATTAGGCCTACTTTAGGCCGCTTTAATGGTGAAGAAAAGCACCCACACAGGGTTTTGATGCTCGGCAACAAGCCACTGTAAAAATTAACTCATATTGTTTTTCCCATGTGTCCACTCATTTACAAACCCTTTAGGAAGGTTATAGTTTTAAAAATATTAATCTGATTAATTGAAATTTCACTTTACCAAATTATATAATTCCACTTGCTAGTGTGAAGAAATCACTAAATATTGAAGCGAGCTCCCTGGTAAAGTCATCCAGCTTCAGAGGAAACTGTGTTTTTGCTGTGGTACTTCAGTGAGTTTTACTACACTCACCCCTTTTTAGAATTTGATGAGTGACATCCAGTGTGGTGTTTCTGGGAGTGGAAAGAAGGGTCTGAAGCACCTTTGGTTTTAAGGCAGAGTAACTTCATGAGCAGAGAGCATGTTCCATATCCACTAACACAAAGCACATTTCCAGCTATAATGAGACCTCTAGCATCTTATATGGCCTTCCATGCAAACTAATTCAGAAAAGTAAAATAAGAATGATTAAATCATGATTAAAAACATTATCAAACAGCTCAGAGGAAAAGACTATCTCAAAGAGTACCTCAGAGCCTATCTCAAGACAACTGGGCCTGTGGATACTGTTATCTTATAACTCCTCTTGACAGAGAAAGAACAAGAGAAGATGAATCCAGAATGAGCACCAAGGTAATCTTGAACACTCCAAAAGCACTGCTAGCTTTTTTTCCCAGATCATTTTTAACGTCAGTCAAATACTTTCCCTTCTCTCATGTTTGCACAGAAAATCTGCAGACACCATTACACTAAAGGTGGAGAAGTCTCTCAGTAGAGCTATAAAAGAAACATCTCTTCATGGAACAGATCTTAACCATGCAGGGCATATATATGCATTTTTATAGTACCTTATTACAACACACGCATCTGTCAATCTCCAGCTGTACCAGAAGATGCGTATTAGAGACATTCAGATTTCTTAGGGAGAAGCTAGTAATAAAAAAGTACTCTCAGGTAGCCCTTGCACTCCTGAACAAGCCAGACATAGCTTGTACCAGGACCTTCAGCTCTCAGCAGAACATCAACACCTTACTCCTCCTAATGATCTTGTAGTTATGTGCTTGTGCAGCATTATGAAGAAATGGGGCACAACGGCACATAATTAGGTACATGACAGAAGTCTGCGTTTTCTTTAAATATTCCCATAATAGCCACATTCAAAACTAAGCTATCAGTTAGATGAATCTGTGAGCTATTTTAAGAGCTTTGACAACTGCCCTCTGGAGTCTGATAGAAGTTAGCAGCGCTTATAACAACTAAAACTAGTGGGATTAAAAATATTCTAATACCCAAAATAACAGTAAAAAAAAATAATCAGTGGTATGCAAGTTTTTCTTTAGACCTTTATGGTTCACTGAATTAAGAACAGGGGGCAATTTCAGCTTTACAGACGGTTTTCAGACTGTTTAATATGTGGCAGATGCATAGTTAATTAAAACATGTTTGAAGTTGGTATGAGGATCAAAAGGAAAGAAACGTTACATTAAAAAGGAGAGAGTTGATCTAAAGCTGCAATTAAAAGCATGAACTCAAGGGAAAGAGTCATTTGAGTTCATAGAGGAAACATTATACACAGAATTAAGATCAGTATTACAGTTTCAGAAAAGAAGCAAGCAAGCTAGATAAGTAGCAGCACATAATAATTGAGTATTTACACAGCTGTAAAACTCCTGCCAGAATTGAGAGTACACGTGTTTGGAATGGATGCAGGGGAAGTCTTCTCCGCCTGATCCTGTACAACAATTTGCTTTATTGCCTGGCTGCTCTTGGTTCCTACAAGAACACCCGGAAAGGTTCATTGGTTTAAGCCTCGTGCATCTGAGTAAACTAACAATCCTAATTGCCAGTTTATTCAAATGAAAAAAAAAAAAAAAAAGATTACCAATGAGACTATTAAAGCTTAATAGAAGAAAACATTTAATTAAAACCTAAAATGGAAGACTCGTTTGCTTAAAGGCCCGGAAATGGAATTGGTCCCACCTGCATGCGTTGCACCCTGGTACTGGGAAGAATAACTGCACTACCTTGCTTGGTACCACACTGTGCACAGAAAAACAGATGAGCTGACAGGAAGCTGGTTTCACAAAAAAAGCTTCTGGGAAAATAAAGTGCTCGATGTGCTTCTACTAACAGGCTGACCAGTTCCTTCATGAATTAATTGGTCCTGGCTTATCCATAGACCAACTTATATTTGTCTTACCTTCAGATGCTTCCATAATTTAGTAATTTAGTATGTTTATTAGACATGAAAAGCATTTTTAACTTTCCCAGGTTTAAACTTGTAATAAACTTAGAAATACTTAATCATCACTGTTACATTTAGTACTGTGATTAATACAAAGTTTTTTCTAGAGGCTAGTGATAATATTTAACACATAGATGAAAATTAAATGGGGATCACAGGAGATAAAGAAGGACCCGCTCATACCTACTATATTCTCTGCCTTCTACTCACAATACCTTCAGCTTACACTCGAAATAAATATTACTAGTCATTAGTACAGCATTCAGCCACAGGGGTCAGAATGGTCAACTCACACTTACTCATTTCTCTCCTACCAGCCTTGCAAAAGCTATTTCTGAAAAATGCAACCAATGGACATCAGCGACTTCAGTCTTAGCCACTTACAACAAAGTGGTAAAAGTTTTAAGCAAACACTGGACACACTCTGTTGTGAAGCAACTACAGGAGAAGGCAAACACCCTGGGAAGATTGGGATGCTTCAGAAGAGGTTTGCCTGCACAAGAGCTGGTACAAACTTCCTAATACAGTCACAACCAAAACGATAGGGAGTCTTCCCAGTGAAGAAACTTGATTTCCTCCTCCTCTTTGCCACTTTGCTCCCATTATCTGCCATAACTAGGACACATTCCCTTGTGTGCCCAACTCTCCTTCTACTTTCCTGTTGGCTCAATATAAGAAGAAGAAAGCCTTGCTGTCCTGCAGATTTGATACACAGCTCCAAAATGCTCCAAGGGCAACTCTGCAATTCCTTTTCCTACAGCCACACTCTCTTCATAGTCCCAAACCCAAGCACAGGAAACATATGTTGGGGCAGAGAGCAAATGCTGAGATATATCCCTGCAATCTCAAGGAAGCAGGTGGTTCCTCACAGATCATTGCCAGTTCCCGCATTTCAGAGCGGTCCATGGCCTGGGTGTGGCAGAGGTATAATCAGTCCTTAAATATCCTTTTCTTCTCCGCGCTGTTCAGCCCACGCACAGCAAAGCCTCCATTTCAGTATGTCTGGTGACACCACGGTAGCAAAGACACACAAGTTTCCTGTTTTCATTGTTTAGCACACTTTGGCAGCGATATTCTCAAAAACAACCGATTTGGGTCATTAATCAAATCAACAGAGAGCTGGCTAACAATCTGTTTTAACTCAGTTGGCAACTGATAGCTGTCTACATCTCTGAATTTGTGTAGCCCCAATTAGTTTTAATCAGCTGCACAGCCATTAAACCATCCTTCTTGTTCTCCAAACGAAGGAGGCAAATTCCAGGAATTAAACTTCTGATGAGCATAGTTGCACTTGCTCGTTCAGGAAGCCCTTACTGAGAATACTCCATGTCTGTCACTCAAAATCGGCTGTTTCCTTCAGCACTGCTGCCAGTAAGTTGTTGACAAATGAAAGCCAAAGGGGAAGACACACAAGGCAAGTGGAGATCCAGATATGGTAAAATCTTGAGACCTTGAACACAGTCCAAAAATTATTCTTTTGCCAACACGAAAACACATCTCAGTTTAGGCCAGAAAACTTAGATGAGAACTCTGTCTTTATATGATTTAGAAACAGCACACATCTGTCAGTCTCAAGAGAAACACAGTCACCTTAAAAGGAGCAAATTAATAAACTGTTATAAACTACTACCTATAACAAAGACTAAAACAAAAAATATTTTTTAAATAATCAAAGGTATAAGTAAGTTATTCCACCATACCAAGCATACCCTACTGCAGGACTGTGACCAAATAGCTCTTCTATTTCCAAATACATGAGACATACAAGCTATAAATAAACAAGTTCAAGATGTGCCTTGATATCACAGACGCTGCCCGCTCACTCACTCCACTGTCCTTCACTCACTACAGCTAATTTCTGACGCTGTCTTTTTCTTCTTTACCTTTGCAGGCATTAAGAAAGCGAAAGAAAATGATGCAGCCTGTCAAACACTATCAGGTACATTAGCACTTGTCTTTTACTCACTTCATATCGTTTCTCACCCTGGATTTCTTGTATTCCAGTAGTGCATCCCAGTCAATATCAGTTCATACATCACTCTGGAGGATGAGAACTCCCTAGATCTTGTGTTAAGATACTAGTTGTTCCTCAGAGACTATTATACACATGCTTGGGCATTTTAATTATTATTATTTAATTATTATTACTTAAGCAATAAAATGCAGGTGAGAAGAGGCTTATCAAATGGCCAATATCTATCTATGCACTTGAAGCTTCACTTCAGCCACTAAGGTCTTTCTAGAGGTAAAATTATTATTGTACATATTAAATGGTCTTACTGTATCCTGACCACGAGAAACAAATATTCTGCTTTGGAAAGTTGCTTTCATGTGTAAAAATCTAGGTACTCTACATGAATGATACCACTGTTACTATGACCAGCAAGTATATGATGGACTTCCACACCATAAAATTCACAGGGTCAGCCTGTGTATTTATGATTTGTTCTGCAGTCTTTCAAAATGCTTGAAACTAGGAATGAATGCAAAATAAATGCAAACTCTTTGAAAACAAGCATCAAGCAGCCAGTCACAGTGTAAACACATTTTAAAGTCATGACAGTAAAGTCCCTCAGAGTACAAGTAAAGACAATGTTTTTATTGGAGATTAACTAAGACTTCTTGGGAACTTCAGATTAAAAGAAAACTATGCAAATAATTCAAATCACCATGTAGATATGTAACATGAATCCTCCTCAAAAACTAGAAAACAACTCTGCTCTAATGTTGCAGTATCACAATAATCAGTCACTAAGTATACAAAAAAAAAGTAATGTAATTGTACATATTTTACAAGAATGTCAGCTAAAAAGAAACAAATGTTTAAAAAAACCCCTTCTACATTTGCATATAATTAAGCCAAGATCAGATGAAGCCACATTCAAAGTCCTACCATCCTTATGTAATGCCAGCAACCAAAGAAATTAGGCGAGTCATGTAAGGTCTTCCGGAATACAACATTAATTTCCACTAAACAGTTGTATTAAGCTTTAGAGGCAAGGGGCACAAAAGTGTCTTACATCCTCACCTGTACATTCCTCCTGAACTTACATCCCTCCCTCCTCCTTTCCTCCTGAAATGTCAGTGCTAAGGGGATGCCTACACAGCCTTCGGAGAGTTTCCTTGAATTTCGAAGAACCCAACCACAGAAGCACCATACCCAGCCTAGGCAAGTACATGGTGTCTCTCACAGATGCTGATTAGTTCAGGCTCAGCACAAACTAATTGTGGCATTAAGTCTTAAGCCTTCTGATCTCAAAGATCTATCCCACCAGAGCCATGCCACAGAATTTTAGTGTTTACAACAGGAGCAATTTCTCAGAAATAATTTTAAATTGAATGCTATATAGTTTCATTTTAACTCACTTCAGGTGCGCATCTGCACAAACAGGAATGCCCCCCCTCAGTCTTCTCTCAAGCACAGAGGACCAGACTTGGCTTGCCTCCATTGCCTTTTCCATGAGCACTTTAGGAGAACAATCTACATAGCTTGAAGCTAATTGAAATCTTGAATTCAAGTGATATTACTGAAGATTCTTGGAAATGAGAACTGAACTTGCCAGACTTTGAACCAAATCCCCAGTTGTACCACAAGTTACAGTTATCAGCAGGGAGAACTACTACATAACAGAGGCCCTACGCATCCAACACAGCCCCAAGGTCACATATTAAGTACACTCTGCTCATTACCAGTCATTTGAAGAAATTATCCACCCAATAATTTGAAAATGTACCCATTTGATTCTATGCAATGGCTGACATTCAGATCTTAAAATGGACAGCAAGCCAAATTCACCAAAGAGACAATTTGGAATGACTTCTGAGGGTTTGGCTCCAGGTACTTTCTGGAAGTGAACCTGTAACACAGAAGGCCTGCAGGTACTTTGAGGTTTTAGTAGCTACCAAGCAGTGGGTGGCAGAGCCCATAGGTGCAACTGGTTATTTGGTTCCAAGCTTAAGTAGCACACACAGCTTAGGATTATCATGATTTTTGCTCAGAAAAGTGGGCAAACAGTTCTACAGAGAGCAGTGATACCTCATGGGCAAATGAAGATACTACTTATACATTTATGAAATGCGTTATGAAAATTCATGTTGTTTTTTTCCAGAAGCCCAGTATGAAGGACTCCACCAGATCTGCTAGAGAACCTGGCAACAGTAAACCAAACAGAATTCTAAGGGCAATGAACAAATAAATGAAACCCAAAAGGGTTTTAGGCCATAGCTAAAGTAACCAGGCAAACCTCAACCCATGCCCACCCATTGCTGAAGCCGCTGCAAGTATTCCCAGTAAAGCCTGAAGTCTTTCTAGCTGCACAAACAGCATACTTAAAAACTTGATAGCGGAGTTGGAATTCGATAGCCTTATAAATCCACTGGCTTCATAGCTTACTAAATAAGTTCTACTTCTGAGGAAGTGAAGTGTCTCAAAAAATACTAACATTTTATCTTAAAACATTAAATTGCAGTCTTACATCCATATAACCTCAGGATCCATACCATTTTGTTTCTTAAGTGCATGCTTTTGTGTGTTAACAGCATATGTGAAAAATGATAAACACAAAGGGTTAATAACATTTTCAGAGTTAAAGGAGAAACCTCAATGTAAGAATCCTGTATGTGTTTGAATGATTAATTTTTTGCTAAATGTTGAATTAACACTAGGGTGGGGTGTAGCTTTGGGTTGGTTTGGTGGGGTTTTTGTATAACTTATTACCTGTTCACCTTCAAATCTTCACAGCTCTTTTAACAGATTTCACTACAAATCCCCAGATGCAAAAGGACAGATAGTTTCTCTAGAAAAAAAAAAAATCTGTCTTTTTTTGTTACTAATGCTATAGCAATCACCACATTGACACAGGCTAAGTATAAGCTATTTAACAATGCCCATGGTAGAAGAGACAATGAACTATAAATGAATTTGATCCCTTCACACCTTCCTTCCTTTATCCTCCTCCACAGTGAAGCTAATACCCAGAGCCACGTGTAAAATACACTTGGCAACTGCATGGCTGAAGTTGCCAAGTTTCAGAATTATTTTTTCCCATCTCGGCAACAGTAGCAGGAACACTATCACATGGGTTCTGGCCACTTCTGGCTATCCCACCGGAAGCACTAGAAGCACTGGATTCGGTTGTACGTGATCGCTGGAGGTGCTTCTAGCAGAAAAAAAAAACCCCAAAACCAGAAGATCTACTCAGGTGGTTTTCATCTAATCAGAAAAAATACTTACTTGCTCCAGGTTAAATTTCAATTTTTGTGACAGCATATGAAAGACATCTGTCCTATGTTTTAATCAACCTTAATATCCATAGGTTTGGGTAGGGTAGAAGTGCCCTGTTTCTGTACTGTGAAGACACTCATCAAGATGACATCCTCATTTGCATGGAGAATACTTTTGAAGGTGGGTCCCAGTCCCTTTTCTACCAAGTACAATCAATTTAAACTTCAGAGAATTTTCTTAGAAAAATAAGCAGTCTAGACAAATTTTGCCCTAAGCTTATAACTCTGTAAACCTTATACTTTTTATGGCATTCATACCTGCTCCATCCCCGCACTGTAACAGATTGAGTTACAAGTTAAAAGTTACATTTGCTAACTTTAATTCCCTTCCATGCAGCTTTTGAGAGAGAAAGTCATCACAAGCCACAAGATATTTGGTCACCCCACCTGGCTAGTGTTCATACCTTCTTTGCAGAGTCATCTTTGATAGCAAGTGACCCCAGCTGTGTACCCCATTTACAAATGAAGCTGGTCTTTGTCTGTATAAAACACCACAATGTCAGATATCATGTTTTAGCATGTTTACAGGTAAACAATGATTTTTTTTTGTCTGATGTGATAGGACACCAAATAGGATGTTGGGACCCCTGGAGTAGCTTCACTGTTTGGCAAAAGAAATGGAAAGTGAAAGACAGCAAAGATGACAAACCAGCAGCAACACCACATAGGTCAGCCAACCATTAAAAAATGCAGCCAACCAGCTTTGATAATGAGATTTTCTGACATAACAGACAAAAAATAAAAACCTTAAATGTTAGCTTTTCATGCTTAAAAAAACTTATCAAAGTTACAAATGAGAGTTAAGTATAATAACATTCTTACAAGTATAAATCTATCTCTGCAATACATGGAGAAAGGTTCTCCCTTTTACAATACCGTACATAAACATGTTAATTCAGCTTTGGTCAATGCACGGATCATATTTCATGGAGGCAAGGAACTTGTTTGAAAGTTACAACTCTGATAGTTCAGAATTTAAAGTTAAAAAATTGCAATTGCTGTGCAGAATACACGTATCTACATTCTCCAGAAGTCCTCTTTGTATCCGTATAATGATATCCATTAAATGGTAGTTCCTCCAGAGCTAACAGCAAGCAATTAAAAATCCTCTGCCCTGGCTTACAACAGAAGCTGCACAACCCAGCAGGACTGACCATGAGTGATCAATGGCCTTGCCGGGAGACAGAAGCTGAACGGGCCAAGAGGAGGTCCCAGAGCTTAGCCAGTCAACAGAAGCACATGAAGGATGTTGAGAGCCACAAGCAAGAAGCAGAAGCTGCTTGAAGCCACAGGATTAAAAAGATATCACCGCTCTCCTCTCTTCAACTCACCTGCCAAACCAAAGCCAAGTTGGTGGCACCCAACCTGCAGAGCCTCCTAACGGTGCTCACACAAGTCGCAGCAGAAAGATGATTGGACTGGCAGTCACATTTCTAAAGGCAAATATTTGTGTGCTACAGGACTTCCACACCGACAGGCTAAATCGATTTGAGAGCACGAAAAATCCTCTATTTCATTAAACCATGAGGTGGCATACGTTGTAGAATTCTAGAATTAGGCACTGTGTTAATTCACTCTTCAAAGTAGCTAACAAAAAATAAAAGAAACATCACAAGAACACATTACGGGCATTTTTTCCCCTTCCCTATTAAAGTGCTCTAAGTCCAGAGGAATATTTTTCCCAAAATATTTACTTATTGAGCCTTTTTCCTCCTTCTAGGTTCTGTTTATTTTCATTTGCATTTAACAGATGAAATATTTAACTTCACAGTGTAAACAATGTATCAGATACATCAAATGCTGGAGTAAGTGGGCCAAAATAAATTGGATATGGCTTGCATTCTCTTTATTGCTACTATTATGATCTCCAAACGATAGCACAATCTCTCATTGCAAAATGCAGTCGAGAGTTTTCCTAGCTAGCTAGAGGGATAAAAGCAAACCCAAGTCTTCTCATTACAGCACCCAGACAATTTGATTTAATCCTGATTAGACCATTCATTCTCAGGGGCTCCACTACAATATCACATACATCTTTATAATCTGTCTTCTACCTGTATGGCAGTGAGGCTGTTCGTTCCAATAAATGGAGCTTTAATTGTGTCTACTGGACATAAAAAGCAGTTTTCACAGAAATAAATAATTACTCAAGTCAGCTTCTCACAGACCAACTCTGGTCTTACATTTCTTGCTCTTGAAGCTTCTCCAGACCTAAGGCTTACTCTTACAAGGCCCCTAACATTAAGCTGAAAACAGATCTTTCATTGATCAGGACATTTTAATAATCATGTCATTGACAAATTAATTTTAGCGTGACAGACGCTTTCCACAGCAAGTATACAAGAAAGCCCTGCATATGCAAGCTACAGAATTTAAAGAACATAAAGCATTTTTCAAAAATGTTATTTTACACTATCCTTGCAGCTACAGTGGCTGTGTTGTAAAACAGAAAGGAAGAATGTCTTTCCTGCCAAATCAGGAAAATATTGCATATATTTAATGCACTTAAAAGAGGTATCCAATATTGTCCTCATAGCAGGCAATTAATGTCTCAACGACAATCATAGATTAAGGCTTAATACACTACTTATCTCTTGAGCTATGTGGAATCTAACTGTTATTACATACACAAGTGCATAACATGCATCAAACAGTAAGAAGTGGAAACACTCTGAAACCTAGTTACGTTATCACACTAATTTTCCACGTTACAGAGACAACAGCACTAACTGGAACAGAAATATCAGAGAAAAAGACTTGTGCGCTGAGAGTCTGTTTGTAAATACACCAGAACAGTTCAATATTTCTAATTAAGCAGAGATGAGAAGTGCCGCGAACTAAAAGAAACACCTTTGGCAGTAGCTTATTCAATCACATTTCAAAAATATTGTTGAAATTCATCTCTGATGATCATTAACTGCCACTTCTAAAATCCATAGCACACTCAACCTTACAGGCAATAACAGCAGATTTCACACTGACATTACGTGTAATTGAAACTTTTGATTGAACAGTTCAGCTTTTGTTAATTGTACAATATTCATTAGTTGACTGACTGTTGTACATCAATTTAGCCTATGGCAAACAGATAGAACGGTAGATGGTACAGTTGTAGTCTAGGCTACCAGCATAAATCATTCTTCCAGCCTTTTTAAAAGGTCTCCCTAAGATCTTTATGCACATTATTTTAGCAAGAGAATGCATTTCTGCTGTGGATGAACAATAGGGATAAGTGATGTAGGTAACATCATTAAATGATCTTTTAAGTTGTCAGCATCAAGAAACAGAACTGAGTGAACAAATTTCCATGCATAAAACTATTCACATCGCGTACGTCATGTAACTGATGTGAAAGTACAATATTAATTTTAAGATATGTGGATGTGAACCTACTTCTTCCCAATGATGTAAAACCCTGTGAGTATGGTAGGTATTTTGGAAATAACATTTTATTTTAGTTAGGACAGAGATGAGTGTGGCTCAGAAGACCGTATGATTCTATGATGCAAACACAGAATGAGTATCAACACACACTATTAGGAAGGACATTTGTGGAATTAACCCTGTATTTGTGCAACTTCGTAATCTCCTTCCCTCTGAAGCAAGTATTTTGGAAGCTATCAGACAATTAATTTATTAATGCCATACCATGCCATTGAAGTAACTGAACTTAACACCAGATGCTTGAAAAGCCTGGAGTTTAGGTGCTCTGAAGAAATGCGGTGGTTTTCCCTTTTCTGGACCAGATAGTGTGGAAATCAGCTTCAGAAGATCAAAGCCTCATTGAACATGACAGTGGGCAGCGTTGAACTCTGGCAGTGAGACCCTGAACCCTGTACAGGTACAGCAGCTCCCTGCAGAAGCATCAGGAAGGTTACAGAGTAAGTCACAGAAACAAATCACTTACAAGAGTAAATACCAGCAACTTGTCGCTTTTCACCAAACCTAGGAAGCACTGGCCATACTATACTATTTGGAACTACCAAATGGAATAACTCCTGTGCTTAAAACTAGCTTAGGTCAGGCTCTAATCTAGTTCTTGCCACACCACTGGACTAGATCTGTGTTATCAGTCTATAACCAAAATAGCATTTAAGCCATTTCTAGGGTGATGAACTGACAATACCCTGTACCCATTATGAGCAATATGGCTGCTCTGAGCATCTTAGGGGAACAAGCCAAAGAAACCAAAGCAAACTAAAACCCATGCACAACAACAATCATCACTCACACATACACACACACAACCAAAACCTCCCAAATTATGAAAACACTTTTACTTCAACCCCTGGACACAATGACAGGACATGAATTTGCAAAACTGTCAAGTCCTTCCTTTAGGCATCTAGAATTATGATAACATGGAAGCGGATTCACTAATCTGACATATTTGAGGACTTTGCGATACTAATATTATAGTTGCATACGAAGGCAAAGGATTTCACGCTGCATTGAGAAAACAATGACTGTGTTCTTTTGAGCTGCTTTTGCTAAAACAGGAAAGAACTAAATTATGGCTTAGAAGTGTGAGGCAGGCCGGGCAACAGACTTTATCCTTCTAAAGATAAAATAGCTACACTTAAAAGGCCAAGATTGGTCTCTGTCCCAAGTGAAAGAATAGTTACAAGAAACTTAGAACATTAACTGAAACTCAAATACAGACTGGCCTAGAGAGTATCCTACACCTAGACTGTACATAGGAAAAAAATAAATCAGCAAGTGCTTGCTGTTGAAGAAGTAGTAACATTTTTAGTCCAGAACATTAATGATAGAAGCGTAATATTTATCTACCAAAACCATTTAACTACTTATTGAGGGCAAAGTGGAAGGACCCCAGCTTGTTATTACAAACTAAAAATTCCGATGTAATTTTCCATGTGCACTTTGATGCCATTGCTCCAACTGACAACAGCTTACAGAACTCACTGTTCTTACAGTCAAAGAAACATGCCCGTCCATCCCCATCTCCTCCTTGGAATTAACATCCACTAAACCTTGAGGATTTGACTTCACCATTCTAAATCATTATTTTCTCTTATATATATTATAGACATCTTCATAAAGGTAAAAAATTGTATTGCAAGTATTAATATTTATTTGAAAGCATATGAGGATAAATGAGATTTTAGTTGCTGGCAAAGAAAATTGCTCACTTAAACTTTCATGGAGCCACAGGTCATTTATTTCCTTAAAATTCCTTTTAGCCTAAACGTAACTACAATCTCTTTAAGTCAAAATGGCATTTTAAAACACTTGGCCTTAACAATAGCATTTAAAATAATGTGGGGATAATTACTGACATTTACTGTGCTGTAGTGAGAGCGTGCAGAAAAAGAGCAAGAAGGCATTTGAGCTACACTGATGCCCAATAGCTCAACAATATTATTAGTGTCGGTACAAGGCCGCATTACATCTGGTACTCCACATCCATTCCAAGTTTGTAGACACTCAAGAAGCACTTATCTTCCAGTAAATAAGAACTCAAACACTGCTCAAAGTACTCGAGGATGAATATTATAAACTTGATTCTGGCACTGTTCAGGATTACAGATGCAAACGATACAGTGTATTGCTCAAAGGAGTGAAAGTTTTGCTGGCCTTGGTATTTGTACCCTGAAATACCAAATAACCAAAAATATTTGTGACTATGCTGTCCACAGTGTATGAACAATTTTATGTTAACGTAAACAATTATTTCTACCATTTTGACTTGGAAAGTTACCTGGAAATCTTCAAGTAGAACCTGTGCCATCAATTGTTGTAGCTTTTATAAGAAGACCTGCTGAAATTATTATAAAATACCTGAAATCCACCTAAATCACTCAGGAGACAGAGATCATTTTCTGCTGGTCAAAAAGATGGAGCTCTTGCAAACATCGGGACTTTTGTCACTTCATTTCCCTCCCTAATTAATTGAGAATGTAACATCAGCAGTGGGTGCCTTTTCTAGTGATCATCCCAGGCTCTGCTCCCCTGTATTTAATATGCATTATGCCTTTCTTTGCATTGTTTTCTTAATGCTATTCCAGCTGTTAAAAGTGACACCTTCCCTACACCCACCCCCACCCCCCCCGAAATTTCCTGTGCAGTTTATTGAACTCTCTGAAAATAGTCCAAAAGCAATTCCCTATTCATAGTACCCCAGGAGTTCCTATTCCAGTGCTTATCCCATAGACTGCAAAGAGACACGTGTCTCTGAGACAAGCACTGTATCTTTTTTACCTTCCCTTTCTCAGCATGCAGTAAGTTTGCCACTTATGAATACTTTGGTGCATGGAGGCAAATCCTTTTACTGCCTTAGAACTGATACAAGTCTTTGAGGTCTCCAAAAAAGCTAGAGTCATTCTCCCTGTCACT
The DNA here is from genome assembly GCA_026546715.1 of Gallinago undulata. NCBI lineage: Eukaryota > Metazoa > Chordata > Aves > Charadriiformes > Scolopacidae > Gallinago > Gallinago undulata. The sequence continues at coordinate 1,462,685 of JAOTQQ010000023.1, forward strand.
CAAATGAGACATCCTGCTACATTATTTTTACCTTAATTTGGCAGCAACATCTCCAGCAAACACTTCCAAGGTCTGTTTATTTACAATGGCATTTTAAAATGTTAAGCATTTGAGGTATTGCTCTCTGTACACAGACATACATTTCAGACATGCTATCTGGAAGATAGCATCACTTAATTTTCAAGGTCCAATTATCTCAAAGTTCATTCTTTTAGAAAAACACTTTAAAGGACATCAGTGAAGACAAAACTTCCCCAAAGCTTATCAAAAGCCCTGTAAAAGATGACTCCTTTACTCACTCAGTATGGTAAAGACTAGAAGAAGCAAAAAGCACTGTGCTTTGGAATGTGCACTGCTTCTCCAGCACTTTTACACATACAAGATGTGCAAGGGTGGGACTACAGGAAGGTTCTTGGGAAAGGCTCTATAAATAATAAAGTGGCAGTAGGGTGGTGGGAAGGAGGAGGACTTAAGAGCACACTGACTTTTATGGCAATTTCTTATAGCGTTCTCAGCAAAAGCATTTATTTATAAGAGTTACTGCCTTTCTGCAAATCTCTTTTACCACTATTAAGCAAACAGCCACAGTTCCTACCGCCATCACAAAAAACCACAATCGAAAGAACACCTTCCCTGTTCTTGCATTTGGCAGCCCTCAACACACACAGAGCCACCAAGCTAAATTTTTGTGCATTGCAAAGGTTATCCCTCAACACAGATCCTGCCTTTGGGGCATATGAATCCTTTCCTCTTTGATCCCTCAGTATTTGGGATTAAGAACTTTAAAGGAAATACCTGCTTGCACAGAGCTCCTCATTATACCCTGGTGAAGTTCAGTCTGAGGAAGAGGAGACTGAGGGGAGACCTCATCGCTCTCTACAACTACCTGAAAGGAGGCTGTAGAGAGGTGGGGGTCGGT
>JAOTQQ010000023.1:1463703-1632208 GCA_026546715.1 Gallinago undulata
TTTTGTTTTTGTTTTTTTTTTTTTTTATTGGTTGGACTAGATGATCTTAAAAGCTCCCTTCCAACCTAGGTGATTCTGTGATTCTGTGAAGAGACAGAAAGACTCATCAATGCTGGAGGATCTCCCTGCTCAGAGGGGTGACTGGGTGGGGTCCACTCACTTCACTCCAACTGAGAGCCCATCCTTCCCAGCAGATGCTACCAGCACAATATGCCCAATACACCATTGGACATCCATAGATGTCTGATGGGGCTGGCTAGAGACAGAGGCTGGCTGCACAGACACGTGCAGAAGGTACACAGGAAAAGCCAGGGCTGGTTTGGCCAAATTGAGAAACTGGTAAACACAAAAAAAAAACCCAAAACATCCTCTTTGAATTAGCATATTAAGGTTTCGTTACTGGCTTAAAGACAATATGCAAGTTGGAAAATGGAATGTCTGGGACAGTAGCGAATACACTTAAATTTGTTGTTTTCCCTGGCAGCTATTGTTTATCTTGCAAGAAGTACTTGCAAATTACACATTTCATAATAAATACCTGATTAATTGGGAAATAAATCTCTGTGTTTAGCCTAACTTAAGCTTCTCTTGTATGTTTATATGTCTGCTTCTCTTTTAGCAAGTGCAACAAAAATTTCAACAAAAATACTAACCATACACAGACATTTCCTTTGGAACTTTCCATCAACCTTGGCCAGACAAGTCTTGCTTTATTTATTGCATAACTTTTCTAGGAGGTAAATACGTATCGTCCAGGAAATAATGGCAGAGTTATTTTCTCCTGACTTCATCAACATGGATAAAACTGTTGGGGAAGACTTAATCTCTAAAAAAACGAGTCTTCTGATGTCCCAACACAATGTTCTGCCTAGAGGAAGATACACGAGCATGCTACACGGATGTGTTCAACTCCCACAGCTTTTAAGCGCCTGCTTTTCCTGAGCTCTAAAAAAGCTTGACAGTATGTTTACGTACCCAAAACAATCCTTTCCCAGGGAATTTCACCAATTTTATGGGCCCTGGGAAATGAAGAGCTGGAACATATTCAACACAAGCAAATACACATAGTAAAACAAGCTGAAGGCTCAAATGGCAGAATTTTCTAGAGACAATATATAACAGAAGGCAATAGTAATTTGTTTACTATTCTTCCTACAAAAAAATACAACAGCATGCTTTATAATCAGAAATACATATTGAATCTAATGGAAGAGCTGACATTAGGGAAAAGCGAAAAAGCAAAAGTGTTGCATGAACTGGAAAAATATTTTCATTCTTGAAATTACATCATTCCATCCATCATATGGAAATGCTGGATGGGTTCCAAGGTTTCTCCCCAACACCACACACTACTACACCTTCCAACTAATTACTTCCTGAATTTATTTCTGGTAGGCATTAAAAAAAAAAAAATCTCATCCTAAACTTCCACTGGTTTCTAAATGACTAGTGAGAAGCAGCATAATGGCCAACAAAAAAAGCATTTAGATGGCAACTATTAAAGGAGCTCTTTACATTTGGCTTGAGTCATTAATTATTAAACATTCACTAGACTGCTAAAAAAAAAAGTGAATTATTTGCATTGCAGTGGCACGGGATGCCCAGTCACTGGGCAGGATCCTATTCTCCCAAGTGCGCAATTAATTTACAGCTGAGACTGGAAGAGAGTGGGGATGCAGCTCTATATGGTCTAAAGTTGTGGCAGGGGAGGTTTAGATTAGATATTAGGAAGAATTACTTTACTGAAAGAGTGGTCAGGCTCTGGAACAGCCTGCCCATGGAGGCAGTGGAGTCACCATCCCTGGAGGTATTTAAGAAACGTGTAGACATGGTTCTTCAGGTCACGCTCTAGCGCCCAAGATTATTGGTTTGTGGGTGGGTGTGATGTGGTAGTGTGTTTTTTGTGATGTGTGGGTTGGGGGGGGGTTGTTTGTTTGTTTTGGGGTTTTTGCGTGGTTTTTCTTTTTTGTAGTTGGACTCAATCTCAGAGGTCCCTTCCAACCATGGTGATTCTGTGATATTATTTGTCGTGGAGCCTTGAACATTACAATCTGACAGACAGCAACTCTTGGCCCATCTGCCAAGGTTATAACTTGCCCTTTCTGAAGGAACTATTTCTTCACAGAAAAAGGGACCTTGATTTATCTGAAGGATAGAACCCCTATTAGGGACAGGTTCAATCTTATTTCTGTTGAATAAAGTTTAGCTATGAATTTTCAAGGACTGTATTAAAACCCTGGAATTTTACAGTACATGACACCATACCAGAGCATAAGCTTTGAAAATAATCACAGTGGACATTATGAAACAAGATTCCTCTATGATTTCTATTAAAAGTAAAGTGTCTATATTAAATACTTCTAAATAATTTTTTATTATTTCAACTGAACTGTATATTTTCACAAACTAAGCAAACATTGCAGGCTAGCATATCCCAAATCTCAGGCAGCAGCCAACGCAAAATAATGGAATCTCTCTGTTTACTCACTCTGAATTCAAAGGTGAGGTCTTAGAGGAATTTTCAAACTATTGAAGCACCTATTTTCAAACTACTGAAGCACCTGCTAACATCAAACTAATACTCAACTCAAAAAGCGAAGAATTTTAATTCCGTTGGTCTAGCTCTTATAGATCCATCTACAAAAGCTTTAATATTTCAAAAGGACACAGTAATATCTGCCACAATAGCTGTATTCTGTAAACACCTTGAAGAATTTAAGTTTCATTCAGCTGCAGTTATGAATTCTCTCACTTTTCCACGTCCAAGTTAAGAAATTCTTTTAAATGGACATTTTGCCTTAAAAATACAAAAAACTTACAATATTAAGGCTAGTTAAAATGCATCAAGGGATGTTTTCAGTAATCATTGTTTGATGAGTTAAAGACAAATGCTGTAGGTTTCATACAAATAGAATTACAGGTGGTTTTTTTTCCCAGAACTTTCAATCAGTCTATTGTAACGTAACGCAAATCAACTTGACAAGTCATCAGATTATATTTGTCAGCTTTAATGATACAAATTTCTGTTCATTAGTTACTTCAGTAAATCACAAAAGAGAAAGTCACCTTTTCTCCCTAATATTTCTACTTTTCTTCATTGAACACATGGATTGCAGCTAAGAAACTTTCAGAGTGAAATTACTGCCTCCAAACACGCAATAGCTAAAGCAAACCACCAATTTTGCAGTATGCAAGAACTACATTTCAGGACATTGCACAGAAATAGGATTTGGTTATCAGAATGATTCAGTTTCAAATTGACAAGAATAAGTGGGATCAGCAAGATGTACCTTATTCACATGACTCCTCTCCCAATCATCCACAGTTCAAATTCATGGCTTTCCCTTTTCCCAGGACCCAGCTTCAGTTTTAATCTCCCTGCCCATGTAAACTAACAGGTCATTCATCCTAAAAATGAGTACACTCATTAATTTATTTCAGCATTTTCTTCAGTTGATAGAGTAGGCTGCTTCCTAAGCTTTTCAAGTTCTACCAAGCTCACACAGCAAATGAGACTGCTTCTATAATCACACAATTAAGTTCTTTTCTCTTCACACTAACAGAGGATGAATCATGAACGAGGTTGAAACCTAAGGCTGCACCCCCATTTTCAAGAAAGTTTAAATAATTCTACGTGCCATCCAAAAAGAAAAAAAAAAAATCATTCATATCTCCAGTGTCTCTTGTTATTTCTCCAACAACAATGACATTACTAAAGCTAAAATCACTGCATTTTCCATAAATGCTCTACTTTTATGATGTAATTTCAGCACATCATTTACTATCAAATGCAACTCCACTTGTATGTTAAAGTTGCTTCAGTACCTGTGCAACCCTTGAAACTGGCTTACTGCAAGCAATGCTTACACAATGGCAGTTTGTGTGTTTTGTAGTTTCCTCCAACTCCACTTTCCACAAGAGCGCAAAGAATTACACGATGAAGTTGTCTGAGCTGCTGAGGAAATTAATAACAGCACTAATAACAACAACAAAAAATCACCAAATTAAGTGATTCTCTGAATTACAAGTTTTCTTATTTCACTTTACACTTCTACAGTGTCATTAAGCACAAAATGTTTCAACAAGTCTCAAGGATTACACATGATCAGACATAAAACTACTCTGAAAGAAGTCAACACGCCTGGAAGTTTTATTAGCACCTAATATCCTCTCTGCTGCTAATTGTTTCAAGTTACTTTAAAAGGCCAAGTTAATGATTACACTCATAGTAACAGGTGTGGATTATATACAGCTGGCAGAAATCCTTTCTTTCCTCTGCTAAATTATGCCTCATTGCTATTCACCTACAGAAACAGGAAGCTGAATGCCCTCAAGAAAAGATTCAGACACGGAGCTAATGATTATCCACATAGGTGTGATACAGCCAGAAAACATACCCCGACACACAAGACACACCTCTATGAAGGTATTAGTGTTTCAGATTGTTTCAGACAAGCATTGCCCAAGCATACACTTTTTTCCCCACTTTCTAAAAATGCATTTATACCTACCCTTAAAGGGCTTGCAGAAACAGTGGTCGCACTGTTTTATTTAACATTGTCTGCTGCTGCAGCAGTGATACAGCACTATCTTTGGTGACACTGAAGAGTTACTTTGTGCTGAGATCTCAGATAGGAAAATCTCATCTCACAGTCCCCAGAGCCTGTAATGCTCTCTGCACAGCCAGGAAACAGTAAGACAAAGACTTCATTCTGCAAAAATTAGTCTTTGGTAGGAAGACAAGTACTGTCCCCCAGAAGATGCCAGCAGGAAATAACTACATTTACCTTCTGGCTGAGAATTCCAGGATTCTGTTAGAGGCTGTCTGGTGACCCATCTTGCCTTTCTACCGACGGGCAAATGACGAACGAAGCAAAGTTCCACTTAACTACAGAAAACTCTAAAAAGCTTAGCAAAATATAGTCAGGGTTGAAATAATCTACCAACATTTATTATGTTCCATATTGCCTTACCAGACCTTCTCCTTCCTACATCTGCTGCAGGATTACGAGGAAGAAAAGAAGTTTAGTCCTGTGCATTGAGAGTTTTGCAAGGAAGGTTCAAGTTATCCAGACCAGCACTTGATCTGTCACTCCAGGATTAGACAGCTACAGGTGATGAGGAAATCTGCATCAATAACCGCATTGTTTTAATTGACTTTTAAGTTGTCAAGGAATGAAATGCTGCTGCCAGAAGGACAGATCCCAGAGAAGAACCTGTCCCATGGCAGCCAGCTGGAAGAGGCAGGAGTTAAGCCAACAGCTACAATATCAGTCAACAAGAAGCAGCCTTGCTCACACACAGGATAAGCAGGCTGCAGAGATAATGCCAAGAGAAGCAGGATTTTAAAAAAGAAAAAAGAAAACAAAAGCAAACCCTTCTTACCACTCTTCCCTCTCTAAATTCATGAGGTACAGTGAATCCTGCTTTAATAATACAGCTGTACGCTAAATGAATTACTTTTTTCTATCATCAGGAATAAGGATGCTCAGAAGAGCTTACTAACTGCAGCTCAGCTCCATGTTCCAGTACTACCTTTTGGATCAGAGCTAGCCCACATGCTGCTGGCTCATGCTGCAGGCCCAACAAGCTCACACGTGCCTGCAGCGTGTGGCACAGCACAGCCACCACGCTTCATAAAAACTAGCACCTCTCTAATGCTAAGGAAATCCTTATACAACTTGCCTATAAATTTTATCTACAACAAAATAAATGTATTTCAGAGTGTAACCTATGTTAAACACCCTTTGTGGCTGTGATACTTCTAGATGCAGTCACAGAACCAAGGCTGCACCAACTTTCAATTTGAAGCAGAGGACTGCCATGGCAATTCTGCCACTTACACGGTCCTGTCTGCATGTTTCATCCTTGCTCCCACATGCCTCTGTGGAGCCAACATCACCCAGGCTATCGTCCCTCTGCCAGGTCTAATGCCCCAGGTGAGTTTGTAGGGGATTGTTTGGGCCTCAGTGTCACTACATCTTCAAGAAAACCCTCCAAATGGGAGCATTCAGTGGCTTGCCCTAAGCCACAGGAATGAATTTGAGCAGATGAACTGTAACTGAAGGATTTGCAGTTCATCAACAATACCTCACAGTATGCAGCACATGAACAAAGGCTTAGAAGCTGGACAGCCTGTATAGACATTACCTGAAAAAACACCACCATGAAACAAGAATGCTCCAAGTAGACTAGGACACCATATTAAGTAAGCATCACAGATCCACCAAAAGCCATAAGCCCTGAAGTGCGATCCATCTCCTTATTTTATGCAGCAGGCCAGACAACATTCAAAGGCCTGAGGACATGAACTTCTACCACAATGCGTGTTGGTGAAGGGGATACTGCTGTATCATCACTTGCAAGGAAGAAATCGCTGGGCACAAATCTAAGACAGTGCAAAGAAAGCTTGTCTCTGGGAACCAATTAAGCTTCGAAGACCAAGCCTTACAACTGGCATTCTATTCTGACAGCACACATAATGTGAACCCACTAAAAAAATACTGCATGACTGAATTTTCTACTTCATGACTAAAGTTTCTACTTGCATTAAAAAAAAAACAAAACTAACCAACAAAACATGTTTTCCTGCTTCACCTTTCCAATGCCCAGTTGTGCAACTGTAAAACCATACATCTTCATCTTACTCTGAAGTTTAAAAACCACATAGCTTATCTTGACTACTTAGAAAATGGTCTATTTGTAAAAGATTCTGGAGTTGAAATGAAATGTTCTAAGCTACCTCCCCATGGTCTGCAAAGGCAGCTTTTAATGGGTTTGGTTTGGAGTGGGTTTTTTTGCACTTTAACGCAATATTAATTAGTTATTTGCCTTCCTATCTAAGGTTTCAATTCCAAAAGCTGTTTATTACCAGCATAACATTTTGAAGCGGATGCAAACCAGAAGCCTGCATAAAGCTCTGAGACTGCTAGGTAACAACCAGTACTCCTCCATCCCCTTCTTACCCCAGCACACCCGCACTTTGATTAAGATCAGCAGTCTAACACCACACCATGAGTCACTCCACAGCTTCAACATGTTTCTGACTTAGTAATGGTGTATGAGAGATGCTTCACTAAGTCACTTGTTCTGCAAGTAAGATAGAAAAAAAGACTAGAGGATATAGAAGACATTCAAGAAGGGGACAGGTCAAAAGAACACTTTATGTAATAGGAAAAGGCTTTTCTGCATTCTGCAAGTGTATCAAGTAATGCACGTCATTTACTTTGTGATCAGCATACACAAGTTTGACAGAATGCATAGTTAAAAAAAGATTTCCAGATCATACAGGATCTTGCAATATATTGTAGGGGTTTTTATCTTGTTGATTTATGAGTAGTTTATTAATTAGTAGCTGTCTGACTGGAACTGAGTCTCTGGAGATAAAATTGCCATTTGTATCATAATGATATTAGCCAAAGACATTCTCAAGCCTCTTCTGGGAGATCATTCATTTCACAGGTATATTAACTTCTTGTGAGTTAAGGAGGGGAAGAAAAAAAAAAAAAGGCACACACGCACAGGACTAAGTCTTGCATTTGAAACTCCAGAATATTGTTTTAGACAATCTCTGGGGAAAAAAACAGGCACATCTAGACACAGGACATATGATTTATCTCCAAAGTAAACAGAACATAACTTTATTAATCCGCATTAGAATATGGCATGTGTCTTCAAGCCAATCCAGGTTAGAGTACTGCATCTTCACCTCAACCAGTAAGTGCAGGGAAATATACAGATGTAGATAAAATAACAGCATTATACTTGTCTTTAACAAAATCCAAGCAAGTTTGGATTTAAACCAGAATTGTTCATTCTGCCTTATATGACAGTAAGCAGATACTAACGTCTATTCCTCCTCCCCATGATAATAACTGAAATCAAACATGACATTCAAGATTTCCAAAAGTATTCCATTCGGTGCAAGGAGGCTTCCTTACACTGCAAGTAAATAGCCTGATTTTGCAAACTATCCTATTTAATTTTATATACACCTACCGAATCACATATGAAAAAATAATTTAAAAAAAAACCACTATCAAAACAAGGGAGTATATCTGTTTTGCAAATCATCCTGAGACAAGACCTACTCTCAAGAAAGTAAGAGGTCCATCATGCTCCTAACTAACAGGGCTGGTAGGAGCTTGAGCTATAAAAAGTAGTCTCATCTCCTCTGATGCCTATACAACTTGTCAAGGGGCATATTACAGTAACCCCTGGGCCTCCCTGATGAAAAAGAGGTAGCTACACTTTCCCTACCACAACCATCGGGGCAACTACCAATCCCACACAGCCCATACCTATTTCTTGGCCATGTGCAGCCTGGCCCTTACAATACCACCCTCAGCTGACAGGTCAGAGAGTTTTCCTTCCAAAATAAATACCAAAGCCACAGCTGCAGCAAGTTGTATCCTGAGGCAGCAATCAGTTCTCAGTGTTAGCAGGATGCATTCATAGGCTGACTGGCAAGATTCACCCTGAAGAGCTCTTTTCAATCTAGTGCATCTGATGGCAAGGGGCAGTGATAGATGATAGCAAGGGCCTTTTATTCAGCAAGCCACAAGGCAATTCTTTTCTTGAATGATACAAAATTTGTGCCTGCAATGGGGACAAAAGTAGCTTTTTTAGTTCAAGTCTTCAACTTGAAACGATGCTAATTTCTTTGGCATATGACTCTACAGTTTATAACATGCTCGTTCCCATGTTGTCAAGCAAATCTGTAAATCATTAGCAGTATAATTATTATACTTTAATTAATTATATCAATATATTACCATTAGGACCACCCAACAATCTATATTCCAAACATAAAGCCAAGCCAATTGAACAACGTACTTAATGACACTAGGTTAGTATACTAACGGAGCAGATTTTACAGTTTCTGAAACAGTCGATTAAGATCACATGTGAAGTACTTTTAATTCCCCTGGATATTACTCTTTCAGTCATACCCATATAACTGGTATCTTCTCAGTCTCTGGGGAATTTACTGTCAACTTATAATGCCCTCATGATTCAGAGATTATCCTCATGTCGGAGTCATCATCATGTAGATTAAATTCAAATGTACAAAATTAATACATTGGCGAAACTGAGCTGTTTCAGCTATCTCAGACACTGATGTTGAAGCTCCACACTTCAAATCCCTCTTTTAAATCTGGCAGAGTGAGAGTGGGGCATAAGTCTTTCTACACCCTGAGGGATCCTGTATTGCTCTTATTTTATACAACAGGAAAACTTTGTATATACTTTGTGTATGCTGGTTCTCACTGTAGGAAAATGTCCACAGAAGAAAAGTCTAGTTGGAGTCACCAGCTGAATGCTTCATTTCCATCTCTTGCTTTTTCTGTTCACCTCCCGATCCACTCTGGAAGCAGGAGGTACAACCTGCTAGCCACCACCATGTTCCGCACTGTGCATACCTGGATGCTGGACTCCAGTCTGAGAATCCCAGAAGACAAATGCAGCTCCAGGTGCTGGTTATCTGTGCTTTAGGGGCTATAGTCTGAGAGCAAATTGCAATGGTGATGTAAGCCAAACATCTCTTAAGTCTTACGACACCGGACTGTTTTAGCAAGTTTGGACTCCGATTTCAAATCCTTGAAATCCTCAGATGTCAACAATGTCCAAAAGTCATCTACACAGCACCCTTTTGTATTACTACTTATACCAAAGAACTGCTCCTTAGGCTACGAGCTGAGATTGTTGCAGACTGGCACTTCTGACTTGATTCATTAAAATTACCACTTCTGTCTCTCATTGTTCTGACAATGTAATACCATAGCAACAAATGAGAAGCTCCAAATTATATGCGTGACTCTGAAAGGAAGTGCATAGTTGCTGTATATACAAACTTTGATCTACTGCAGGATGGTCAACAGCATCTGTTACTCTAATATCCCACATCATTACAGCCATTTAGCTAAACAGATCATAAGAAGATTGTTCCATTAGCCATCAAACTGGCATAAATCCAGGGAAGTTGCTCAGTGGTCATGACTGAGAACCAGTATAAATCTAAAGGATTTGGATGAATGCTATGGCTATATGCCTGCATTCCCCCATGGTAGGGGCCTTATGTTGTTATTTCCAGGCTCACATTTTTAGCTACAATATTATACATGCATTTAAGGTGACATGGATACACGTCATACACAACTGTGTTTGTAATTGCCAGTGCAACCATATGCAAGTCTCCTTCATATGGTCTCCTGCTCTGAAGGCAATCTGTGAAGAGCTGTTTTCATATAACATGGATGTATCAGAGCTGCACAGCCCATACAAGAACTGAAATGAAATGCCAAAAGCCATCCTTCTGCACACACAAAATTTCTGCATTAGAAAACAGGACATGCCCAGAAAACTCAGATATGAATCAAGACAGAGCTGTGTATGCAGATCCTATCAGTTCTGCATGAAGCAGAATGAGACTGGAGGAGGAATGAGAGCACAAAATGTTAGCCTTAACCTCAGTAAGTCCTGCAAAAAATGCTGGGGTAAGGGGCTGTGAAGGCTTCAATCCATATTATGAAACGTCTTCTGTTACCTCTTAATCAAGAGGAAAAGCATTTGCAATGAATTAAGAGATCTTGTTTCAACAAGCAGCTTTGCAACAGGACTTCTGAAGTCCTGACAAATTTGGTGGCCTTTTACAATATTGCCACAGCAATGGTAGATAAGGGCCGAGCAACTGACGTCATCTACTTGGACTTATGCAAAGTGTTCAACATTGTCCCACACATCATGGATTTGATGCATAGACCACTCAGTGGATAAGGAATTGGCTGGATAGCCACACTCAAAGGGTTGAGGTCAATGGTTCAATGTCCAAGTAGTGGCCACTGACGAGTGGTGTTCCACAGTGGTCAGTACTGGGACCAGTGCTGTTTAACATCTTTGTTGGAGACACGGACAGTGGGATAGAGTGCACCCTCAGCAAGTTTGCCAGTGACACTAAGCTATGTGGCAGGGTCAACACACCAGAAGGAAGGGATGCCATCCAGAGGCACCTGGAGAGGCTTGAGAGGTGGGCCTATGTCCTGGTTTGAAGTAAAACCGAATCAATTTTGTGTTCTGGAATTTTACATTCTAGCTAGGTCTCCTCTAATTCTCTGAAATTAATGGCATATTGTGGAGAAAATTGCTCAGAGTGATAAGGCCAATGTTTGTGCTAAATGCCAAGGAATGGTATGCAGAGAGGCTCTTACTTATACTTATTGCTATAACAACCAAAATCAGCCAATTATTCGCCCCAGAGAGGGTTGGAAACAGAAAAGCATAGAGGGGTCACACCTGTGGGGAGGAATGGACAGAACAGGTGACCCCAACCTGACCAACTGGGGTATTCCATCCCATCTGCCCCATGCTCAGTATAAAAGCTGAGGGATCAAAGGGTCAGCGTTCCTGCTTTAGCAGGGGAGTTGGACTAGATGATCTCTAGAGGTCCCTTCCAACTCTGACAATTCCATGATTCCTCTCTTTCTGTGATGGCTGACGTCCAAAGACAACCCTGTCTGCTCATATGCCTTTGATCCTGATCTGTGCGTTTCTGACTGCAGAGCTGGAATCCAGTTCCCATCCATTGCTGAGTCCAGTCTGGGACTTTCCCAGTGCCTGGCAGTGACGGGACTGTCATCCTAGGAGCTTGATACGGTTTTGTATATATTGTATCTATTTCATTATTATTTTCTTTTTTATTTTAATTCTTCATTAAAGTAGTTTAGTTCATTTTAAATTTTTGTATCTCCTTATGTCTTCCTCCCCTCTCTTTTGGGGGGTGGGGAGGAAGGGGCCATCTCTTGTTCCGGTTACAGTGATTTTGGCTGAAACCATGACAGCCCATGCAAACCTCACAGAGTTCAACCAAGCCAAGTGCAGGGTCCTGCATCTGGGACATGGCAATCCCAGGCACAAATAGAGGTTGGGCAGAGAAGTGCTGGAGAGCAGCACTGAGGAGAAGGACTTGGGAGTGCTAGTGGCTGAGAATACTGGATGGTACCTTCCAGTACCCAAAGGGGGCCTACAGGAGAGATGGAGAGGGACCCTTTATCAGGGAGCATAGCAATAGGACCAAGGGTAACGGTTTTAAAGTGAAAGAGGGGAGATTTAGATTAGATATTAGGAAGAAATTCCTTAATGTGAAGGTGGTGAGGTACTAGAACAGGTTGACCAGAGAAGTTGTGGATGCACCATCCCTGGAAGTGTTGAAGACCAGGCTGAACGGGGCTTGGAACAACCTCTAGTGGGAGGTGTCTCTACCCATGGCAGGGAGGTTGGAACTTGACAATTTTTAAAGGTCCCTTCCAACTCTAACCATTCTATGATTATAACCAATCACATTGCTTTTGAGGCAATGGTAGTAAAAAGCTATTGTAGGTCCACATCCAAGGACAATTAAACTTCAGCAGAAAAGCCCTGAGCTAGAGAAATGGAATGCAAAGTTCCAGCTACCTTCAAATCCCAGAAGTATCACAAGTCAAGGTAAGCATATATTATATTTAATGGTCCAGTCTAGTTCTCTACTTTGGTCTGTGACTGCTAGGAAGGGGATGACAGCTGCAAGACTCAGATTGCCCTTGGAACAGCACTGCTGCCGCTCAACACGCATGATGCCAGCTTCCCTTCAAGCATGTTTGGGAACTTTTAACCACAGCATGGGCTAGGAACAAAGTGAAGATTGGTTATGGAAGACTGGCTGGCAGAAGTGCCTGGCAGATGACTTCAAGATGCATCACCACAACATGGATTTCGATGGCAAGGGTAAAGAGACAGCTCAAGCAAGCGCTAAGTCTTACCTTCATTTAGAAGGGTGTTCTTCACAAACAACACAATCCTATGTTTATCTTACTACTTAGCAAGCAAATCCGGATTAAAAGCAGAACAAACCTTAATTTTATATTATTTATTTCTTCATTTTTAGGGAAATCACAGAATACAGCCACATTTTGTAAGATATCATATTGTTTTTAAAGTTCTCTTAAATATAGAATATTTTTTATTTTTCCTAGTCTCAAAGTTGAAAGTGCCCAAGATAAATTACATAAGTTTCTCTAACTGCACTCCCTGCATATTTTTGGCCACATTCCTAACTTTCAGGCATTAAACCCAAAGCAGCTAGAATAAAAGACAATAAAACTTCCTTCAGAATTTCATTACTGTGTTAACATGGACTTCAATGAGCATCACTTAGTACCAGGCACCTATGCCCTGCTAATCTATATTTTATTATTACTCTTGTTAAACAGCACTTACTGCTGTTTATGAATAAGAGCTAATTAGTTCTTTGACTAGTAAACTACCTGTCCAAGTTATCCATAGTCCTCTTAAGTGAGACATACTGTACAAGTAAATACGTTACAATGTACACAGTTCATTTGACATATCAATCAGCAGGACAACATTCACCTAGGTCAGCTGCCAGGTAGCCTTCAACTAACAGTACTTGAAATAGCTGGCAGCAAAGCTGTGTGATATCGGCCTACAACCCACGGACTTCTCCAATTTTGAGGCAGACTTTGTTGTCTGGATGGTGTCTGCATAGGTTGCAGATGCTGCAGTAGCAAAAGGCTCAATAAAGCTCGGCAGGCACATTGTGACCAGCCTTGAAATCAGCAGTAGGCTCTGGTAACCCCCAGCCAGTATGAAAGCTCTTTGGGATGTGGCACAGGGGTAGAATTTCACTTTTCACATATAACTGCAGCCTTGAAATAGCAACGTTATATATACTCCCACAGACAACATTGTTATTGGGCTAATTGGACAGCCGAGTGTCTAACAAGCTCTGGAGATTCAGGATTTAAATATGTTCTTCAACCACTAAGAATTCTCTTGTACAATAGTACATCTTGTTCCTCTGACATGATGCAGACTGCATCTTGGATAAAAGCATGTGCCAGTCTTAAAGGCAGGCTCAGTCTCCATGCTAAAAATTCAGATACTGGAAATGACTTTTTCTAGGATAGGAATTAAGACAGAAACCTAAATCCTGTATGTAACAGTCCCTACTCCTTCTCCCCCAGCATGAGTGCATGAGGAAGGACTTCACATCAGTAGAACTACAACCTCATGAACTATTATCAGAGATGAGAACATACACCTATTATTGCTTTTTTGTTAGTAAGTGAAGGATGGATAATAACATCAAGAAGTCATATTACACTGGAAAACTTGCCTATGTGGAAAGACTAATTGGAAGAAGTAATAAAGCTGAACACTCATTTCCTGTCCAGTGAAGAGCACTAACTCTGCAAAGGCAAAAAAGGAGGTTTGCCTGCTGGCAGCACATGCATATGCCCACATACACTGAACAGAGCCAGGGGAAGGCACAGCCTCTTCAGACAGTTACCCCTCTTTTGAGGGCTTGATGTCACTAAAGCAAAGAAGGTTGAACTGAAAGACAATTCTCAAGGATGGGATCCTACAGAGTATCTTCCGTCCTCATGGATTAACCCCAAACCAAAAAGGAAGGCAGTGTTGCACAATGGAGTACATTGTTATCACTGTACATACAGGCCAAGGGCTTTATCATTTCTGCTCTGTATGATGCCAACTGCAAGTGTGCAGAGCTGCTGTAAAATACCAAGACTGTAGCAGTACGCAAAAGGCAGGTGAGGGAAGCAAGGGCAAGTCCACATTTTTAATACTACACAGCCTTAAAGCAGGTAAGGCAAGTATAAGTGCAAAGCTGACATTTATTGTCAGTCACTTGTCTTTCAAGAACATTTTATCTATGGAGAGAAGCATACATGCTACTTGAAGATTGTTATTTTCAGTGGACTATCTCTTCAAGAGTTTTTAAAACAAACAAACCAACCTGAAAGCATAGTGGGGAGGGGAAACAGCTAGGATATGAAGCATTAGAAGTATCTGAACTGGCAGAGCTTCAGCAGAGAAGGCAATCTGACTGGCAAGCCAGGAGATCAGTTATGCTCCCAGCAATCAGGGAAGCTGATGTCCTAGAAGCCAGTTTTTGAACTGTGCTAATAATAGGTCAGTCAGCAAAGCCGATGCTGCATACTCAATGAAATCTATGTACAAGCTGCAGGCATGAACACAAGAGACTTTTTTAATTAAGGAGGAGAAAAGAAACTGGAGACTAGATTATTACACACCATTGTCTCCATTTACCACAAGCCCTTCTCAGCTAGAAGACATTTAACATCTGTAACACTCAAGCACAGGTACTGCAGTGGGTTGGCACCACGCTGTACCAGGTGTTAATTAGGCAGTAACAGGCAATCCCTGCTGCAGTCCTACTCACAAAGGGCTTCTCAACAAAGTCCGGGTAGAAGGGGAAAAAGGCACAAGGATATAGAGCAGCCCATTGATGAGTTATGGCAAAACATTACCAAGAAGTGGCTAGTGCGTGGGTCTCCCAACTCCCAGCTGTTTTGTAAAAGCATTCATTGCCATTAGCTAAGGCAAAGTACATACTGCTGCATTAAATGGTATTATGACCTGATGAGATGTAAATTTTAAGAAAATTGTTATTTCAGTCAAATAACATTTGAAGGCTTGACAGACGCTCTCTAAAGAAGTAACTTTTGTGTACCAAGTACACAAACTCAACTTGGCCAGAAGTTTCTACACTGAAATATATACACTGAAAATTGTAATAAAAACAGCTTCAAGCAGCCAGATCATAAAGGTTTAATGCAAGAAACCTCAAGTTTCCAATTTTTTTTTTTAACATTTACAGCTATTTACAGCCAAAGCTTACCAGGTCTCAGCCCATCTAAGTGAAAGACAACCTACAATCTCACTTTCAATTATACAGCAAGGATAACATTCTTGCATGCCACAAAATACATTAGAACTGTTCTCAATACTT
Organism: Gallinago undulata; assembly: GCA_026546715.1. Lineage (NCBI taxonomy): Eukaryota > Metazoa > Chordata > Aves > Charadriiformes > Scolopacidae > Gallinago > Gallinago undulata. The sequence continues at coordinate 1,479,533 of JAOTQQ010000023.1, forward strand.
GAGAATTCAACAGTACCTAACTTTGGTTGACTCCAGATTCATCCTCCCTTTTTGAAGTTCTTTTGCTTCCTCATTTCAGAAAATGAACCTATCTTGTGGATTAAACCCAAAACTCATTTTCTATTCCTGCCTCCCTCACAGCAATAAGGGAGATATTAGCAGTGGGAAATGCTTATTAGAGATCTTCTATGTTTGATGTAGTACCATTTCCCTAATGGGCCTTGAACAATTTCCATGTTTTGAAAGCAGGGAGATTTCCTTTTAAAAATGAAATCAGCAGTCTGATGGGAAGTTGACCTCCACTAAATATTTCCTCCCATTTTCACTTTCTGTGGCAATCCCCTACCACTTTCCCGGTCTTCTTTTATTCCACTAGCATGCTGGCTTTTTAAGTGGTTGTGAAAAAACATGAGCTGCAACTTTTAGGTGACCATAAGCTGTTGCTAGGCTGACACCCCTACTGTGTTAACTGCTGAGCTAGAAATTTTCCTTACTTCAAAATACAACAATCTCTGCAGTACAAGCCAGCAAGAAGGCAGCATTCTTCACTGAAAAAGGCACTTGCACACAGTTTCCAGCATGTACTCATCAGTATGGGTGTTAGCTCTTGTGCTGGTTTTTACTTCTCAACTCCTAAGTGCTGCCTTTAGAAATACAGGTGAGGAGTTATTTCTGTATTAAAGAGAAAGCAAATGCACATTGATGAACTTTCAGGGATTACTTTTCGGGCTCTTATCAGAGGCAGAGGCTCAACCTTTGAATGCTTTTTACCCTCAGTTCATCCAAGCCAGTAACAGGACCCCAAGCTGACAACTCCTGTTACAGATTCGTAGCTTCTCTGCCTTTTACGCTGCATATCGTATAACTGCATCTTCCCTGGAAGAAGAACACACCTTTAGGATTTCACTTCTGATTTCTGCACTGCTTAGCCTAATGGTTACAATAGCCCCTTAGCAAGCAGTTGCATCTTTGAAGAGAATGCTCTTCCATTTCCCATTAAAAATGTGACAGATACACGACTTTGGATGTTAATATTTTCAGATCATTTTCTTATTCAAACAATTCCATTCGCATTCCAGCAACAATATCCCTGGTCTCAAGTTTCTAATGTCACTATGACACCTCCTAACATTGCACCTCAAATTCATGAATCAAGAAGACTGCAAAACCCAGGCAAAAGGAAAGGATTATAACCTGGTATCAAAAAGGTCCTCCTAATAAGAAACTTTCCTAGCTTTGATATTATTTCCTTTCATGCCGGTTTGACACTACAGAATGTACATATGTAGAATATACATATTGTTTTTACAGAAGTCCATGAAAAAGCACTGCAAGTACTAGAGCACTGAAAACACAAGTTATCTAATACTAAATTTGCTACTAATAAACAAAAAAATTCCACTACATGAAGACCTAAATATACAACCCTTGTTCGGTGCCCAGTAGAATGCCAGTGCAGTATATAGATCTACATCATTCTGACGCTGTATTCTGCAGCTAAAGCAAAGGCAAATCTATTTGAATGGCAAACTGTGTGATAGAGGCCCATGTATCCAATATTCATTATCAAACAGAATTAACAATAAGAAATGTTGACTGCTGAAATGCTAGAGATCCTAAACGAACGAGGAAGAGCAGCGAGGTTTTGATTGTAAATGTTAAAATTATCCCCTACATAGAGAGACACGCACCATCTTTTCTCATTCAGTTAATGATATTTACAGTCTCAGTTCTTCAAAGAGTCTAGTTATTTAGCTTTTTTTCCCCTTTTACATGCCAGAAAGAGATGTGTGAATACATGTTTAATGATGCCCTTGGATGTTTTCAGCAGTGAGATGCATCACTGAGTAACCTTGCCCTTGAATAAATTCAGACAAACAGCTGGAGTTTGGAGCAGGTATTTTTAAGCCTAGTACTATTAAATATTACATTCTTCTCATTAAATTATTAGGTATATTTTAAATATTGATATAGTACCTTCAGCCTTTATTGTGTGCTTATCCAGTGTATTGTAAAACCTATACAGATGTAATGAAAATGTCTTTGACCCATAGGGCAGTACAAATATTGACCCAATTGTTTTAAAGCCCCAATTCAAAACAGACACAAGAGAGCTCTCTTAAATAACACAGCCAAAATCCCCAGCACCTGGAAAAATGCCATAACATCTTTCATTTGGATGAGGGCAATGGGTTTGCCACAGAATCTACAAACACGCTGCAACCAAGTTTAATCCTATAGAATCCTACCTACTGCCCTCAGGCTCCACTTCATGCATTCACTGTGGTCTGTGTTGGGTTTTCAGGCCCAAAGAAACTCATGATTGCCTCAGGATGCAACAGGGAAAAGGACCTTCCAGGTCAGAAAAATCTTCTCCACTTACATCATAAGGAGCCTCTTCATGCAGTCTTATGAAATCAGAAAGCTCCGTCTCACGGTACAGCATTATGGCTACAGGCTCTTGTAGCAAGCCAATATTCTGGAGCTGAGCTACAGCATATTAGTACCAGTTCTGTCAGCAATGCTCACACAAAAAAAGCAGGCCTACCCCTGCAAGAGAAGAAACTATTTCTGCTCCTTCCCCTGAAAACTGCAAAACTGTCATTATTGAAAAGCTGTACAGATGGAATCTCTCTGCCTTTATATATCCTCAGCCTGTCAGTCAGAGCTGAGGGAAATAGCTGTCTGTAGGTACTTCTGTACCACTGCGGTCTCACCACCCCACCTTTTCTCAAATACACTTAAAAGCTTGAGGTATGAATCATGCAAGCTGGCCTCTGAAGCAGGAACTCCTTCTTACTAAACCATTTGACTGGGCTATGCTACTGCCCTGTTGGCATCAGGCAGAGGAGGGAAGCTTCAGCCACACATCCCTTCCAATAGGGTAAGTATCACCTCAGCAATTGCAGTCGTTTCTGACCACAAGCTCCATTTGGAAAAATGAGACCATCATCTGTTTAGAATAGCATCTCTGAAGAAGGCACTACAAATCACTCTTGACTCCCCAGGACTGGACACTTATGTTTAGTTTCATGACAGAGACTGTTAGCTTATCTCTTTTCACAGTGCTGTGGATGAGACTGGGTTTGCATCCTGTGTTTTCGGCATGCTGCCATGTCAGTGTGGTAACCTAGCTTTAAAAATAAAGAGGAATAAATCAGTACATGCTACTGAGATGAAGACAACAGAATATTATACCATCAGGTTCAGGTTAGATATTAGGAAATATTTCTTTACTGAAAGGGTTGTCAGGCATTGGAATGGGCTGCCCAGGGAGGCGGTTGAGTCACCATCCCTGGAGGTATTCAAGAGACAAGCTGACATGGTGCTCGAGGATATGGATTAGTGTTGGGTTGGTGTTGTTTTGGGTGTGGTGTGTGGTTTGTGTGGGATTTTTTTGCTTTTTGTGGGTGTTTTTATTGGTTTGTTTTGGGGTTTTTTTCATTGGTTGGACAAGATGATCTTAAAAGGTCCCTTCCAACCTAGGTGATTCTGTGATCCTCAGATTTTTAAAAACCTAAGTGGCTCCACCATAAAAGCAATTAGCTGCTTTCCTCCTTTTCAGCAGTGTCAGAACTGCACTGTCAGTAGCTAAGTGTCTTCTCCTAACATCCATCTGATTGTGTAACATAACTTACAGCTAAAGGACGTAAGAATAATAATGCACGAACTCTCTGGCAATACATATTTCTTCTCATTCTCTGCCTATGCATCCACTGATATATGTATCCATAAACAGAAATCACAGTCTTTCACTAGCTTTGTTTTTCTAGCTACAATAAACACACCAAATGCTTCCAGCCTCTTCTCATCTCCTGATAAATGCTTTTTATTATCAGTCCCTTTTATTCTAGTAGACTGGTCAAGTTTTGATTTATCGTTCCTCAATGCTCATGACCAGAATACGAAAAAATGAAAGAAATGGCATTCCTTTTTCTAAAACACATTAGTGAGGAGTTGAGATCTGGTTTTGTCAGGTCATAAAAATACAGCACCACAATTAATATTGTTTGGTTTTGCTGTATTTAAGAAACATTACAGAAACAGTAAGATATGTAACAGAAGCTAGCTTGTCACATAATTAATTTTTCTTTTTTAAAACTTTTTTCTTTTTAATATGAAATCAACCAGCACTCTGCATACAAATGAAGCAAATATTCCAGAACCTTCAGCAACAAAAGAATTTCATACTGAAAAATACAATTAAAATCAGAAAGCTGTCCTGCCATCTGTTTAACACAAAAAGTTTTAAATTTCCTTGTTGCTATCAGAAAATAGCAAAATCCTACGTATGACTATTTTGGAGGATTATCTTTACTGATGACAACATAATATACTTAATATGCAAACACACAGTGTGTTGAACTGCAGCATACCACATCATTATTACCATATTGTAAGATCAGAGCTTAAATGAATTTGCTTAACAGACCTTCATTGCAGCTATGACCATACTAAGATGGTCAGCGAAGGTGAACCTAGCACATAAAAATCAAAGAGAAATGGTATGTGATCAGAAAAACCTGTATGCATTTTCATTCTAGGCTACGGTTTAATCTGTTGATAAAGTAATTCAAACAGAAAAGTCTGATCAACCACTTTTTAATATGACTCTTGATAATGGCCAAAAGCAGTTGTGCTGGACCTGGGTACCTAGCAGGACACATTGAGCCAGACCAAACATAATTAAATAGTCAAATCACACAGAGGCATGAAGAGCAAGGCAGATAGATACTTATTTTGCACTGAAGGAGTCTTGAGTAATTAGCCATGCCTATAAGTTGTAAGAGCAGACAAAAGCAGGCAAAGCAGGCTTCCAGGGGCTCTTTGCCTCTTCAGTTTGCCATATTTCCAAGTTCAGTTCCTGCTCTTAGAAGTAAATGCCAAGAGGATATTCCACTAAGCCTGGCTGCCACTGATGTATCTCAAGAATGGCCATTCTTACAGTCTTTCAAGCATGGCATAACCTAAGTGGCACAGATCTGGAACTATGACCTAAGATGATTTATCAGGAACACATGGCTCCTGCAGGCATGAAATTTGCTACTAACTAACTTATCAGAAAGCTGAAGGGGACAAGTGAAGGGTCCAGACTGCTCTCATATATAAAACTTCTTGGTAAGAATGACTTTATTGCCAGCCTATTTGACCCATCATCTGTTCAACTCCAGCATTATCCAGACTCACCGATTAGGCTACAAACCCTGAGAGGATTGCTGGTTTGTGGAGAACTACAAGATGGGGTCAGTGACACTGCTGGAGGGCTGCACTGAACATGCATCTTTACCAGGAACTAGGAGCTGACTGCACAAAGAGCAATCTAAAGGACTGTCCAGATACACTGCTAGACACCAGACACTACGTATTGTTTTCCTTTCTCCGTGACAGAAAAGAAACCAAAAAGGAAGGGAGCAAGGAAACAATGCAATAAGCAGCTCAATCAGCCAATAAGTTAAAGAAAGCTGCAGAGCTACAACCACCAGGTCTCTAAGCTAAATAAAAAAATAACATAAAGGAACTGGTTTTTTGGTTTGTTTTGGGTTTTTTCCCACCACTGATTTATGTAATTTTTATATAACTTCACTGATAAGACAACAGCAATCAAAGGAGCCAGATTCCTAATTTAAAACCCATGGCAGCCATTTAAAGCCATTATCCAGGCAGTGATTTACTGCTTTGCACACAGTGTCTGGCAAACAGTGTAGTCAAATGGTTAGAAAGATGGCTGTGACTTGTGCCTTGTCTCCATACCCATTTGAAGTCAGCTCCCAGGAAAATGTGTCTGATGCTGGCATGCAGCCTTCTCTCAGTCCATCACTTAGCTTAGCAATGCCTAGACTTCCATTCTCAGAAAATAACAGGCCCTGGTTATGACAAAAGCATTTGCTTAAAAAAATAATAGCTAGTGGAAAAAAATAGAAAGCAATCAGGGTATACTGTCCTGATATTATTTCTTCTCTCATAGTTCCACTGTCATCACGGGATCACTTTACACAAAGAGAAGGAAATGAAGGGAATTTCCTATATAACCACCTTTTTAATGTATCTGTAATTTCAGAATAAACATGAACCCAACCATTCTCTGCAAAAGCGGAAAGTGGCATTTCCTTCCTGTTTTAGCACTATCAGCACCCCAATAGAAATATATTTACTTTCTTTAAATAGACACTGCTAGGATGGTGTTTAAAAACAAGCTTCACCTAGTTGTCATGAATTATTGATCAGGAAAAAAACCCTCTTGTTGCCCTTTATAGAGGCTTGATTTGCAAGTTTAAAAATCAAACTGACACTTAGGTTATCTATTGTACAAATACCCAACCTTTTAAAAAATGCTTTGAGCAATATAAATACTTTTTTTTTCATGAATACGAGAACAACAATTCTATAAATAACTATTCTTCAGAACTGCTTCAAGACATTGTTTTTACAGACAACAGTAGGAAACTGAAGGAGGTCTTAGTGCCAAGCATATTAAAAAGTGAAATAAACTCTCCAATCAACTCTGGGTTTCCACTTATTATTACAAAGTTCACTGTTATTTTTCAGCTTATACAATTAGTTTATGCAAGAGAAGGAACAAAACAGAAGACTGCACTGGCATAGTTACTGGGTTGGTATAAATCAGTCACAGCCTTCAACTTCTGAGGGAATTCAGTTTGCTTCTTTAGGCAGTAATTTAACAATTCTGCGCTGTCAACAGACGAACCTGTTATTAACCACCACTACCTTGTATAAGCACAAGCAAAGTAAGACAAGATTTTTATTATAACCCTATGATAAGATTTTGAAATACAGTGACTCAAAACGGTGCTGTATCTCCTCTAAAAAGCAAACATAGGAAGATAAATGTGATCTGATGTTAATAGTAAACTGCCTATACAGTCTGCACCTTTAATGGTTGCTACTTTATCAAGCAATTTTGCACTGGTTATCTAAACATAAAATCAACAGAACCTTCTGAAAAACAACTTTTGAACTGGTAAACCAGGTGTCTGTTGCCAGAATACAAGCACATACTTAGCCATTTTGGCATATTCTCCAACGCAAGGCCAAAGCTCAAGCACTACCAAGTTATAACATCATTTTCAACAGGGAACCAGTACAAGCACTTACTTTGTAAGTACTTGAAAAATCATCTGTAAAAAAAAAGGAGGAACACATTCAGCTCCTAGTTTTGATACAGTACTTTGCTATAAGAACTGCAACAATAGTTTGCTACTATATGCTGAAATGCTATCGAAACAAGCTGCACCCAACTGCTAGGGGTACTGATAGTCTTTCACCCCACTGCAGCTCCACAGTCTCCAACAACTGGAAACATGACAGTGCTGATTTCAAGGGGTGACACGGATGTAAAAGTGAAGTAATGCAGCGATGAATCAAGCCATTAGCTTTCCCAACAGCTCCCTAGCCATAATAATGATCTAAGCATATTGGAAAGGTTTTTTTAGGAACGTAAGTGTCCAGCAAAGATTAGCAAGAACTTAGTGACATGGCACACCAGGCATGGCCAGGGAGCACGTGGTAGTTCAGGAGGAAGAACTCAAAGGGAGCTCTGGGAATTCTAGGCCTGCTGTGCATCACAGCCAAAACGCCCAGTCTACGGAAGGCAAGACAAAGTAACCACAATGTTCAACTAATGTTCAACCACAATAGTTCAACTATGAACCACAACAGCATCCCAAATAGATCCTTGCCTGTAAACCAGAACGATTATAAGCTTTATTAGCAATCAGATCATTAACATAGCTAGAAATTACCTCGTCTTCCATCCATCTCTCCAAATTTTGTGCACAAAAGAAGAGGCACAGGCCTGTTGTATTTCCTCCCCAGAAAAGCAAAGGAACATAAGCTGATGTAATGCTTGCCTGCTGTGCCAGGACTGGCACGCAAAACCTCCTGACTCCTGCCCATCAAACCACAGTAAACAGAAAGAACCATTCCAGAGCAGGAACCCTTTCTCTTACCTTATTTTGATCTGTCCAATAAAAGAAAAATCCCTGTGGATCTGTTCTGAGAATAATTGGAGTCACAACAGTGGAGTCCTGGAAGAAAAAAAGGTACAAATAAAAAATCCATGCCAGCACACAGAACACATAATTATGCACTAGGTTCTTTGCCACCCATACTAATGAACTGCAACATCTAGAAATTACCCTGAAGGTATCACTAGGAAAACGTCACTAAAAGAATTTAGTATCACCTGCCTCATCTCCATTTTTCTGACATAATGTATTTCCACTACTGAGAAGACAGCACTAAATAACTCGACGCTTGTCAACACACAGAGTTACTCCAGAAAAGCTGGAAGCAGATGAAGTTAAACAGACATAACACACTAACTGTCAAACTAGAGCCCATATTGTAAAGCACTACAGATATCAGAAGTCTGCTGGCCACCTTGATCCAAATTAACTTTCAGATATAGACAAGAGGTGAATGCCTATAAGCTTTACTTTAATGTACACAAACAGAATTAGCCTACAAAATCTGAAATAATATCTACTACATTAAGACTTCTGTCAGTTACTTTCTATTAATATTTTTCTTTTTTTCCTACAATTTAACTATGAAGATTTTCTTAATGGGAGTATATACATTCCACCCCACCTCCAAATCAGTTGAAATCTGTCCAAAATCTGTCCGCTCTAGTAACATTCATAGCTCAGGTCATTTAAGACCAAGCACATTTGTAAGTACTATAAGTAAGGCAGCCTGGTTTCCTACATATTCATGTACTCTGACAGCAGGTATCTGACTCGGAAGATACAAGCTCTAACTGAAGCCTTTCCCGCAGGTGGGCGTTCATTACACCTCTCTCCCACGGGGATTCCCTGGTGCTTAACAAGAATTGACATCAGTGCAGCCTGGTCCTAATAGAATTCCTCCTCTCTTTCCTCCACTATTTTTCATGACATCTGTAAAAAAGGTGTTGTTTTGAGACCTCTACCTGTTTGCCAAATTCGCTTTAAAAGTTATGGAGGGAACACAGAAAGGAGGAGGAAGACAGGGAGACAGAAAAATCACCTAAATCTTAGCTCCACCAGAACCCAAGCTAAACACACCATTCCTCCTCAAAAAAGACATATAATTCTGTTAAAGTATTATGGGCATTTTACAGCTTTAGCATTCACCTATTTCTAAAGCAACAGTATGAGAGGTCACTTTACATTTCTTTAAGGAAAAAAAATAATGGACTCTAATAGGTTCAAATTTAAATCAAAGATTTAACTGTGTTTTTTCTAAGTGCAAATAAAGTTGATGGAAGTGACATTATTATAAAGAAACAAACACTAACTTCTGCAAGTGCCATTTTCAAAGCAAGAAGATAATACTCGCCTATATCATGCCACCACTACAGTCCTTTGTGACAGAGTACCGAACTCCCAGCAACGGGCATTCATGAAACTGGGAAGGTGAATTATTCCCAATTTACAGCTGGAAAAACGAGACCCAAAGAAGCTAAGTGACAGGCCCAGCACCAGTCAGAAGCCTGCAAGGGAGCTAGTAGAAAAATAAAAACATGCTTCATGCTTGACTGTATTTTATCTCAGCACAAGAGATATATAAATTCAGGAACAAGTTCTACACTAAGAAGAAATACAAGAACAAACCCTTAATTGAGTATAAAGTCCTCTGTAACTAGAAGATCCAGGCTGTGGATTAACTATGCCATAGGGACACTGCCACTTAGATGGGTGCCAAGTGAGCTTTTGGAGGCTGGGAACAAGTGCGGCTGTATCAATGAAGCTGTACCAGTGCTATGGGAATGTCCCAGCTGGGACAAAGGGCCAATGACCCTTCTTTTACTCATTGCAAGAAAATAGCATTTCATGCACTCTCATTAAGAGAATGGACATATGGAGTTTGTATCATCTATTTTTTTCCTGTTTCTCCATGGTTCCTACTTATCTTGTATACCTGAGAATCCGGTACTGTTTGAGTCTAACAGGAAAATATTTTTTTAAAAAATGAAAAATCCTAAAGAGATGTTGATTAGTTGCCTAGTCTATATCCACAAGCTTCTAAAAAGGTGTTCTCAAACCTCTGCCTTTCAAAAAGAGAAAAAAAATCTGTGCTCTGGAGATATAACTCTCATTTTTTAGCTTATTTCATTATGTCCCATGCAGCCCGTCTATAAATATGCAAAATGAGGAAAGAAACAGAATAAGTGTCCTTCTGCCTTCCAACAAGATATACACAGCTTCAGGCAGGAAGAGAAGGAAGCGATGGGAAACAGACAGGCATGAAGTGATTATGTCTAGGATTAATCAATTTTACTGGTTAATCACTTCAAATCAGTTGCTTCAACCAAAAAGCTGTTTTGATTTGTCTGTGCTGATGACATACAGCTACCAAAGTAATACTTTTGTAGACATGGACTGTAAAATGTTGACTATCATCAGACTCAAAAGAGTGGAAGATGGGAGGGAAAGAGCCTTTGATACCTATTAGATGACATGAAGGAAACCTCATCTTGACAAGGACAAGGCTGAGTCTTAATTTAATGTCCTCCAGGAAGTTGTTTACTTGTTGTTTTGTTGGTTTTCCTTTTAAATCAGAAAAAGACAGTTGTGCATTATTATGCCTCTTTTCTACATCAGCTACACTACTGACATTAAGCATAGCGCAGTTAATGAGCTGATGAACATGAGAACCCCACACTGTCATGCTGTATACAAGCACAGAATCTGAGAATAACTTGGTACATGTGACTGTGTACACATGTTTTAGGAACTCTTCCACACAGTTAAGAGCAGCAGTACAAGTCACATGCACAATGTTTTATATATTCTACGAGTTCTATAAGTCCCTGCCACCAGAAGCCACACTCCTTAGTTCTGGGAATGGAAATAAACTTCTCTAGTCAGCTCTGCAAGTTCTGCTCCCCACTCCGCAACAACATGGTCCTTTGTCATGTGGAACGGCTCTGTTGCTTTTACACTGCTCTGCAATCAAAGCTTGCAAAGGCAGGCAATAATTGAAGAGATACAAGAAAAATCCTTTATACAGTATACATTTAAGAAGAGCAGCGGTTCAGGGCTCTGAAATAGAATCTTGTTTCAAATGACAATTGTCTGGTACATTTCTATACAAAAACTATTTTACTATATAGGAATAACTGGTAATATATTACCCAACCTGCAGTCATTCAGGAGACTATTCTGAAGTCCGTTAATTCAATTTCCTCACCTAAAGAGCTGACCTTTATCATGACTCTCCTGAACAGATTTTCCAAACGTACACCACTCTGAAGGAGGAGGGAGCAGACAGGGTGAAAAAACACAACCAAAACTTGAAGGACAAACAAATAGGGAACAGACATTAATTTCTTCCCTAACCCACTCACATCCAGAATGTAAGAATAAAACCAGGTGCAGGGCCGGGAGTGTGCGTGTGGAGGTCAGTGTTTCCCATCTCTAAAGCTGACAGTTTTGGAAATCAACACATACTTGGTGTCTAGTAGGGGCATAGCTCTTAGGATGTCAACGTGAGCAACCCTTTGGGCATCAGCCCCAGATTCCTGGGACACTTCCACGTATATAAGCAGAAGCAGAAGGAGGTGACCAAGGCAAAAATCAGATGTGATCAGAAAGAGGAGAGGAAGAAGAGAAAGGCAGAGTGTTCCAGTCAATGATGCAAACAGTTGCTTTATAATGCCACCCGTGGGTGCTTGTGCCAAGCAGCAGCTTGGTTTCTGACAGATTGCTTTTGCAAATTCCTTGAATAGAAAGACTTGGAGTGGCACTTACCTGGCAGTCCCAGTGTGCTGCATATCACACCAGTCTAAACTTAAGCAAATAATTTTTTAAAGGGCTTTTAATTTCACCTTTAAAAGCCCCCCACCTTTTCATTTGTTGACTTCGGGCCAATTCTCTACTTTACTCCAATTTCACAGCCTCAAATAAGTAATGCGGTTGTTCTATACTTATTCCATTAAGTTGCCTCCTAATTGGCTGTATAACCTCAGACCCTGCATAAGCAATGATTTTTATTTTCTACTTTTAAACAAAAAGTTTTCAAATTTATGCCCACAAAGTGCCACAGAGAACTCTGGGATCCTTACCAACCAGGCACAGCAGAACATGGGCATAAAAAAATATGGACTTGTCCATTGATCAAGAGCTTGCCAGGTAACCGTTTCAAGGTCTGGTTTGAAGTGCGGGTCCCCTAGACTACATCTAAGATCAGCAAGCCAAAAGTGCTACCTCCATTTTAATATTACTGACCAATAAAGACTATCATACAAAGCCAAATCTTGGTTTAGTTCCTTTAGTTCCTAACTACATGCTCATGCTTCCTAATCCTCAAAGCATTCCTAAAGTAAGCAAACCCCTAATCCTAAAGCACTCCCCTGTGCATCCAGCCACAAGGGACAGGCTCTATGTACTACTCAACTGTCACTGCTAAGACCTGAAGAGACACAAGGCGAGAAAGGACAGCTATATAAATGTGCACTGATCTGGCATCTACAACCTGGGCTTTGGCCCTTGCTCCCAGAACTCTCTGTACTTCATTTATTATGTGTTAAGGCAAGGGTGTAATACTAATATCGCTGTGGTTTGTACCAAGCACAGTTTAGTGCTTGAAATGATCACAGAATGTCACAGGCTGGGACTAGTGCGCCTGCGACACAAGTATCAGGTCAACCCCACCATAGATGAACAGTTCCTAAAGGATCTTAAAAATACATACTGGGGAATGAAAATCAACAAGCACCTTGTCAACTAGCAAGACCATGAGTCAGATGAGCACATGTTTTAATATATCATATATAGATAATGATGATGTTTCTTAGAAACAGTTGCAGTCAAAATTCACATCAACAGATTTTAAGAAAAAAAGCAGACCAGCCTTTATCTTCAGCTCTTACAACAGACAGGGCTCACCACAATACCCTATTAAGCAAGACCATTGTTTCCTGCTTTTACCTCAGATTTTTAGAGACACTGAACATCTCCAAATATAACCTGAAAACTTTTACACACATCATTATTTCATTTGCTTGAACCATCTCCTGGAAAATTTCTGCCAAACTGCTTCCAAACACAACGCTAAGAAATAGATTGTTTCTGGCAGAGGCAAAATATTCTGCAACTTTTCTTTCACTTTGGCAAGAGGGCTTGAACTCTGGTTGAGCAAGGGTGCAAGGCTGCAAAGGTGTAGGGGGGGAAGAGTCCCTGCAAGAGTTTTCTTGCCACTCCACAAACCAGGGGGATTATAAACTCAGAGCGGAGAGGGAGTGAAAGAAAAAGGATAGCAAACGCACAGTTTATACATGGTCAGCAGATATACTAGCTGTTAAATTCCATCATACACTGGGTGTACCCAGACTCTAAGCAGGATTACCCAAACAATTAGCACTATTAATTTCTTCAGGCTGACAGCTGAACTATGAGTTACAGGGAGAGAGTAACTGTCCCCCGGTTTGGCAATGAACCCCTGAAATAATCTGGAAGGATAAAGATGCCCTCTTTTACTGAAGGCAGAAGAACCAGATCTGCCATGTAAAGGAACAGATTGCAAGAAGGAAATGTTGGGGAAGGTGAAATGAGTGTTGGAGGTTAGAAGCAGAACAAAACAAAACACACACACACAAAAAAAAAAAACCCTGGAATTGAGTTTACAGGACCCATAAAATGAAATCCCACTTGTTCAATAGAAACATGCAGGAAAATATTCTTCACTCTTAGAGTGGTTAAACCCTGGAAACACTTCAGTGATGGCACCACGGGACAGAAGTCATCATTCTGCTAATTAAAGACTAATTTCCTGCAAGTTTAAAACAGCTACCTTGAGTGGGATTTGTTTCTCAGAAGCAGACTACCCTGTTTTATTTCTCAAGACATTCATAGTCTTCGGCTAATTATAGCTTTACCACATACAGTCTTGATTTTTCTTCATGAGTCCTTATTTGTTGTAGATCTTGCAAAACATGAAGTCAAGAAAGAAGAAATAAAGGGAGAACTTTATAGCAAAAGTAGCCAAATAGCCAACCAGAAGGATTTTATCTCTGCCAGAGAGTTCTTCTCTGATGCTGAGCAAGTTATTTAAACCAGTAGGTTCATGGTCATAAATGCTCTATTCTGATTTTGAGGGAATACTGGAATTGTATTTCCACATCTCATTTTCTAGTTTTCAGAGACGATGAGTCCAAATTCATCTGAATTCACTGGGGAGGCATTCTGAACACCTAACTATATAGTGCTACACGTCTGAAAATTAGGTTCAACATATCTAATCACAGACTAAAAATTAGTAGTTTTTAATGTTGGTCTCTTTTTTTTGGACCTACAACAGTACAATTGGGAACACATTTTGTCATCTAATGGGTCTTGTGAAAATAAATTAAAAACTGCTTATGAAGCATTTACTTTATAATAGATGAAAGACTCCATGATGATTATTTAACTCCATTTCACTACAGACTTTGTTAAGAAAAAGGTCCTGAGCATTCAAGCATAAAAGATCAGAGAGCATGCAGTACACCACTTAAATTCACTGTTAGCTTCCCTTTCACAAAGAATACCTCATTTACTTAAGAGCTGTTTTCTGGTTTTCAGTTTCCCTATACCACTCTACCAACACTCCAAAGGGCTCAGATGCTACAATAACACAGATGTTATCTGCAACTTGAATGTGTAAAGTCTTCATCAGATCTTCCAAGGCAGGCAGGCAGATCCCCCCATTCTGCACGGGATCCAAGTCTTTTTTTTCCCCCTAAGCTAAAGCTAGCAAGAGCTTTCCAATGCTGTCAACCAAATTCAGGCTTTCCCCCATACTAAATGTTAACTGTTGAGAATTTTAAAACTAAATGCGATTATGCTCCTGTGCTACAAAAGGCCAAAACCACAACTTCTACTCATTTAGATAATATATTTTTATATAGCACAGAGATGATATTTGTTTACTACATAAAGATTAGCAACAAAAAAAAAGAAAAAACAACAAAAACTTTAGAATGTTGGACTAACTTCTTCCCTCCAGACTGAAAACATTCAGAAAAAATAAACTCTCTTCAGTTTATTGTTTTAGTTTTATACACACAGAACAATGGTTGTTCTTCATGGCCTCAGTAATGTACTGTACTGACAGACTTGTGCAGAACTTAAAAAAAAAAAAAAGGCAGGAAAAAAAACAAGCAACGTACTTGAGCAACATCTTAAAATCACCCCAAAAAATTTCAATATTTTTTCTTTGTTTGATCTCAGCTTATCCATAATAATGATACTCTGATGTTTTATTTACTTGTAAGGTTAAAGGGAAGGTCTCTCATACTCTTGATAATCTTCCTTAAAAAATTCTAAACAAATAAAGAAGCCTGAAAACTTTACACAGCACTCACCATCTGAGCTCAAAAATGTTTTCTAAAGAGAAGTGCTCTAAGAGAAATGCATTAAAATAGAACTTAAAAGACCTAGGTTCATTTTTGCTGTTCATTGTAATATCTGGTGAAGTGCTCTAGCCACTAACCAATACTACCTACCATGAGGTTTGTTTCAGTAACTAAAAGTTTAGGAAAAAACGTATGTTTATAAGATTGGGATTATGTCCCTCAGTAGAGTTACATTACCTTTCTGATACAGTTAACTTGCAAGTAAATAGTGTAAGCCACAGACAGACCAGTCAAATTCTTTATGCAAAGTACATACTATCACTAGGGATGATAAGAAAGCCTTTAAGCAAGAACTGAAAACAAATCTATTTTTGAATATACACCATCATATTAACTGTTTTAACTGTGCCAATTACTACTCTTAGAAAACATCAGTTCAACTGTGCTCTAGCTGCCGAACTGTTTGTTAACTCAGTTATGTCTATCTTGTTCCCACTACAGGCCAGAGAAAAATGAAGCAAAAAAAAAGACAGTCAAGGCAGGTTTCAGCACCTTCAGACACTAGATCATTCCTGAGTGAAGTTGTCCTTTATACACAGGTTTCGTTAACCTCACAGCCAGCAACACATTCTGCTACATTAAGTTTAACCCCCTAAAAAAAAAAGCTTTACCTATGGACTTAATTGCATCCTTTTTATTTATTTATTAAACTGTTTTAAAACTCTCACCATGAAGAGCTATTATAACCTTGGTTTCACTACAGCAGAGTGGATAAAGTCAGTTTTTTAAGTGTTCCCTCTCTCTCATAGCTATTGCTTCTCTCTAGGAATAAGAGGCTGCATCTGTTCAGAGATCAGACCAGTACTTAGAAGACTTAGATTCTTTTCCTAGGGAAAAGTGGTTATAAAGGCCCAAGTGAAGGCAGCATAAAGAAACAGGACTTGAAGGACAGAGTACTCAGCTAACTGGCATCTTAAATCAGACACACACATGCCTACATCCAGAAAAAAACCCACCAAAGCAACCAATCACTTTTATCTTTCACCTATTCAAACATCTGCTATTTCTGTCCAGTGCCTCGTGAATCCAATTTGCACATCAAGAACAAGAGTTAATTCTAAAATTTGGGTTACAACCTGTAATATTGTTATAGAATAAAACAGAAACAGTCTGAGGAAAAGCAAAGTAACAGGCCAACAATCATCTGTGCTTTATATCCTGATCCAAAATGGAATTTGTGAATAGACTCTATTAGGCATTGGGTGGTGCAAGTGATATTACATCCTATCCTGATGCACAAGTGTGACTTGTCTTGCAAAGCCAGAACTTTTTAATTGATCCTAATGCTTTTGCAATTTAGAAAATTAAGATAGTTTGCACAGGAAATGGAGTTTCAAGCCTCCTGAGCTGCTTGCTTTCCACCTGCCTCTATGTGATCTTGAGTGGTTGACGTAAGCTCTTCCTCTCCTCTTTGTAAAGCTCAGACAAGGCATTTCTCTTTCAAACTGGATCATCATCACACTGAGAGGAGGCAAGCCACGTAACACAAAGCAGACTTCACTGCTGTTCCTCAGAGAAGAGGTCCATATAACAACAGCAGTACCACATCTGCTTATTAGCAACCTCAGAGTTACTAATTAGGCACAGCGCTGCTAGAAGATCAGGATGGGAAGTCCATGGATGGATCAGATTGAAAGTCTGTACCACTACGGTTTTATCAGACTGTTCTGCACACCACGCTGCAGCATCCTTCTAAAAAGCTGGCAAATACATTCCTTAACAACTGCTACTCTATACACCATGAAATTCCTTACACGCCTCTCATGCTCTGGTTTAAATCCTTGCAGTGTTCCCATTTTTAAAAGACACTATTTTTCAGTGGTTTATAACTTAGCTGGAAAAATTTTGCTTGGGGCTGAAACTTGGTACAAGTCATAGGAATTTACCAAAAACACTCTTTTGCTTTATGAAATGCAAAGCAAAGTCAATAGAGCCATCTTTAAACTGCAAAACAAAACAGCAGGGAAGTCTACTACAAGGGTATGCCTTGGACAGGACTGAATGCTGCCCTAGTGCACAGGTGATGAGGAAGAAATGAACTCCCATTCTCACTCAGACATAGTAAATAGAAAACTGTGCGTAATAAACATCAGTATGTGAGCCTCGTGTTTCTGAACAGCCCCGATAGCACAGCACATCCAAGGTACTCATTATGGTCAATTCCATTTTACTGTTACATTTTGTAGTTTACTATTTCTCATTACAGCCTATTGTTTCACTGGAGAGTTTGTATACGCCTGTTTACATGAGAGACCACAGAGATTCAGATTAATAATCATAATTTTTAAAAACCCTTCAAGCAGATTCATTTGATAGAAAACAATTACTCTAAAGCAGATATTGGCTACTCAATGGCAAACACTTTTCAAAGTCATCAAACATGCATTCAAGTCTCAAGATCTTCTTTCAGCCACAGTATGAAAGGACATTCATTTCTCTTGAAATCTTTGATTCTGTGGGGCTTCCACTGGTGAGAAGAAACACTACAGACAAAATAGGGGAGGCTGG
Source organism: Gallinago undulata (assembly GCA_026546715.1). Lineage (NCBI taxonomy): Eukaryota > Metazoa > Chordata > Aves > Charadriiformes > Scolopacidae > Gallinago > Gallinago undulata. The sequence goes on from JAOTQQ010000023.1 coordinate 1,497,438, forward strand.
GAGGCAGAAAATGCATACATATACACACAACATATGGCCAACAATGCCACTATGCTTCATACACAGTGAGGTTCAATAGGCATCAACTTTCATGGGGCTGCTGTGAAAGCACTCACTAAACACAGTAGGACTCTCTCATCTCAGTCACACATTCCAGGTAATAACTGTGTATCACTGAGCAATACCTTTAAGCTGAAATGCACATCTTCTGCCAGAATTTAGTCATATTTTATTACCACAGCCCTTAGGTTTACAATCAACAATCTTTTTTCCAATTAGTCTATAGCAGACAGGTTAGCCACCAAACATAGACTTTGCATGGCGAACACCTCTTCTCCTCCAAATTCTCTATATACAATATATTACTTGGGAAATAGCACTTAAACTAATAATTTAAACTGTTTGCTAACCATTAGAACTTTCAGTCTGAAGACAGATCAGTATTAACTTGATCTCTCTGCATATACCTGTGGAAATGTCTTGGTAGCTTACCAAAAAGAAAATAACAGCTGCAGCTGTAAGGGCTATGCTGCCTTTTCCTATGCTAAGGAAAATATGAAATGAAGGAAAACGTTTTCTCAAGCAAGACATTCAAGCTTAGCTCCCCTCTATCTTCCAAACATGAGTAACCTGTGTCAAGCCAATATTTATTACTGCAGACAACATCAGGTTGCAGAGCTTATTAAAAATGTATTCGGTTAGTATTATAAATAAAATTTCACACTACAAGTTGTTCAAGTTTTCTGTGTTCTTTCCCTCCTTCAGAGTGTTTATCACAGGTTTATAGAGATCAGGCTCACACATTTGGCTGCTGGACAGGCTGAAAACAGTGACAAAATAGCAATATGTAACAAGACAAGAACAGTTGTTAGACACAGGAACTGCTCTTTCTCCCTCTCTCTGTTGTCCCTCCAGTTGTTGCTGTGGATGTCTTTAGCACAGCCGAATTCACAGAAAAAATATTTGAGAGCTGCATTACAGCTCTCCAAACAAGCTGTCCTCAACAATTCTCCTGATGCTCAAACTACCTGTCTTCCTTGCCAACTACTCCTCTAGCACAGCTCAAGTCTCACTATGCCCTTTTGTCTCCAGACACCATTCACAGACAGACTTTTGGGGGCAACTGCTCCTTCATGTGAAACTGAGACACAAACATCTAAAGTCATATTGTAATAACAAAGCTAGTAGAGGACTTGTCCTTTCTGTTTTCCTTCTGTGAAGCACAGTAGACTTACTTTCGTGATCTGAGGAGAGGAAAAGAAACCTAAGCAAAAAGACTACCTTTCTCCGAAACAGTCACAAGCAGAGCCTGGAAGCGAAGAAAGAAATTGCAGCCGCTGAATTACCAATGGTGAAGTGAAAACCACGCTCCTCTCCTATGTGAAGCAATACAAGTGTAAAGGGTTGGGAAGCAGCAAGTGGTTGAGAGAAAACAGATGTAATTTTGAGGAAAGTCTCATGCCCTAATGAGCAAAGAGGAAAGAAGATGAGCAGGGGTACCCAAACAGCGAGCCCTGGGAGAACACCCAGGTGACAAGCCCACCAGAGACAACGGAGAGGGCAGGAGCCAGAAGGAAGGCAAGAGATCAGCAGGAAGAAACGGGAGATGGAATGAGAGATACGGAACAGGTTGAAACAACTATTTAACGGCTCTAGAAATGACAGTGTGCAAGCAAAACAAGGGCGACCGAAGAAGGGACCCGCGAAAGGAGCCAGCTCAACACAGCTCGCACCGGCCAAGCAAAGTGAGCCGGCAGAACCTTTGGAGAAAAGTTTGCCCGGCAAACGGCCGGCTGTTTAACAACGCCTTTCCGCTCGGCCCTGCCCGGCCCCCACACGGCGACCGCCCAGCCCGGCCGGGGTATGGCCCGCCACTACCGCCACCGTCCCCGGCCAGCTCCTCCGCCGCGGGACAGCCCCGCCGCCTCGCACCTGCCCCTCGCCCGGCGCCCCGCGGGCCGGCCCGCCACGGCTCCCCACCACCCCGCAGGGCAGGGCCGGACCGGCGGCGGCCCCAGCCCGTGTGCCCGAGCCCTCCTGACCGATCGATGCTCCCTGAGCGTTGCATAACCCCCACCGTGCCCCTGCCCCGTGTGGGGCAAGGGGAAGGGAAGCGGGGAGGAGGCGTGTGCGGGGGGGGAGCTACTCACATCGTCCCACTTGACGAATTTAATGCCTTTCTTCAGGGTGTCGGAGACGCAGACGGGTTTGAGCTGGAGAGCGTGCACCCCTGGCTGTGCCCCGGCCATTTGCACCGCATTGACGCGCTCTCCCCCGGAGCGGAGAAGCCGCGGGAGGCGGCCGCCTTCAGGAGGGGACGCCGGGACGCCGGAAACAGCCCCGGGAGAGAGGCCGGCAGCCGCGCTCGGCGCGCCTGGAGCGGGCAGGGAAGCGACTGCCCAGGCGCGGAGGGCGAAGAGGCTTCACTGCCGCCCGAGGAGCGAGCTGGCACGGCAGCGGCCGGGGCGAGCCATGCGGCGGCACATCCTCTATATACAGCTGGCTCGCCACGCACGCCCGCCCGCTCCCTCACACACACGCAGGGGCACGGAACGAACGGCGCTGCCCGCTCCCGTTCTCCTCCCCGCCCGCCCCTCCTCCCTCCACCGCCAGGCTCGGCCCCCGAGGTTCCCCCGCGCCGAGGGCAGCGCGCCGCGCCCGCGGCACTGCGGCGCCACCTGGCGGCGGCGGACGGCGCAGCAACCGCGGAGGGGCCGGTCCTTGGGCTCCTCTCCGGGGGAGGAGGCTCCCGGCCGAAGTCCCCGCGGCGAGCGGAGCAAGGACTGCAGCAGGGGGCCTCTCCCCGGACTCTCTCCCCTTCCCCAGGCAAAGTTGCGTTAGTAAGAGGAAGAAGCACAAAAGGAAATGGCGCTATGATTGTGCCTTTTAAACAACGATTCTGGAAAGTGCTTATGATTCAGCCTTTGCTGAAATTCTGGTGTCAGTGAAATCAGTGGGAATTTTAGTTTCAACGCAGATAGCTAGATTATGTGTTATGACTATTGTTTAATTGCCATCTGCTCTAGCTAAGAATACGTTTCCTGGTACGTAGCACACATTGCAAACACTTAACTTCAGCGCATGGCTAAACTCAAGCTCTCTCTTCCACAAAGCATGGGATCAGTGACCTGGAAACTGGCGGCACTCAGCAGAGTGTCACTACAACCAGAGAGATTACCAGTGTCTTATTAGATGACTGGAGCAAGTCTGGCAAAAGAACAACCAGACACCTTTCTCCAAATGTGCAGTAAGCAGTATTATGGATATCTTATATTTCTTCTTAACCCCTTTTAGTTTCAAGAAATTAGAAGACATACTGGTAGAAATAAACTCAGCAGTGGGCTTATTCAGGTAGTTATTCAAAATTGTATGTATCGGATGTGATATGTGCTGGTCTTATATTGCTGCAGGAACTGATTTCTGGATGTTTTCAGTTTTGTACATTCAAAAATCTCACCCTGAACAGTAAAATGATTGACTTGTGTAAATAATACTAAGTTATTTGCATGCAATATACCTGTAAAGCGTTAATTTTTATATAACACATTTTTGTATTTCATATTTTATTATATTACTATATGATGTTAATATTAATATAATAATATATATTATTATATTAAGTACATGAATGTGTTATATTTTTATATAACACATTTATGTATTTCATTTCACATGCATTTCATTTCCAGGGGAATAAACTGAATACACAGTATGTTTTAGATTCATACATTGAAATATATGTAGCCAAATAGGAGAAAGAAGCAATAACTGATTTAAATAGCAGAAGGGGGTGATCAAAGTCAGGTCAAATGAAGATACGGCAAAAGCTGTACTGAAAGATCATACCATGAGGTGATATGAGAAACGCATTAGAAATAAACTTTACTCTTTTAAATTTGGTTTCAGAGAAATACATACAGAATATCTCAGTGTCACTTGCTACCCTGAGTTTACTGGTGTAAGTCTACATTTGAAAAGCAGCAGTGGCCTCAGCCTTAAAAGAGCTTCAATGGTATGGCACACCTAACATGCTGAGGGTTAAACATAAGAGGCAATGTTTGGAGGATTTGGGATTGAAGAAAAACAGCTTCACCAGAATTATATCGTCCTAACTGTATTTTAAATTGGGCCAAATTATGCTTTAATTATTAGTGGGAGCAGGATTACAAAGTTCTACAGAACAACTCTCCACAAAAGAAATATTGAAAATTTAACCCTATCTTTCTGTTAAAAGCTCAGTCATTCTGAGAAAATTACCTTTCGAATAATGCAGTCAGTAGAACTCAAATCTTACCAATGAGAGACAAGTGCCGCAAGATGCAGTGAAAATGCCTTCTGTGTGACTGTCACGTTAAGAAATGAAACCTACTAAAGGCAGTAGTCCCCAGAGAGATCATCATTATTTTTTTTTATTCACTCATTTACTAAAAGAATTCACTTGTTAAATTAATACTTCTATAAACTCACACCCAGTGGCCACTGGAATATGTTTATATTTAATTTGATCCATTCACTAGATGTCATACGTAAATAACGTCCGCAGATATATCCTTTATGAGTGAGACTGATAACTTATGTGGCACAGCCACTCAATCAGGTGACTCTTCAAGAATGAATATAAAATTCTGGCACACAAAACACCACCATAGCAACAAAGACAGCCTGGCAACAGCAGCTGCTGCACGAAAAGAAATTGGAAAGGGAGGGGGAATCTTGTACAAAAGTCCATTTCCTGTCAAAATAATTTCATTTTCTTCCCCCCTCATACCAGCATCACAAAAGTATTTAAAACACTGGGAAAATACAGATTAACGCACAGCATTGGAAATTACAACACAGAGAGTGCCTTTGTGTACATGAAATGACACAGTCCCTGCTACGCTCACTGGGACCACATTTTGCTCCAGATAGATTCACCTGGTACCCAGTTGGCACCTATGGGTCTCCAGTCCACAGGAAAAAGCCTACATTCCTCTACACATGAGGAAGAACAAACTCCTAATGGTTTGGACAGAAGATGCTGCCAAACAGAATTCCTCCACCCACTGGCATCTGAGACCTTCAACATGACTCTTTTCATGTCATGGTAGGATTAATTCATTACTGTGGCAATTAGTGGAGCTCTGTGCACATGCTTTTCTCTGGGGCTGTCAGTACCTGCCCCAGTGATGTTCCAGGATGCCTGTCTCCAGCTTCACCACAGCTCTCACCAGCCATGAGACATCCTGGCCTGGCCTTATCTCAGCCCCATCCCCATCCTGGGGCTCGCTCTATATTTGCTTCCCCTCACTGGGCCTCATCCTGACCCCTACGCTCAGGCTGACACCGTGCCATGGAGGTGCCTGATGCCCTGGGCTGGGGGCTGCCCTGCTCTTTCTCAGGTGGGATGGACCCTGGCTGGTGAGGTCCTTCCCTGCTGCCCATGGGACTGCACCCCCACCTCCCACCACAGACCCCAGCATCCTGGTCCCCTGGGAGTCACTGGCCCTTGTGGTCCCCTGACACTCCCTACCTAACCTCTATGTTAAAAATAAAATAAAGAAAAAAAACCAGTAAATTAATGCAATACTTGCACAGTTAGAATCACAAGTCAAAAAGCCAATAAGTGGGTTTCCTAGAAAGTGTTAATTCACCTTTTTTTTTATGTAACATGACCTGTTCTTTCTTCCCCATTAAGTTTATAGCATAATACATTTTTGTAGTTTGTTAAAACCAGGCTATAAAATATAAAACATGTTTAAGAATGCTGAAGTTAACTGTGAAAGTCTTCCATGTCCACCAGATTCATTAAATCACAGCTGGTATAAACTGTCAAAGGTCCACTGACTTCAAAGCTGTGCATTTGTTTAAACCAGTGCAATGTCGTCTGCACCTTCCCCACTTCTTTTTCTTTCTAGCTCTTAAACTATCAATCATCCCAGCTGTATATGCAGATTATAACCAACCGGAAAGTGGACTGTCTCACCTGCTTTTATTTACACCCAAGTTTGCTGCTAGTTGAACTAAAAGACAAAAACATCAAATGGGTTGCAAAGCAGAAATTCCCTCAACAAAAATCCCCAACTCTTTCGGAAACCAAAAATTACAAGGTCTAAACTCTGCAGCCAAATGAAGGGAACCTCTATGCTTCATGCAAAGAGGAGACTGCACAGTTTATGCTTTTCTTGCAGTGTCTTAGAATTACAGAAATCTTGTCATGGTGTCTTTTGGAAGCATAATGAGAGAGCAAACATGCACTTTCTATGGATTCCCCTCCATAACTCCCACGAAACTATTATGTGTATCACTATGACTGAGCAATATTTTTCTTCCAAGAAAAGAGAAAAGCCCTCAGCTGTATTTTCCAGTACTGCAATGGAGTCACATCCCATAGAATCTAATAAATTTAGGCCTGGGTTACAAGTTTAGTACTGTTTTAGAAAAATTAATATATCAAAGCTGGAGGCAGGATGGTTTGTCTTCAAATAGGGTGTGCTACTGTAAGTCTGAAAAAGTGCAGTCTGTTTTCAGATCTGCCCCAATCTTCTTTCCTTAAACTCAATTTAATTACTTAAACTTTCAGGTCCTTCTAGATGACTGTTGCCCATTTAGTTCCTAAAGGCAAGCAGCCCAGCATATACGTGCCCTGGATTTCTAGACATCACCATAGCACAAGGGCTTGGTTTAAGTAGCTTAAAAATTCTGGGTCTGTACACCAGTAGGTATACTTAACAGCCATTAAACATTTATAGAAGGGAGTTTATCATTCTTTCAGATGGTAAAAACTTAGAAATTTTGTATTGAGTTTGTTGCAGTGGCAATTTGACATATTTCCAATTTTCTTTTTAGATTTCCCAGATGCTGTTGTGTCTTTTGATACTCCTCACAAATTAAGTCAAAAAGATTTTGATGGTATACCTTACCCTGTAGAAAAGCAGCTCATTTAAAATGTGATGTCTTGCTCTAATACCCTAACATTTTTCTCTATTCTTTTTGCATACATTTTTTTTATAATGCACTATTCTGAATCATCGCAGACTTCTCATCCTCATTCTGGCTATTTTACAGAACTTGAAGTTGCAAAGGATGAAATTCCACAACTGACAAAACATTAGTCATGAAGCAACAGAACACTATTTACATAGTTGAAAACAGTTGCCCTAAAATATATTTCTAAGGCTTAGAACAATTGTGTTGTGATGTAAATCTTTGTCACGGTTTAGACCTGGTTAGCCAATGACAAGATGACAGATGCTTTACCCCACCTTTGCTCCAAGAAAAGGAAGAAGAAAGATTTATGAGTTTAGAAAAAACTGAAGTACTTCAATGAACTATTAATTAAAATAAAAAATGAAATAGATATAATATATCTAAATCTACACAAAACTGTACCAAGTTCCCAGGAGGATGTCACTGGCAGGCACTGGGAAATTTCCAAACTGGACTCAGCAATGAATAGGAACTGGATTCCAGAACTCACCGATGGGGATCGAAGGCAGACAAACTGACAGGATACTCCTCAAATGTCAGTCATTGAGGAGATGAGAGCCATTAAAGAAAAATCCAAGGAAACAGAGAGCCAACCTAAACCCTTTGATCACTCAGCTTATATACTGAGCATGGCAGTTGGGATGGAACACCCTATTGGTCAGTTTGGGTCACCTGACTGCCTACTCCTCCCCACACCTGCAGCCCCTCCATGGGGTAAACACCCAATCAGCCAACCCTGGTGTGGTCCACAACGAGTATGCCCAACAGCCTCTCTACGGAACAGAAAGTCAGCTCCACTCTACCCCAAACCAGGACAATCTTGAGCCACAATATCTCTTAGAATGAATTGTAACAATGGCAAAAAAATAAAAAATAATTCCCAGTTACATTTCAGAGAAGCTGATTTAAATTTAAGTCAGTTCTTCAAATTGCTAATCAAAAAAAAAAAAAAAGCTTCAGTCACTAATAACGTATCTAATGGAAGAAAGAACTAATTAGTCTTCTACAATCTACCAACAGCCTAAGTATAACTTCCAAAGTCAGACCAACTAAGGACAACCATGGCCTCTGTGACCATAAAGCTCAAGCTGAGCCAAATAAGCTGAAAGTTATTCTGGCCTGTCCAAACTCTTATGATGTGTAATCACTAATAATTTTAGTACCGATTTTTCAAGATTTAGTGCATTCTCTTGAAAAAAATATAGAGTACTGTTCACCAGGAATCAACAGTAGCTGCTGCAGTAGACTAGGATTTAGGTAAAAGCTATGAAACTACACATACAGGTTCAATGAATGGTTCAGTTGATGTCTTGTACTGTAAAACTGTGGCAAGGAAAAGCACTAACAGGTAAAGCACTTGGCTGGCTGGGAGGCAATCTGCTCTAACAGGATGCCTGCTGAGCAATCAGAAACAACATTTACCAACTTCCCAACCAGAAGATGTTGTTAGAAACATAAAGACATTGTCAGAGAAAGGTAGGAGGTTAAATGGAGGAGTTAAAATGCCTTTTTAAAGAAGACCACAGTCTACATCTTGGTATTTATAAGCAAAATACAGCTAGTAAGGAGAAGGAGAAGAGAAACAGCCATGTCTGTCTATTCCATAGCAGTACAAGATCACCAACACACAGTGCTGTTCAACTTACTCCCATTTCACATTTTTTATCGGACAATACCCAAAGTTCAGTTGTCCCAGATAAACAGAGATGAAGAGGACTAAGAGGTCAAACTGAAGGGCCCAATCACGTTTCAAATGAAGTCATTCCATCAGCTTTGATGGGAGTTCAAACAGGCTCTTTGAAAGCAAATAACATAAGGTATCTTGCAATTATCTTTTTATGAGATTATGCAACAGTTTTGATGAAACAGCTGATGATTAATTTAGGATTCAACATTCATTTTCCCAGTAGTCTTGTAAATATATAAAAGTTCATGACATATAATTTCAAATAAGGAAGAGCAATTATTGTAAAGAAATCTCAGGTTTCAGAGCAGCCAGCAGATAAAAAACTGCAAGCAAAACAAAGCTAAAAGTGAACATCACAGACTATAATAAAGAATACCACTTGACTTATCTAAACACAGTGAGGTTTGCAGTAGCCGTAGGGAATATCTGGCATACGCACTGATTTGAATTAATATTCCCACCACCTGTGTTGCCAGTATTTCATAGATCATCTGCAAGCAGACTGTGTGCTTACAAAATTGATCTGAATGTAAATGCCAATTAAAGAAACTATATTTTTTTATTTGTTCAACAGAACCACCAAGAACAATAGACATTATTTGCTTTTACAATGCCTAGAATATATTAACTTCTTTATAATCTTGTAATATACCAAGAATTCAACCATGAGTTGAATTCTGCACATACACATTGTCAACTGTTTGGACAAGAACTGTTTATTACTATCTAAATCAGCGACACACACAAAGAGAGGAAGTATGCTCAGAGTGAGCATTATCACTCCCCTAAGAGACCACAATCCTACAAGAAGTCTTAGACAAGCTGAAAACTGAGTGCGGATTTCCAAGAAACCTAATCAAATACTGGTTCTCTGTCCTCCTACATGCCTCACAGCACTGATAAAAAAACACAGATGTTTTAGATATGACGCAATAGCAAGAATTAACAGAGCAGTATAGGGTGGAGAAAAGGATCTTGTGATTAATGTTATATAAACATCAATCAACAGTTAACATTTAATGTTATTTGGTACCAAGTTTGTCAATAAATTCTAACCATTGATACTATTCAATGCTAACATAATAGGAGTTAATTTTGAAGACATATTTGAATTAAAGCATAGCTGACTTGCAGACTAGTTCAGGGAAAGTATATAAAAGAAAGCAGAGGAAAAACTGGTATTTGACTTCAGCTTGGAATTTTAACAAAGTCACCAAAAATTCGGTAATGCGAGCTCATCACCACAAAACCAGAGCAGTATCAGCCCTGCTTCAAGAGATCTTCAAATCCAAGTGACTGATTATACACAGTACCAATCTTCCTTGGCATTTCACTAATTTCCATTGAGCTGTAAATACTGGTTTCTTCCTGGGATCAGTTCACAAAAGGTGATTTTCACAGACAGAAATAGGACATGGGTACTCAACAGGCCTTTAGGAACGGAGCTGCATCTATTAAAAAATCCAGACTTTTACATGCAGATTAATGATGGGAATCTATTTTTGATAGGACGTGCGAAAGCTAAAAATAAAACTGTATTTGCACAAAGGTAGGTTTTATATTCTGTGAAGCCGGTACTTCAGAGTCAGATCTCCCTGCTTCTTTTATTTCTCTACCACTATTCATCAGTGAAAACCTCCTCCTATCTCACATTAATGATCCAAAAAAATAGACATGGGTATTACCTGATAAGCATCCTGTGAGCAGTAATAAATATCTAGTTGCACCACAGAACATTGCTAAAGAAATGATAGCTTTATTGTAGAAAAATACAAAACACAGTAGGCAACAGCAAATGCAATGCAACCTGCAAAGACAGCAAACTGTGAATCTCAAAATGGGATTGTGGTGGTTGTAGAAGAAAGTTCATGGATAGATTCAGTATTTCTTTTTTGTAGCATATCTTAGCAACATGCATCTCAGATTGCTGTATAGAGAGGTTAGTTACATTAACAGGTAATAGAAAATATGATCAGAGTTTGTTAATGCTGTGGCAACACATATGGAGGAGGAGAGGGATTTCATTAAATGGAGGTAATAAAATAGTAAAACATGTGGCACATGCTTAATATTTGGAAGAAAAAAAACAACAAAAAACCAGAACAAAGATCTGTAGAAAGAGTTTCACAGAGGACCCTGAATATTTACGGTTACTGAAAGACTAGCAAGTTCAAACCAAGCTGAAAAGATGCAAGAATGACTGATTTCTATGTAGCACCTAGCAGGATACTCCAAAAGTGCTCTAAGATTGCATCACTTACTGGTAGGAAATGACTTACTTATATGCCATGGAGGTGCCACAGGCTTCTCACTTTCTTTCCTGAATGGCTTTGGAAGATAACAGATCTCCACAGACTTAAGATAAAACTGGAAAGGCTGATAGGCTTTGATATCTTCCAGTCTTATTTGGTGGGTGAATCATCGTTCCTCAGTGCTGTACAAGCTTGAGACACTGCACATTCATATTTCCTGCCAGATAGGACTTGGTCTCCCTGGGCAGGTTGGTATTGTGTTTGAGAAGCTCTAGGGAACACTGGTTTGCAGGGACTATGTACAGTGGCCTGGGAGGGCTGGGCAGTGAATTGCCATTGTGACCCCATGCTCATTCCTGGCAAGACACTGCATGCGTATATTCCTACTTATATTAAACCATAAAAACATTATGCTTGGAAAATAGCATACAGGTATACCTTCATGGAGAACTAGATCTCTTCCTGCAGTATATTTTTTCTTAATTTTCTAAATAAAATTATTTGAAACATAAATTTTCAATAAAAGGAATACATACTTTCCTCTCTGCAACACTTAAATCCTCAAGCCCAATTACAGCTCCTTTTGCTAGCCTCTTGAAACACATTTTTGCCCTTAAAGAGCTATCCTGCTAGATTGCAGGATGGATCAATAGATAAATCACAGCTGAGAGCAGTTTATGAGGCTGTTTGTTTAGGAAACCACTAGCCACCACTTCCCTAATGAAACAAAATCCATCAGTTCTTCATTTCCCTCTTGTCTTTAGGAGGCAGCAAGCCAGCCTTGCCACAGCTACCTATTACCTGTGGCCTGCACCCATTGGCCCCTCAGGACCTAGTGGAAAAACTGGAATGTGGCCATGGTCTAGACATAGTGAGGAGGTGCTGGGATTAGTTACCTTCTCATAGTGCAACAGTCTGCTGCACTCAGCTCTGTTCTGCTCCACTTCACCTGTGCTTATGGCTAAAAAAGCAATCTATCTGAAACCATGCATGCAGCAGGCTAAGACTATTCATGTATGTCAAATATTAGCCTGACGATCAGAAGGCATGTCTGACTGAAGCACATGGAAAATCTGCAATGGACAGAAGATGCATCTATTTCAGGATTCTGGATGCTACTGCCCAAGTGTGAATTTGGCCCCTAAATAAGGGCAAGGTTTGGTGGCAGGAGAAATTAATTGGCTTTGCCTTTGAGTACTTCAAGATGAAAGGTGGAGGAAAAGACTACTCTCAAAGTCACCAGGAGGTAGTGTTTTAATCATACCAATGGACAACTGTTTTATTTTCAAAGTTTATGCTGTATTTCCAAATAAAGGTTTTCTTGTTTGACAAATGAAGTTAAAGTCTGAGTGAGAGGGTGCCTGTTAAGATAACTGGGGAATGTATTTGGAGATACTTGACATTTTGGCAAAAGTGGAAGATTCATACTTGGGCAGCACAAACTACATACAATAGCTATTTGAATTTTGCCTGTACTGCTTCCAACAGTTAAGCTTCAAGAGGTTTTTATGCATAACTTTTAAAAAAATCTCTCAAAGCTTAAAAACCAGAGAGAAGTTAGATTTTTTTGCTTGAATATATAAAGTTGCGTACTCTAATGAAGAGTCTTAACCTCTGTAGAAGACTTCCTTTCTAAGAGATACAGACAGCCACAGCCCAGCATTAATGGTAGCATTTCTATGCTATGCGAAAAGGCTATTAGGAAGATACTGCCTCACAGTGCTATAAAAATGAGTTAAAAGCCATTTTGCTGCTAGGTATTTTATATCTACAGCTACTCAGAAAGAAATCTGTCACCTCTGTTATAAATTTGAGATAGAGAAACACGTACAACACATCTTTATAGGTAGAAAATGAAAAAAGAAAGGTTGTTTTATGTATAATATATAATACCACTGACAGTTTTCAGTATATGAAAATACTATTAAATATTTAAAGGGACATTATGTGTATCCCTTAATACCAAATGATGCAAGATCACCTGTACATGAAAAATTATGGTATTATCAAAGTGAACTGTATCTACTGAAGATATTGTGTAACTATAACAGAGTTGCTGCACTTATGTCTTAGAGGTACTTTGATTCTAACTTCCTGATCTTGGCTGTTTCATTGTCTGCAATAACACCCTTTGGCAAAATCAGACTTTCAGAAATGGGCATGCTTCATTCATAGAGACTGTTTTGCTCTCTAGTGGATTTGTTATACAGCGTTACTTAATCTATGAAGACTCTCTAGGGCTAACTAGGTTTGACACAGTGGCAAACAGGGGTGCTTTATCTGTGCCAAGGCATGCAAATTAGTTTCCCCAGATACACTAAGAAATTGCTACATTGCATTCATGATCATTTCCCATGGCATTAGTATTCATTCTTGATTAGAGCTGCTTGCTTTACCTGTATCACACATTTGAGTTAAAAAATGCTTTCATATTTGAGGTAAGCAACTTTGTGGATAAATAAATATTAGTGAGGTATCTACAAAATATACTAATAGTCCCCCTCCATTTGTTATTTAAAAGCCAACCATATAGCCCACATAGAACAAAAAGAGGCTACCAAGCAAAGTGCACATGGAATCCTGCCACTCCATCGCATACGTAGTGCTGCCTTTAAAGGAAACTGTATAGTATCTTTATACCTCCATCTCTCTGTCCCCAAATCAGTAAGCAAGATAAAACTTTATGTTCTTCTGTAGAAACCGGCATAACCCACCACAGTAGATAGAAGCTGGTTTAGATGCTCACAGATAAAGGAGAGGTTGTATTTTGAAGCCATTACCCTCTACAAGCTAAGCTTAAACTGCCCCAAAGGTGCTCTAAACCATCCTGGCTGGCTGTGCCAAAAACAGTTCTGGTGCACTCCTAAAATACATCCAGATGACACTGTTGTATCAAAACCTAAAGAGATAGGTCTTAAAGATGTGCCTGATTTAGCAATGTAGCCAAACACATTCTGCAGCGCAGCAGTAGTCACCCAGCGAAGACAATTCGTGGGTTTACTAGCAAAGCATTAAATAACCCAGTGATTAAAGAATTTAATTAGTGATCTACAAATCCTTGTGCAATAAAACAGCCTAGTATTTGTCTAAATTCAAGAATTTTCTTGTTACAAATGTAGCTGCCATGGTTTGTGATCTGTTTGTGAACTATTTTATATAAAATACTGTAATAGCTTTGTGAATTACACTCACTATTTAACACTCTAACAGCAGTATTTTGGCAGTGATTTGCTTGTTGTAAGTATTCAGTAGACAAAAAATTTTTTTGCAGTCAGTAATTGCAACAGCTCAAATAATTCTAGCCTTTTAGTATCAATTTTAAGAGCACTTTATGAGGAGTTACATATGAATATTCAAGAAGCATTGTATTACAAATATAACTGGTGGAGTACAATATATCAGAATAAAAGAGAAAGATCCTGACTCACTACAGTATACTTCTGAAATACAGCAATAATAATTCCTTTTATATTTCAGAAATAAGGTTGCTAGCACCGGCACTTGGATTTAAATCAAACTTATTCCCAATCAAAGTCTTCATAGTGTAATTCCAGCATATATTATTTTTAACTTGCACCTATAATACGTTTGCTTTACTCCAGGTTTAGCCTTGATGGTTTTCCTGAATCAGTTAGTGTTTCAGCTAAAAGCTTCCTTAATGACAATAAAATCAGAAGCTAATGCGTATTTGCTGTGGATAACCTGCCAGTCAACAGGTATTTACAGCAGACAGGTCTTTTACATAGGAAACTGGGAAGTGCAGAGGAAACGATAGATAACCAGAGCTTGTTTCCATTAACAGAACAAGTTTCTCAATTGCTTAATCAGGCTGTACCCCAAGTTTTGTGGCTTCACATGACAAATGTAATATTTTGAGAAGCATGGGAAAAGTCCAAAAATGGTATTTGTAGAGCCAGAAGTTCTGCAAAAGGACCAACTTCAAAATGGTAATTTCTGCAGTTTGCAGAAGATGGCAAGAGCAAAACCCCAAAGGGATACTGAAAAAACTGGCTATAAAAATGAACAGAAAAAGCCTGCTGACATATGTAAAGCACATAGAGCCTTCAAAATTTCATATAGGGAGGAAAGCACGAGGTGAGAGTATGAGCATGTCCTGCAAGTCTTCTCCCAGTTATATTGGAGTCTTTCTCCATTAAAATTAACATGCCACTTAGAAGCAAACCAAGATCCTCAAGTGATATGAGATGGTACAAAGCAATACTAATTGATAATCCCTGGAGACCCAGAAAAAAAATCTAGCTCATTTTAGGCAGTATCACAGATAGACTAGTCCAAATAATTACACAAAAACATCATCTGACACAACATGACAGTTTAAAAACGGCAGAATCTGAGATCTAACATTTATGGCAACAATTTAGAAAAATTATAAACAACTGTGATCAACATACAAATCATAAATAGAAACACCATCTGTTATTGGGATGAGGACAGTAGAAGGACCACAATGCTATTATGACAAGTTCTAGCCCATCTTTTACTCATTTATTACAATTGGAAAAACAACACACACTAAGGAGTATATTAATTATCCAAGGGATAATCTGTATGATATCCTAAAGCTATAAACTTATATGTGAAACAGAGAGAAAAGAAGATATCTATACTGATAAACAGTCTTATTCAGAACAACATTTGGTAACTGATATTGTTTTTTCAAAGAGGTGTCATAAAGATTAAAAATAAAAAAGCAGGATATGCCTCTCATGGATCCATGCTTGCATGGATTATCAAGACATTAGTCATTGGCTAATCCTATAAAACACTATTTCTGTTTAATGTAATTTATCTGAACAATATGACAACCAACTGGCAAAGGAACATAAACATGATTACAGGTATTCCTGCTCTACTGTCAGTTATTAAGAATACTAATTTTATTCCTTACTTTATGTGTTTATGCTGACATGAATAAGCAACGCGTTCTAATATACCAGCGATTTAACCTTTCTCCTTCTTAAGCAAATGATTTTAAGACATAATTACAAACATTTAAAATTTGTTTAGATTAAAATGATTAATTATGATTAATGTTTCTTTACATTAGATACATTAGATACATTAGATACTTCTGAACTTATCATACCACAAGAAGTAAAATAAAACTCAATTTCCTAATCCATTTTAATGTCATTTAAGGAGACAAAAAATTTCCTCTAGAATTTGTTCCCATGCCATGGCTTAAAAAAGCACAAAACCTGCTGTAATTACTGTAAGACAGCTAAAAAATAGTGAATCTGCCTGTGTATAGCTAAATTTGATTAAGTATGCACTGGATGAGATCTGCACATGCTCTGTGCCTGTAATTTTATCAAGACTTTCACAAGACCTCTGATACCCTGGTAGGGATTTGCTAAGACATCCATATCTTCATGAACACTCAATGCCAAAATGTCTATCAGAAAACATGACCAGGTGTCTAACTACTTAGGATTCTATGGAGAAATTTGGCTCCAATTTTGATGCTGAGCTATTCTTTGAAAATGGAGCTCAATAAACTATTCAATATCTCTAATTTAATGCCCTACACACCTCAAGGATGGGAGCAAATAGATATATTTCAACTTAAGTTTGTTTCAAAGCTCTTTGGGTTCTAAAATACTTTTCCTGAATTTCGCATTCCAGTGGCTGTGTTTTCATTAGTAACACAACAGAAGATCACAATACAGTATTCCCACATATGCCAACATATACACAGCTTCCTGAGGCAGGGTCCTCTACTTACTGCGCTCTGTACTAACAGTGCCCTAACTCCATGCAGGCTACTCCCAGTGTCCACCACAGAGGGTGCTTAGCCAGCCCAGGTGGGGAGGTCTTGATGCCACAGGAAAACTTCCAGCAGTGCCAAAGTTGTGGCAGCTACTATTTCTGCTTCAAGGTCTCTTCCCCAGTGTCGCAAGTTTTTATGCTTGTTTAAACACTACTCAAGCTAATGCCTCTTTATTTCAGAAGTCTCTTAATAATTCTGACTGATGCTTTTCTTCCACTTTCATATGAGCACCCTATTTATGCTGCTGGTCCTACCTTGGCAGGTGGTGTTATTCAGGCCGTTTGCCATGGGTAGGCTGAGCTGGCACACTGTGTTCTTTTAGGTTTTGTGGATACAGACATTTACTAATAAACGTGAATTAGTTGAGGTGACTTTTACTACAGACAAGAAGGGAGGAAATAATTCTAATTGATTAGTTTCATTTAAAAAAAAAAAAAAAAGCTACAGGTATTGTTCAGTGACCTTTCTATGTAGCTCAGTGTTTTGAAGTGCTAAGTACCATACTTAACATCATGTTTATTACACCACAAAGTTCTGATGCATCCTGTATTCACATGGTGATTCAATATCCAAGGATCTGTTAATTGGTTCCGACAGCAGAATTGGAACTTTCTTTTCTATAGAATATCTAGTGATCATTTTGAGGTTTGTCACTCTTTTTGTTCCACAGGTACACAAAGTTAAGAATCCAGAAATCTGTCTTCCCTTGCAGGCATGCTTCAGTTCTTCCCCCTCCTCCCACCTTTATTTTATCTACTAAAATTAATGTACGCCCTGTTCTCAGAACGCTTGCTCCTCACACAAAAGTGCATGAAAAACGATGGGAATGCTAAGTGGCATCTGAGATAATCTTTGAATAAGATTGAGCCTGAAAGCTCTTCAGAAGTTCAGACTTACTCTTATAGGAAAAGAATATTAAATATGTCAGCCCCAGCTACTGTGACCACTCATTTATGCTAATGGACTTTGATGGGAACTTCTCTCATCAACAATTTTTAATGCCTCTTCAGAGTGTTTCAGATTCTTAATAGGCCTAACAGTGTGGGGAACCAAAAGACATCCAGATGAATTATGCTTCCGCAGTAAGATTATACTGTCATTTTCTCATTGTTACAACTTTAAAACAGTACTTAGGGTTAGACTGACCTCAAATGCGCATCAGATCCTAAGCCATTCTAGATCCATTTAGCTTTCATTATAACGTGGTTTATTCTGCAGACACAACTTCTAAAACCTAATGTGTAAGGAAACAGGAATCGGACTTTAACGTGAAGACAAATAGCCACAACGATGTTAAATAGAATAAAGAGCATTTATAAAAATGCATTCATCCTTTAGAACAGCCAATATCCTTCCAGGGTCAAAAAGAAACTCTCTCAATAAAATACTGAGATAGATTCCAATACAGTTGGCTTATGCTGCCCCATACTTTGAGAGGCGAAAAACTACCCTGTTGTAGGATTCTTAAAATGCACAAAGCAGCAAACAGGCAAAGACAAAGTCAATAGATCTAAACTGCACTCTTGCAAGGCCATGATGGAGTCTGGCCAGAACTTTCAACTTACTCTGGGTGTCTGAGCAAGGGCCAGGCAGCAGCTATACAGGGATGATGACTACTTCAACTTACCTAGGTCCATACCAGGACAGAGCAAAAAAATTGGCAAGCTAAACAAAGCACAATTTATCTACTTGGGATAGTATTTCTGCCTTTCTTTATTGATTTTTTTTTTTTTTTTTTGCATAAGTTGGGGATGAGGTTTGTTCTGGTTTGGGTTTCTTTTAGGTTTTTGGGGGTTAGGTTTTGGGGGCTTTCTGTTGTTGTGTTTGTTGTTTTTCTTTCCCATCTTCCTCTGGAGTATTTGTCTGTTGTTTTGTATGGGGTTTAAAATTTGCCCAGAGAAACTGTGGATGCCCCATCCCTGGAGGTGTTCAAGGCCAGGCTGGATGGGGCTTTGAGCAACTTGGTCTAGTGGAAGGTGTCCCAGCCCATGGCAGGGGGGTTGGAACTCAATGATCCTTAAGGTCCCTGCCAACCCAAACCATTCTATGATTACATGATAAAATAAGATCATCCCAATTTTCCAAAGATACGTAGGCTTAAAAGTGAAATACAGACTCTAAGAGAGACTTCCAGAATAGGTCTTTTCTCGTAGAATTACGCAGGTGAAAAAGGAGGACAAAAGTTCAAAGGGGCAGGCACAAATTATATCATAACACCAATGTTTACAAATAAGTAGAAACTATGAGAGAAACAGAAAATGACAATGTATATATTCTCTTAAAAAGCAATAATAAGGTCAGAAAACCCATGCAAATCAAGATCTCTTAGCCAGAGGGTTTGTTTAATTAAAAATCAAACCAAAGTAAACCCCTGAAGGAAAACAAACTTTGTTTCCTGAAGGGAGAAAGATACTGGTGAAAAAAACCCAATCAGGCAGTTATGGAAAGTTCAGCAAAGGAAGCAGATATAACAGTATACAAAGGACAGGCAAGTGATTACCTCAATCCCTGCAAGCTTGGACATGCTGTGAATAGGTAGATCCCAAGATAGGTGCATATGTGCAAATTTTGAAATGTAGAAATGCTAAGACATGAACCACTGACAGTTTGTGGCACAAGGCAGCAGAATCTTACCAGGTTGGCATTTGGCAGCTAATTAATTTAAACACAGACAGAATCACTACATATTGATACAAAAATGTTACAGGATCAATACATGTTAATGGCGGGACGGTCGAATTAAGAACATTCAGTAAAGAGCCCCATTTAATACCCAGAGTTGCCCACCATAAAAAAATAGTAACAAAACAGTATGCTTACCTATTCACATACATATTAGCATGGTAAAATTCTTCCTAAGAAGGATGCAAAATCTGGCATTAAACAGTGTTCCAGCCTGATTAACAGAGCCCACAAAGTAACTCAGGTTGCAGTGGGATGTAGAGAATGTAACTAAGGGCTAGATGCCACTTAATTTATTGTGTCCGGTGTTTCTTACTGGTTGGCTCTAGTGCTTCACAGCAGCTTGAGTAACATTTGGATTTAGATCTGGGTTAGACCAGGCAGATCTGTGCCATCAGGTCTAACCACATTCATTCAATTCTGCCTTACACTGAAAATACACCCTGCAACATTTAAACAGCAAGTGAGAATACCAGTTGCAAGTGCAATCAGCCAGCAGAATCACACAGAAAGAGGAGTAAGAAGTCAGAGATTTTTGTACCCATGCCAGTTCAGAGCCTCAAACATGGCAATTTGGAGAAATGCATTGTTTTTAATTAAAAAGCTTTAGAAGGTTTTTGAAAAGGATGCCCTACCCACTCCCTCAAAAGGCAGGTCTGCTGGTGGCAAGCACAAAGGAAACAGAGGCATCTAGGATCTTTGTCCAAAGCTGTTATTTCTTCTGTAGTATAGGGCTACAAGTTGCTTCATTAAAACCATAACTGTGGGTTTTTTTTTCCCCGAGAAAGAGAAGAGAAACTGGCTTTATAAGAGGTGCATGCCTACAGTCATAGGTAATTATCAAACAGAAAACTGTCAGAAGACTTTGGCAAGCCCAGGCAATAATGACTCACAACAACAATTTTTTGCGCCAAGAAAGTTCTTCTATACCTCTTCAGTCTCTCCTTTCTGTTATATTCTATGTGGCTTTCAACTTTTCACTTGGTCACCTGCAATTGCTTGTCTCACATTTGAGTACAAAAGTCAACTGAGTGGGGTAAATTTTAAAGGAACAAATAAAACCCCACTCCCCTAGCAGCTTTGGGTCCTTGCTAAGCAACAGCAGGATGTTCTCAGTGTAAGACCTGATGACAGGAGGCTTATGTTTGATATTTACTTGATCACCTCTGTCATCAAACTGTAATATCCAGGGAGTCAAGCCCTCAAATAAGCCAGAATGCTCTTGGATTCTACCAACCCAGTCCTTGTTTTAGCAATTCTTCATTGGAGATAAAGGAAGTGACATGGCCTATTCAGTTGATCACCAGATAAAGAGTAAGCAATTTGAGGTTTAATTCTGTCTTTGGTATTAACTTTGCAAAATCATCCATTATATGCGATCTCGAGCAGCCTAGAGAAAGGATATTAGCCAAAGTAATCCACTAAGTATTTTGCTCTCTCTAAAATGATCCAGAATTAATAGATTGTAAAATATGTATCCTTATTCTCTCCCATCTTTATTTGCAGTTAGTATGGTAATAAAAGTTGTTTCTTAAATATAGTATGAATTATGAAAGGTTTTCATGCAACAATTAAATTGGCATTCATTCAGTTTGGACAAAACGCAAAAATAGTGAGGGAGTGATAATATTGTTCTGATTATCTAAGTAAGTTGTACTCAGATATTATATACCAATGCAGCTTGAGAGCCTTATAAGAGTTACCGGATTACAATATCCCTCCAAAAGGGTATCATCCGCAAAAGAAAAGTATGAATTAAATTAATTGCTCAAGATGAAAAAGGATCAGATTGAGCTAGAAAACTTGGTCAGTCTTCTAAAGTTGTTGGTTAGCAGTCACACCTCCAGCTCTGTCTTATCAAAGGATTTCCTTTCTGATATATATATTGTTTTATCTTGTTATTTGTCAAGAATGAAAATCTCCAGAATGGTCACATGGAGATACATAACTCTAAAGGAAGTAGCTACTAGTAGTAAAAAAGCAGACAACATAGTATAAGAGAGACAAAGGAGATAAACCACACCAGACTGAATTTGCAACAGAAACATAAATGTTTGTGGGAAGCAGTCCCTAACAGTAAATTCCCTGGATTGTCAAGATGAATCAAAAGCTACAATCCTGGAAGAGAGGAAGCACAGTCTGGGAAGCCCTGATCTTATTTCACTTGCATAATAACACAAGAAAATCTAGTGCCTCAATCACGCACAGTAACTTTTGTGTTTATAGTTGCAAACAATATGGACTCTAGCTCTGGGAGGGACTCTCAGTTTCTAAAATGAGACCCTAGAATTTTGCGGAGCCACACAGCAGGCATATTTCCTTAGCTAACTTAAATTTGTCTTCTTTGGTAGCTACCACTGCTAGTAAATTTGGTGGGAGATTTGCCAGACTCAGCTTCAGCTCTGGGCTTGCTTTAATGAGTGATAATTCTTTAGAACTATCACCCACATTAGTTCTAACAAATAGCCCAATATGACAGAAGGCTCTTGTCATCTTTGCCACTGCAACTCAACATATAATGAATTTCAGGGAGCAAATAATTTTGAGTACCTGAAAAGGAAAATCTGGACACAGGAATTCCCCTCCCAACCTTACACCCCATGCACACTACTGTGCTCATAAACATAAGAGAACAGCAAAAAGCTGCTTGTTTGCTGTCCTCTTAGCAGAAATGAGTTGGAAATGCACACCTCCTACATTTTCCTGCTCATTAGTCCCCACCTCTGAGTTTGTTACTGTAATTAACAGCTGCTACATGCTTAGACTGAGGGTGTTAAACCTTAAAAACAGGAAGTAATTGATTTAGGCATACCTCTCTCAAGCTCTTTCTAAATTACAGCTGGATTGGTTCAACTTGCAAACAGTCCTCAATCTGCAGCTCTTAAACCTTTGCATGAGCTGTCAATGCATTTGGCAAAGCAAGCATCACTCCAACCCAACTCCTACGCTCAGTAAAGAACATTCATTCTGTTAGTGCAGACAGAAATACCACCTTTCCCACCTTCTTCTGGCAATGCATTGCACCTTGACCTGGACACTGTTGCTTGCCATGAAGGCAATTAATGTTTTATGACTATTTAGTCCCTGGCCTCTGTCATGATTCTGAAAAATGTCTGGTAATTCCAACTACACAGCTCTTCTGAGATATTCCACTTGCCAGCTAAGAGAATGAACTTGATTCTCACTATTTTTAGGAAAGACTATCAAATAATACTTCAATTTGCTTACAGCTTACATCTCAGTTCAAACCCAGCTAAAAGAAGGCATTGGAGAACTCTCCTTACTGTGCTAGCAGCTTTGAGTCACTCAGGTTGCTCTGAACTCTGCATCAGAACTGCTTATAAAACCCAGCTTTATCAACATGCATCTATTGAGAACTTCGCAGAAAACTTCACCCAGTGGCAAAAAAAAATAAATCTATTTAATCCTTGAAAGATTTGCAGTCTCCAGACAGCCAACCAAATGAATACTTAGCTGCTTTTCCTGAACACGCATTTGTTGGAAGTTTTCAAAGGGTTAAGGGCTACATCTAATTGCTAATAAAGTTGAATAAAATATTCTCAATGGCATTAATGGGAGGAATCGTTTCAGGCTCCAAATCAGTTAAACAAGTTTTTAATTAAACAGTATTTAATAAATAACATCTAAAACGGTTGCTATCTTGAGGCTTACTAAGGAAAAGATGATTCTTAAAAAATTTTTTTCAGATTCTCTGGCTACAACATAGAGGAGGCTGGACTGAGCTTTTGTAGTAGAATAAAGCATTTATCTTACTGAGACCAACCTTGCTGTGATATCTTTGATTCAATTGAATTACGCCAGGATTGCAGCAGATCAGAATATTTGAATATTTTACAGTAGTCTGAGCTCAAAATGTAATAATGTGAGAGGCTCTTTCTTACATTTGTATTAGTACATTTTAAATCCAGCATGTTGAGATTTTTAAGCTCTTGGAGCTGGGACTGTTTGTTCTGTGTTTGTGCAGTGCCTAGCAGAGTGCAGTTCCAATACACAAATAGGGCTGACGCGTATTCCAGTAATACAAACTGTAATTGATTTACTTATGTTTCACATGCCTTCATATCACAAAACAGACACTTCTTCTGTCATGTGCAAAGGGTTGTATGTAATACACTTCGACTAAGCAAGTGTGAAAGGCACCAAAGACCTACCTGACAGACCATATGGCAGATTTATTTATAAAGTAGTGTACTTTCAGATGTACTGCCTGAGAACAGGCTTGTCAAACAATTGTGTGGTCTACAAACACACAATAGTCTTAATATAGCAGGAAGCATAGATAAAATGCAGCCAGACTCCAGTACCCTTGCTGGCTGCAAGTGCCTTCCTCCACTACACTCACACTGAAATTAGCTATTCAGCATACCCAATAACCAGCCAGTCCATAAGTGTGCTAATTATCATATCACAGCATAAACTATCTTAATCCACTTGCCCTCGTCATACCTCCTCGTATCAGTTATGAGTTACTGTCATTCTGAGCTCCACTCCAACAATCCCTGAAGAAAATAAGATTGTTACCTTGGAAGCCAACCTGCTGCCCAGGCCACATGAGCTGCCACCATTGTCTGGGACCTACCCAGAGCTCTCAGCAGTGATGAATGTCCTAGTGACAATATTTCAGTTAAAATTTGTCAACTAAGGGATATGTCTTTTAAAAATTGTCATGTGAATGGTCTGAGAGCGGTTCTAACAACCACCAAAAGAAATGAGCAAGAGAATTCTATTCACAGGGCAGAAGAAGTGCGACACTTCGTTTTCACTCATAACATGTTTTTCTTTCTAGTAAATGGTTTATTTAGTATTGTAAGATGCAGAAAATTCAGTTCAAAAGCTTTATTCAGCCATGCTAGTAGTTTCATTAGCGCAACTAAAACAATGATCTATATACATTAAATACTAGCAAAGCAAAATTCTGCAGACCCAGGACATACAATTGATGACCACCCTGCACAAAGTGCAAGGAGCAAACATGCAGCAGATTACAAGCACAATGGAACTCCAGGGATTTTCTTCCTTTTAATTTTCTGCCTATTTCCACAGGCCCTTGATGTCACTGCCTAGAGCATATCTCTTCCCTCTAAATTTCTCAAGGCCGGTGAGCTGGTAAACTCTGTGAAGAAAGCTAGGACCTGCTTTAATAGCTCTGCTAAGATATCTTGTGGGGGTTCTCCCCTTCCTCCCATGTAAGCTGAAGCTCTCACCTTTGTCCCCTGCCTGAACTGTATCTCAGCCATGTCACACAGCCATGCCCATGCCTGGGCATGGATCCCCTTGACCTGGACACTGATGCGTGGGCTGACTTCCCAGGTGACCTTGGATGGGCACCCCACAGAGGTGCCTGAAGTCCTGGGCCAGAGGTTGTCTCCTGGCCTGCCCTGTTTCCTTGTTGGAGACAGTGGGACAGGCCCTGACTGGCAAGGAATGCCCAAGAATCCCTTGCAGCTCCTGATTCCCTGACCAGCCATCAGCCCACACCACACCCTGATATTCAGTATTTAACAACTGTATGTCAACTTCTTTTAAGTACAAGGTAATACACATTTCTTAAATCTCTCAACAAATAAGCTGAAAGCAAGAAAACTTAAAAGCACCCAATACAGACATGCATAATTTCCTAAGGACCAGGGGCATGAGTCTTTTTTAATTGATATTTTAAACATCAAGACTGAATTAGTAACCCAATTACAACTCTTAACATCTTAATAATTTCATTTGAAGAATTCAAAATTATTTCCTATCACTAAGTAAAGTATGGAGGCTAGAATTTATTATTTCCAGTTGAAAACTATTCTGATTTGCAGTTAAACCGTAACATCCATTCCGTCAACCATCCTAACTCAAGGGAGAGCAGCTATACTGTAGAGGAAATAATCTTTACATCAGCTTTAGTAAAAGAGTGTGGTCTTTTTGACGTGACAGGGTTACAGCAGAGGTTTCAAAATGGACAAGACATTATTGAGGCCATTTCTGCTTGCCTTCCTAACAGAAAAACAGTTACTCAAGACAAGTTCTGCATGAGAAAAAAAAAAAAAAAAGTCAAGCAGTTCTTTACTGAATGCCAATAGTACTTTTATTCCTGCTCACAGACTTAGGTAGTTAGTTTGCAACCTTCTCAAATGATTTCTACACCCAGAAAAGAGAGCAGACATTCAGATCTCTCGTATCACAGACTAGACAGGAAAGCACAATAAAAAGAAGGCTCAACAGTGGAGGGTATCACAGAAGCTTCAGGCTTTGTAAATAGTGTCTGAGTAAGGGACCACCTATCACTGCTGGAACACATTCTAATTCACTTTGGAAACTGAAGTGCTTATGCCAGATCTTCCAGTGAAAGCACGATGAAGTTTGATTCTAATGTAATATTCACTGAAGCTCATGGAGAGGTCTACTTGAGTTTCAACAAGCGCTGAATCTACACTTCCTTCACCTCCACGCTCAGTCTGTTAGAGACAGATCTGAACCAGCACTTTTGAATGAGAGCTGTGCTGTGAAAGTCACCGTGAATGCTAGAGAGGAATGCAAATTCCTCAGTCACTGGGCCTTCATCACACCATCCACACACAAGCCTAGATATGTCCTGGGTGCAATACCTAACCACTGGGTAAGAGACTAGTCCTTCTAGAAACTGACCAAGATGACCCCAGGAGATTAACATCACTTTGAAATACATTAGGCAGCTATCATGGTGTTCATGTACTGAAAAGTTGCTGACTTCATGTGTAGAAGACACCACAGTAATTCAATAGTGACATGACAGAGAAATGAAAAATTGGGGCCTCAAGACAAGCAAAGACAGCAATATTTTTCAAGGCACTATTTGCACTAAAGGGTCATTAAAAAGGGAGAAAAAAATGTTTGTCAGCTGTAATGGTAATCTGGAAGCACCTTCAGATTGGATCTCTTTGAGAAAAAAGGCATTAAAATATTTGAGACAGTCCTCACAGCATACACCAGGAACTATAGAGATAACTCTATTTCAGAATTCTTATTAGTTGTTAAATGTGCTATATCTTGGGAAGTCTTTTGATTCCAATCAGGCAATATTCAAATAAAAATTATATTACCATTAATTCAAATACTTCAGATTCATACTTCATAGTAATCAATGAATAATCTGATGTTAGAATGGCTGCATATACATTTTTCTGAGAATATACTTCAAGTTCTTCTAGAACAAGCTTTCTTCCCCTCCCAAAAGGGCATATGAAAGAGAAGCAATTTTATAGGAAGTCTCTGAAGAGCAACCTTTTTTCTTTTCAAAGAATTTGAGATCTTAAATCAGATGAAACTTAATTGCATGCAAATGTGTGATACAACTCCCAGATTCAGCCCAGCCTCCTTGTATACAGCTGCAGCTGATTTCTGTCCCTTTCTAGGTAGTCAGGAAATTAGTTTGAAGCCTGCTGTTAATAATTCCGTTGGGATTTCAGGATTTGAAGTTAGCAAGTGAACATGTCTTTGAGGCTTGATATATCAGGCAGGGGGCTCGAATCACTGAAGTGATTAACTTTGTCCATCAAAGCAGCCCTAAGCTTTCACACTGAGCTTTTAAACTTGTGGAATGGAGAATTAAAATAGGATGATAATTGTCAATACACTGATAGCACAAAACTTTGAGTCAACGCATCTCTCCATAATTCCCAGTAGAAGTCTTTAGATTTATTAACTGGATCAGTAAAGTCATGTCCTGAGAGTGAAGACTTACAGAAACCAAGCTAAAATAATGCTGGTGCTGAAGAACAGGTATGCTAGAAAAACTAGGCAAAGTGTCAGTAGTGTTGGTTTAGCTGATAGGACTGCACAATAGCAATTGCACTGTTGTTCAGCAGTTCTGAGCTTCTAAGAGGAAATTCTGACAGGAGAGGGCTGCAAAGAGGATAAGGAGGATTAATTTAAAATGTACATTTTATCTTTTTACTCAGAAAACCAATGTTCCAATAATAACATCTATGCTTAAAAGATAAAGGTAAAGCAGTAAAGAGCCAAAATCCATTAGTACAATGAGTACTTCCAATTTTAGTAGTAGCAAGCAGAGCCCGTTCACACAGAGGTTAGCTAAATAGTTATTTTAAGGACTTACTGTCCTTAGTAGAAAATTAATAGAGCAAGTGTCAAAAGCCTTTCATGATTTTAAAAATTAGAACAGTCTGTCTCCACTGGGTATCTGTCCTGTATATAGAGAGCTTTCACCCTCTGAAATGTAGAGTGTGAAGTTTATTCAGCTCCTAGAACCTAGCACATCTGTCCTGAAATCACAATATCTACATATCTCAATGGCACATGGCATTAGGTAAGTATACTAGCTACTTAAAGCAGCACAATTCCTCTGCTCAAGTCATTTATGTCATTCACAGCAGTGGAAGTTATAAAATACAGTCACTTAGAAACAGAGACTCACAGCACACTTTAAAAACATCCCTTTCTGGAGAAAAGAACAGGGGGCATAAGTAGTTATTAAAGCTGCAGAAGAAAACAGTGGAGGAAGGAGAGGGAACAAAGTGTAAACATTGGCCAGATTTGAACTTAAAAGCAAAAATCCAAACCAAAAGTTTTGTGTTATTTCAGGCACTGAAAGTTTTGCTAATCTCTTTGGGAAATCACACAGGTGTATTTGAAGGCAGAACTAGGTTTATAACATCCATGGCTCAGAGGATGATCTGATGGTTGCTTCTACACATTTCATTTGACTCTTGCAAGAAGCTGAACACACTTGTCAATCAATCCTCTGACCTGCAATGACAACTTTCTCTTGCTGTTCAGCCCAGCATACAGAAATTTATTTTTGGCCTGCAGCTACCATCAACTCCCACTTCTCTGTGGGTTGTTTGCCCGAGTTATAAACTAACAGTGCCACCTATTGCACATAAGTTCTGGTGCAGACATGAAATTTGTCTCTGGGTAGGGCTGGCTGAGGTTCAGCAAGATCCTTTAGTAGAGATGCAGTACTGTGCAACCAAGTACTTTTCTTTCAAAGCTTGCATGGGCTTTGAAGTAAGAGTGTCAATCATGGCCCACACTTGAATCTAGCAGGGTTTGTTTACTCCATTTTTAACCAATTCCAGTGGTCTTGCATGGATTTTGGAAGAAGCCATTCAAGTCCCTTTGTATTGCTCTTCCCAGCATGTCCTCTAGTGACAGATTCTCCTAGTTACAGCATTCTCACCTTACATCAGGCAACAGAGAAACATTGTGCACACTTTTTCCAAGTTTCTGACACATATCTTGCTTTTCCAGCAATCTATTAGAGATATGAATTTACAACTATGAGAGCTAAAGGAATGTTAAGCCTTTCCAAAGCCTTCTGTCACAAGGCTTTGTCCATTATTGCGCTGACAGAAAAGAAGGAAAAAGCCCTTTCCTTGGGTGTAGCAGACTAAGAAAAAAACTATTGTCTTCAGAACTGGTCCATGGCTATTTCCCCTGGGTCTATCACACTTACTGGCTGCTCTCTCTCACTAGGCTCAATAGCCCAGGAACCCCCATGCGTAACACTATGCACAACAGTGAAACAGCAGACACTAACAGAGTCCTGCTTTTGGAAAGTCAAATAAAAAAAAAATCCAAGTTATCTCCCTTATGTACACAGTGAACCACTTTTACACTTTTCTTATACTCTTCTACCAGCTACAGTCTTGTATTTCCCAGTAGTTCAGTCACTCTATCCGAGCAGTAAGCCTACTCACAATCACTATTCATTAACAGTAGCACAAATACAACCATGTGCTTAATTGTTGCTGTATATTTTTAAGCACTATACCTTGACCGTTCCTATCCTGCACAGCCTCATCCTAAAAAATTACAGGTCACTTGCATGATCATCTTGTCTTACTTCTTCAACAGTCTACACATATTCTAGTCTCTTATCCAACTGATTTCAGCTTCACCCCCACATTCCGCATTACAGCATCGAGAAAACTGCAATAACAATATTTATTTTTCAGATCATGCTTTATCAGGTTAAAGCGTGAGCACAGCTTTAGCCCTCCCAGATCAGTATGAGAGAGTCCAGGTCCCAAGCAGTTGTTTCTTTCAGGTTTGGGCTTTGCTGCATACGTACATGATGAGAACAAAGGAAAGGAGAAGAAAGGGTGATCTCTCATGACGTTACTAGCCTCAAAGGTTGCATCTACTATCTGATATTAAGCAGTTTGTTTTAAAATAAAGTTATTTGGGATCTTAATTAAGCTTCTCCAGCAGAATGAAATATATATTGAATCTTTCTCTTGCCTGTCCCTCCCCCTCAGCCACTGATAGTAGTCAATATTGACTGAAGAGTTGAACTGAAGTTGTTCATTTTAGTAAAAATTTGAGCTAATATCTTATTTTGACAAATCAATACTTGCCAAAGTTCTTTAAAACAGGTTCCAAATAAATTTTCAGACTCACATATATATTCAGATTTACTCAATATTTATAACGAGAAATGGACAGGAATGTTATAGGACAGTATGTTCAACTTTGCCCTGGTGAACGTTACTGTATAGATGATCTGATTATACAGATCAGCTAAGAAATGCAAGCAGATGAATTTGGGCTGTCATTAAGTCTCTCCTCCTTGTTTCAGCATTCAAAACAAAAAAAAAAGCCTCTTTCTTTATCTGCTTTAGTCAGCACAGATCTAGCACCTGGCTTTTGGTAGCAAATAGTGCTTCATTTTAACCTCTGATCAGCCATAAGGACAAGGCTTTTTAGGCTTGATGTTCCTTAGTGAGGCCTTTATTTTTGTGCATCATCTCCACAATAACTTATAAATTTTATATTCTAAGAGCAAACTAATATTGTTAGAATAACTGTAATTTAGCTGTGATGATGTTGGTGAAAGTATATTTCACAAAATGGTGACTTTTCAGATACCATAACTATTTGGATATTCAAGTCCAAATGGCAATTTTATGCACATCTGCACTTCAAACCTTTTTTGTTTTGATTACTCAATCCTAAAACAACAAAACCAGAACCCCTCACTTTCTAAGAGTAAGCCTCAATAATTCTGATTGAAAGGTATCCTTGAAAACCATTCTACAATTCATTTGAATTAGATTTCTATTTAGCATCTAAAACAATTTCCCATAGATTGTTATGCCAAATGTGATCTCTATTGCCTTTGTAGTAGCAGAGAACTTATGACTATTAAAAAAAAAAGTGAGAGCATCATAGGCTGTAGTGTGCTGCAAAATGGATCCTGGGGGGAACTAATAACTTCCTGTGAAGCTGGAAACTAGAATACTTTTTTTTTTCCCTTCCCTCCCCCATAGAACAACAGTGACTATGCATCCAGGGGATGCTCTGCACTTGTTATTTCTGAATTAAGAAAACAACAGGCTGGATGAGCACGTGATGAAATTGCTCAACACTAAAAACAGCACATACATTCTTTGGGATCTTAAAATAATCTCCCAAGGGAACATTGTGGTTCTTCTTTGAGACTGAAGACTACATGAATGCCAAGTAAAGTTTCCATGTACTGACTAATCCACTAGCTATCTATCATTCTGCTGGCCTGATTCCATTTCTAATTCCTTTTGTCTTTTTTTTTTTTTGAGTAGCTACATACACACCAATGGCAACAGGTTTTCCTCTTGGGGAAATGCCTCATAAAAAGACATTCTTCAGTGGCCCCTATCCTACCTTTAATGCACACATAACAGTCTTGCCCCCAGTATTTGCAATTTGAGCTATTCTAGGCATTTAGATCCAAATCTGTACTGCATTCCTCAGTGTGCGTCTGTGAAAAGGTAACTTAAGTGAGGTGTATGAGGTTCTGGAAAAACACTTTCTAATTGTTAGTCATGGCTATGGAATCAAATTTATCCTATTTCTAGGTAAGATGACTGTCTTACCTTCAATTAGAACTACAACTTCAGTGGCTTAAGTAGTTAAAGAGAACCCAAATTGTATCATAAAAACATACAACATTAAATAGTCTCAGTATTCAGAAGGAATAGATCTGCTGTGACTCATGAGCTGGCAGAAAATTTATCAGAAGGTAAATTTTTCAAGGGAAATCCAGATCTTTAAATAAAATCTTTCATGGAGACTTATTTTTGGCAAAAATGTCAGTTTCTGAATAAACACTGAATGCCTGAAACATGGTGAATATTAGCCTGCAGTGAAAATACAAGAGAAAGTTCCACTACACAGATTTGATTATATAAAAGACCAGGGAGACATGACTTTGAAGCACTTTGATTCAAAGCTGAAGTTTAGGGATGAAATGTTTTTACCAAATCTTGACTTCCCTTGTGAAGACAGACATGTCTAATTTACTGACCTTCAAAGCACTAATTTAAAACATTATAGTTTTGCCCTCTACATTTTCTATGAAGTAATTTTTAAACTTTAAAAAGTACATCATCATCTCTGCATGAACCAGAAAAAACAATAAGAAACTCACTTCCCTAAGTCCCCCATGACTTTATATTAATTGCCAAACTTTTTTTTTTTAGGTCTACATGATTATGAGTTCAAAAGTTTGAAGCTTAAATTCTAGTTTTTAATCCTTTCAGAGATTGTGAAAATTTAGGATAACCATAATCTACAACACTGGCAGGGCAACGGACAATTTAACCGTGCTGCAACTGTGCCCAAGTTTCTGCTAGTGAAAACCAAAATACTAAAATATTTGAAAAGTCTACTTATCCTAATGTAGTAATTGCTAAAAATTGAAAATGGTGTTTGTGGACACAAAACCAAAGAAGGCAGGAATAAAAGCAGCCAGAATATATTTCAATTAAAAAAACCCCATACAATTCTGAACTTTTTTTATATTATCACACATACAGTATTTATCCAGTATTCAGAAAAGTCAATGAAATCAGTTCTATTGGTTTCAGTTCACTCTGAACTGCAGTCCAAGCACAGCAATAGATATTAAAAATATAGGCAGAAGGCAGTAAGCAAAATGCTGTGTTAATCTGATTCTACTGTAGTCACCCGCATTCTGAGCTTGTGGCAAAGTACATGAAACAGCTTCCCAGTTAACATAATTTGGAAATGAAAGACCCAGCTGTCAGCCCAAAGCACATTCCCCTTCTGGGAGTGCAAAATGGGGGAATTAAGTAGTTTATCTGGCTGAGTCAGAGGTCAGTTTCTTTGCTAATAAAAGCCTTTGTGAAGAAAACTAGAAATCATAGAATAGTTTAGGCTGGAAGGGACTTCAAAAGTTTGTGTAGTCCAACCCCCGTGCAATAAGCGGGGACATCTTCAACTAGATCAAGTTGCTCAGAGACCCATCCAACTTGACCTTCAATGTTTCCAGGGATGGGGCATCTACCACCTCTCTGGGCAACCTATTCCAGTGCTTCACCACTCTCATTGTAAAAAAATTCTTCCTTATATCTAGCCTAAATCTCCACTCTTGTAGTTCAAATCCATTACCCCTTGTCCTATTGCAATAGCTCCTGCTAAAAAGATTGTCCACATCTTTCTTTTAAGCCCCCTTTGAGTACTGAAAGACTGCAATAAGGTCTCCCCAGAGCCTTGTCCTCTATAGGCTGAACAACCCCAACTCTCTCAGCCTGACCTCATCAGAGAGGTGCTCCAGTCCCCTGATCATTTTTGTGGCCCTTCTCTGGACCTGCTCTAACAGGTCCATGTCATTCCTGTGCTAAGGGTTTCAGTAAATTATTGTCTGCCCCTCCTTTCCTTGGGAAGTGATTTTAAATAGAGGCTTTACTGATGGCACCTGCTTCTACTCCATCCCAGCTGTGCATCTGCATCCAAACTTATATCTCCATGACTGACCAGCACTCACTCTGCCTGCATTTCTTAGCTTGGTCTCAGACCTGTCTCATCACTGCTGACAGCCACTGATCTACATCTGACCCTCATCCCTCCTGGTCACCCCTCCCACCTGCATTGTCATCATGGTTCTTTTCCTGGCTCCTTTTTCCCTGAAGAGTAGCCAGTTCTTGCTGCTCCCTCACACCAGCTTGGAACAGGAGGCTTATGACATAATTACACTTTAACACTGACAAAAGTAGAAGCCATTTGTGATTTTTAGACATTTCCTCTAATTTTCCTATTGGAAGTCTTAGGCCAGCTTTTATGCCTACACACTAATGTATTCCCAATACACAAGAAGTTGAAGACACCTGCTGCAAAAAGGAAAAAATCTAGTGTAAGAAGTAAAGCCTTGAAAGTTGAGTTGTGAACTTGCCCATGCAATGTAGACTGCATTACCTCTAAAGAGTATATCTGCAAAACAAATTTTTAATTAATTCTTCTGTTTTTTCCTCTCAAATACATTTCTCCCAAACCTTCAGAAGTATCCAATACCCAAATAATTAAAAAAAACCACCCCGCATTACCCATGTGCTCAGTTTTAATTTTTCCTACACATTTTGAATCAATTTCTTCCTTTCCTAAAATAAATGGCAGTTATGCCAAAGTACGATTGGAACCAAAATCTTTAATTAAAAAGAGACATTTATTCACTTGTTTGGCAACGATTAATACTTTTGTATTCCCATTTATGTGCACAAAGCAATTTAAACCATATAAATTAATACATTTAAAGTCAAAATAGTACCATATGTTCCACTGTCCTTCTCCAAAGTTAATGTGATCTGTTAGAAAGAGCTACTGTTTCTACAGGAAGGCCTATGACAAGACAAATTTTCATTTCTGGCTTTCATTTCTCCTTGGATGTTCAAAGGCAACACCCTTCTTCTTTCTACCTCTTATTAAGTACCTCTCAACAGTTTTTAACGCAGGAAATTGTGTACATCAGCAAACCAAGTAGAACTGATTGTAGTGAATACGCAAAAAGAATACTAAAAGGAAAAGATTGGCATTTTTTAGTACTCCTTTCATTTCAACATCTGCATACAGCATTTAACTAGAGTGGACATTTTTCTGTCTTTCTACCATGAACCCAACATTTTGCCATGACTGTCAGTCCCAGACTTTATGTAAGAACATACTGCTAAGGGAACTAGTGACAACTTGTCTTCATTAAATAAACAATGAAATTTGGATAGTCTGAAGCAATAGGGAAAAAATTGTGCCATCCATTTCCAGGAGAGAAGCAGCAGTAACTCATGACTTTTTACAAGAATTTCTAGTTTTCGGAAGATGAAGCGTCTAGCACACTGTTATTCAAGTAAGTGCACTTTTACATTCATGCAAAAAGTTGTTCACAATTTCCATAGAAAGCTGTTTTTAAGAAATGATTGAGCATTTGTACGTCAATGAAACAGAACAAGAACATAGAGTTTTCTTAGTATTTAAAGTTACTCTGTACTGAGGCTTTTGAGAATAATTTCTCATTAAGGTGTTTCAAGAAAGATAAGAGTTAAATTAGGATGCTATCCACAGACAATCACATGACTTAAAGAACATATTGTGTATCTACCTTGAAATGCCAAGTGACTGTGTCACTGCTAGTTAACTATACTTTCCTAAATAAAAAAAGGCCCAAATATAATAGCAGTAAAACATTTGGGGGTATAAAATTTTTCTCTTATGTATCTTTTACAGAAAATTTTTACCTGCGTTCCTCAGTCCATTTGCAGACAGAGAAGCAAATGCACCAGGAGATAAGACAAATTATTCAGAATGGCAGTGAAGGGATCAGAGCCCATTCTTCTCACCCTTCTGATAGTTTGATCCCCCTTCTACACACGTGATGCTAGCTCAAAGCAAGCATCTGTCCAAGTAATAACTTAGCAGAAATGGGCTAATTTTATCAGTCCTCTTCTTTTAAAACATGTACATGTGTTCCACTGTATGTGACATTCAAAACTGACTAAATAATACAGTAATCTTAAGATATATTTAGCAACAGGTTTTTTTACAGCTGGAACACTCCTCACAAGTAGCCTGCAGAAGCCTTTCAGCTCAGATCTTACTGTAGTCCCCAACTTTCCCCCCCTACCCCCTCCTTCTTACTGTTTATGTCCTTGTGTAACATTCAGTCAACTATGTTTGATTAAAAAGATATTAAAATTAAGAATCCAGACTTACACAGGAAAATGCTTCATTTGTAATGCTCAGCCTAAGTACCTTTTTAAATCTGGCAAAGAGCCTAATTCTCTTGGGTTTCAATAAGATGCAAGGTACAAAGTGCTCAGTATTCATTGAGCTTTTTTAAAATTTAGATTATATCCATAAGAGCTTCCCGATTACTCACCCACTCTTGGGCTAGAGGATGGGAGAAGAATTTGAAGGTCTGCCTATTATTATGATCTCCATGCTCCTGTCTGATCACCACAAAGGAAAAGAAATAGGCAAGTATGCTCCCCACCACACTTCCAGGCACTTAGTGGAAGAAGCTGGTGGTAGAGGGCAAAGGGGGCATTTTCACTCCTTCCAGGATTGTACAATAATTCAAGTCTCAATCTGTCACTGTACCTTGTACAGTTTTTATGTTCCTTTCTTTAGCATCTTTTTTTTGTCTTTTCCTTCAATTTAATGCAATGGAAGTAATGCATTAAGAAACAATGTTTTGACAAGAACAAAAAAAAATTCAAGAAAAGACTATGGAACTGATCCTTTTAAAGCAATTATCAAAGTCCAAATTCATTTTTACAAGGAAATCTGAGCTTTAGCCTTGTAATTAATGGAGATGATTCCAGAAAAAAGACTCATTTTTCATATAGTATGACAGATCTTGTTTTCCATAAAAAGAGTTGAGAAAGTTTGTGAACATCCTGCTAGGTTTCAGCTGACATAGAATGTTTAACACCAATGCCTCCTAGAAGTAATTTTATTTCATATCTTTATGTGCAGCTGAATTTTCTGCAGGGCACAGAATGTAGACTGAGTATCAGAAGCTGGAAGCTGCAACATCCAGACACAGAATATTTTACTATATTCAATTTATCTCCCTTGTTTTTAAATAAGAGAAAAATTTGCTAGATGTGCAGGCAGATAATTTGGTTTCTGTTATTTTATTACTTTTAATTAAGATTGTCATTTATAACATGTACAAGGGCACGAGGTGAAACAACTTCATTAATTACAGAGAGGCACCAAAAGAATTTTCCAAATGTACATTGAAAGAACAACCATCAGGAGTCCAGTAATGAGCTCACATATGTTCCAGGAGGAAAACAACAGGTTATTAACACACTATTTAGTTTTAATATGAATTTCTTATATCCATTTTTATGATTGAAGTCAATAAAATTTAACTGCATTGCAAGACCTACATGGAACTGTCCCCTACAATTTCTGGTCTTCAGAACACACAAGTGGGTAAACAACTGGAGAAAAGCCAAGAAAATGTTTCCAGTCAATCTGAAAATTCAACTCTAATGTATCTAATGATACTGACACCATTGCTTTACTGCCATTAAAAATGAGAATGTTAGAAACCAGCCCACTGTAATCAGTAGAACTCTATCAAGGCAAAGCATCTCTGAACATGGAGTTCATCAAGCAGCCAGCATGCATGACGAAGCCAATTCAAGTTTATACCTGTCCCATAGCAATTCTCCCTGGGCTGAAAAGCTCCATTCAAGTGAACTGCAGAAGTGATTTCTGCCATGAAGAACTGGGGAAGAGAGAGAAAGGAAGGGAAAAGACATCAGTAAAGTATTCAATAAAGATTTCATTGTGCTGTATACTTCTAAAGTGGCTTGAAATTAGGCTCACCACCACATTTCTCTCACAAAATTGCAAAACATTAAAAAGCTCAAGTAAAAATCTCCGAATGCTTAGAGTGATATTATATTTTCTGGAATCAATGGGTCTTGCAGAAGATTTAGGGCCATATTAGGAGTTATTTTACCCCTGAAGTAGAGTGCACTAACATCAATATGCTTTCATGTGGGCATACTGATTTTATACTTCCAGTTGTTTCATGCTAAGCTTTCTGAACAAGTCTTAAAACATTTTGGGTCAGATCATATGAACTATTATAAGTGACCTCTTAGCATATTTCCCTTCAACATTCCTTCCAGCCTCTCTTCCCTATACTATTCCCTAACAAATGCAGAATACAAATTGTACTTAGTAAGCCAGGTAAAGGAGACAAACAGTATGGATACTGAAAAAAAAAAATAAATGACACAGATAACTCCTGCTTCTGTCCTCAGCCATGCAGAGCTCTGTGCATATGCAGAGGTGGCAAGATGGATATGAAAAGGCTCGCTAGGCAAGTTGGCCTTAAGAGCCTGCCTGAATTCAAGCAGCACCTCCAAACTAGGATATTGGTTGCAGTGATGCTTAGACTTAATAAAGCTCAGCATTCTGCCTCCAGCCTGTGATCCTTCTTTTTACAGGCAAATCTCCATGGGCAGCCTTCCAGCTGCTATCCAAATTCCAGACTTGAGAAACTTTGCCCCATCTGACCTCTACTCTGGCAACATGGAAGAGAGCAGGAAGGCAGTGGTCTCATCTTCAGCCAATGCTCTCTATTTATGTTAGTGAGTTACAATTTCTAGACAAAGGAAGATGAGAAAGCCATCCTTACTTAGTACATACAATGATATTCTCACAGGGATGAACTAGCCTCCTAGGAAGACTAGGCACTTATGCATACCTGCAAGAAGCAAGCATTAAATGCTGCTTTTCCAATTTGATAGCGGATTTTTCCCCATTCTACACTAATGGAAATATTTGCCATAGCATTAGCCCATACAGCTCTCATTGCCTTGCACTAAGTGGAGACACCAATTTCAAGAGAGTGTATTACTATTTATTCTTAAAGCACTCTATGCTTCTATTTGTCTCTTATTATAAGCTAAGGAAATTTATAATCAATTGTCTGGTACCTCTATATTGCAGAGAATTGAATCTGCAAGTATACACTCTAAAATGCTACGAATAAATAGAAGAGACTAGAACACAGTTTGTCCACATTGGGCTTCAGATTGGAAAAAAACAAAGATCAGCTTAACATCAGAAAGAAGCTAGAGGAGAATGTAAAGAGTCACTAGAAATATGAATATTTCTTAGCAGAGATTTGGAAGCAAGCATTCACAAGGGGGGGAGAAAGAGCCAGTCATTCTACTTTCTGTTATATGTCTCAAGAGCATCTTAAAGACAGAGCTGAACAGCAAAGAGTAAAGCCTTGTGGAGATAAGGACAAGTAGGAACTTGTCTACTCAAAAACCTACAGTTCTGCTAAAGAGAAATATACATGCCATTCATGTATAGGCTTAGACTACACAGGAAAGCTCACTCAAGATAAAGCCTTCCCAGGGATGTGGTGGAGTCATGATCATTGTAGGTTTTCAAGATGCAATGGGACTGGGTGCTAGATAATCTTACCTATGCTCTCTTTTCTATGAAAGGCTGGGCCAGACGATCTTTTGAGGTCCTTTCCAACCTAGGGTGTTCTACAGTTCCATAAATAAAATAACTCCTTCACTTTCTGTTAAGCAGAGTATTTTTCCACAGTCTTAGTGACTTAAGGCTTGATTTGTCACCAAGACATTTCAAGGATAGGGTTAATTCCTTGTCATTGTGAAGGAAAAATTGAGAAAAACCTTCTAGAGTCTCAGAAACAGCAAAAAAACTGCTGTTCAGATTGAGGCTCTGCACAACAAGAGAGGGCAGCAGTACCAGCAAGGAAAACAAGCTCAGCTTGGAAATAGAATGTTTCCAGGCACTAAGGTGCTGATATCATACGAGAAGCAAAATCTACTTAGCAGGAGGTGCTATCTTAATTTTGCTATCCTGTAATCAGCTGTTGACAAACTGTTAATTGACTGAGCCCAGCATCCACCAACACAAGCAAGTGTTGGGGAGGACATGGGTTGTCTAACTGGATGCATTCCCAATCTGTCATCACATTTTCAAAAGATAAGTACACAACTGGTTCATCAGACAGAAATGGAAGTCACACCTGCTCCAAGCTGTCATTAACATACTACAATGCCAAGTAACTGGGAGAGAGGTAGAAAATACAAGTTGCATTTTTATCTAGAGTAGGCATTTACTTTCACTGCGTAAATCAGCAACTCAGATTCCACCACAGTAGTAGAGCAGCACTTAGTGTACAGAATGCTAAAAAGGATGGGAAAGGAAACAATTTTTATCTCTTCCTTACAGTACTACATCTAAGAGGCAACAAGTCCTAAACTGCAATAAAAAGCATAATTAAGTTGTGGAACCTACTGCTAAAGGATCGAACAAGTATGAATAGGTTCAGAGAAGGGCTAAACGAATTCACAGAAGTCCATTGCTAACAATTAAAGGTAAATTAAATGCTCCAAAACCCCTTATTAGTGCAAGGTATTTTCAAGATAGAAGAGGAAGTATGCACAGACTGAGCTTGTACTCCTTCCCTAGGAATTTGCTGCTACCCGACATTGAGACATGACCCTTGGTTCAACAGAAATGTATCTGATCCAGCCTTGCAATTCTTATATTTAGGCTGAGTCAGATGAGAAAGGAACCTGGTCAATAAACAAGTAACTAAGGGAAATTCCACAAATTGACTTAATCTTGGCAATGTTTTTTCTTTCACTCTGTAGATTCAGTATGAGCTGTCATATAGTATTTGCTATAATTTCCAATTTGTAAGCAAGTCCAGAAATAATACTAACAACCCTTGCTAGGGCTTATTCTAATACATGAGTGCTTTTAAAGGCACTCACCTGTACAAAATGTTAGTAATGCATAAAGTACTAGCAACCAGTAGGAATGAAGTGAAGGTATTGGAAAAAAAACCCTTAGCTCACTTTTAATATCATACAGCTTATGATGTACATCTGAACATAGAGTTAGAACACCCCCCAAAAAAGCCAGTGTGACATTTGTCTGGAAAATCTTTCCTGAGGACAAAATAAAAAATAGACAGCAAAAATCCTATTAGCAAACACAACACAACATTTGTCCTTACATGAAGAATGGCTATTTGGAACTTGAAGAGCAGTAGATATTTGTTTTGTCCAAATAAAGTACTGAGAAGAGGTGCAAGAAACATGACTGAATTGTTAGAACAGTGCAGTGTAGAAAGCACATTTAACTCTATTCTGCTCAGATGAGCTTGGTGACCTTGGGCTATATCAATCATTCTCTATCTGCATCAGCTTCATTAACCTTACTGAGATATTCAGGATAAAAACATACTTAGGATATGCACACAGTATTATGTGTAAGAGGGTTTACACAGACCTTTTTGAGCCACTTAAAACCAGAAGCTACAAAGGAGATTGTTTGCCCCTTTATATTCATTAACGTTAAACCCCTCACAGTGTTATTCTCACCTGAATGCCTTAAGAAACAGACAGCTCAACGTAGATTGCAAAGCAGCTCAAAGACAACAAGACATACTGCAAATTGCTACAAACCAGCAAGATGTGCTGTAAGATATACTGGCAGAGAGAAAGGTATTTGTTGGAAGTCAGAGAGGAAGGAAATTTTGATCTGAAGAGACAGTTTTACTGGGCAGTCATCCTTCAAAAGTAGAAGAGACTTACACACTCCCATTGTTGTCTCATGCCTCAGTAAAGCTCAGAAATCTGAATATCCCCTCTAACTTTTTTTCCTCTTTCCAGTTTGTATTTTAACCAATAACCTTTCAATTTCTTCAGAATAAGAGACAGCTAAAGCTAGGAAAACAGCATGGCAACCTTATTAAGTATGCCAGTTTTGCCATGCTACCCTGCAGAAAAATACAGTGCTACTAATTAGAATCCAACCATAAGTAGCTAGATGAATCCAATTCAATAAGTACTAAAACTACAGCACTTTCAAAGCTTTAACTACATCTGGCCTAGGTATAGCAGTATATACACATTTCTTATCCAGGAACCTGCTGCTGGCCATTCATAGAAACAAGATATTCCACAGATAGGCGTTTGACATTAATATGACACTTGTATTCACAATTTCTGGTGAAGCATACAAAATATACAAAGGTCTAGTTTCAGACAGCATTAATAAACTAATTTCTCAGCTCTCTCTTGAGAAGCTGTCAGTAATCTCCATTTCTCTCCAGGCTAAAAGCAAATAGTTTTTTTACAGAAGATTAGTTTAGCATCCACTAATCTGTTTCTTTAAACAGCCTACTCTGAACTACAGCAAGTAATCCCCCTCTCTATAATCCCTTTGGTTTCTTTTACAGGGATCTGTGACAAACATACATCTTATCATAACAAAATACCATGCAACATTTGCCATTTGAGAAGTGTTACCTTCTTCCCTTAACTCCTTATGCTAACTAAACTCTAAAAAAGATTTAACAATGGAAACAGTGGACTGTCCATTTCTAGACACTTTCAAAGTAAGACTAAATGCTTCTTAAAATTATTACAGTCTCAGAGAACTGCTTAACTTTTAGACATTACATTAGTGTAATTAGACATAGTCTATCTCTCTTCCCACTTAATGCATCAGGTAGTGGCAAAAATAGTGCAACCCCCTAAGAAAAGCTGAGCCAGAATTCAAGAGTGACTACAGCACCTACCTAACCAAAAATCCATCTCAGAGAATCTGAAAATGACATACAGCACCCATTACAGATAACAGAATCCATCAACTGCCCAATACAACAAAGAGATGAACCAGACCTATAGGCTATTGAGACAGAAACAGCAGGAAGAAAAACTAGAAATTAAGTACTAAAACAAACCATAAAACACAGCTAGAGACTAGGACTCCTACAACACACCTCAAACCAGTACACAGTTCCCAAGCTTGAGCTTAAATAGGGCCCAAGGCCTATGGGAAGGGATGTGGATGGGGTCCCAGGTGAGGCTGATCAGGGCCAATAGAGCTTATTAGTACCCCTAGGGGCCTGGCATAGCTGTTTGCAAGAAAAAGACAGTAGTAGCCAATCATCATATAAGTTTGTAAGTATACTGACTAGAAAGGGTTTTGTTAGGTATTTTTGTGTTTGTTTGTGTTTTTTTTTTGCTTTTTTTTTTATGTAGGGAGAAAGGCCTTAGGCATGTAGGGAGCAGTTTAGGGTATGGTGGGCTCTAGGCCTTAACTAGTTCTTGATATGTTTTGTTCAGAATATAATTGGGGCTTGCTTTTTTACAGCTATTGTACGTAGCAAACTTTTACCAGTGTCAACAGCTATGAATACTTGCCACCAATCTTTGCTTTCACTGTTGGTTATATGTATGCATAATTAATTTTATAGCTCAGAATAAAAAACCCACTATTTTTGAACTGCTATAGTTCTTTGCCATATCTATTACAATAGCTTTTATCATTAGGTTTTTTTGGCTTGTCCACCTACAACAGGGGTTAATGCTTTTCTATGGAACCTGGAATAGTAGATAGCACTCTGCATGTTTCAAGCCTGTGCTCCTAAGATTTTCTACCTAGTCAAACAGACTTCAGAATAGCTAAATGTAGCAGTTGGACTCATTTACTCTTAAGCCCCTTCTGTAGCATACTTTTTCTATCTATGGTGGTTACTTGGTTGATAGCAAATAAAGCTTAGAATGTGAGGACTGGCCCTCTAAAAGCCATCTGTACTTCTATCTTGGAATCTTGGAAAGTAAGAACAGAATGTAAAAACGGAAAAAGATAGGTGCTGCAATCACTTCAAGAGAGGGGGTGCACCTTCTTTGTGCTCCCAGAGCATTATGAAGATCTGATATTTTGTTTGATACTTATGGTAAAGGATAGTACTGAGCCCCAGAAGAAATTCTGAACATAAAATACACAATTCTTCTTGGACAGAAGAAGCAAC
Organism: Gallinago undulata; assembly: GCA_026546715.1. Classification (NCBI taxonomy): domain Eukaryota; kingdom Metazoa; phylum Chordata; class Aves; order Charadriiformes; family Scolopacidae; genus Gallinago; species Gallinago undulata. Next base: position 1,540,445 of record JAOTQQ010000023.1, read on the forward strand.
TAGTACCTGTTAGTTCTAATTGTCTGGGCTTTTGGTCCCAGGACAGATTTTACTGGGAAATAACTGTACCAAAAGTAGCAGCAAATTGTAGGCAAATAGTTGAGAGGACTTATAAAAATGACTGTTGTGTTTCCAAATAGCAGTCCTCTGTTTTAGAGAATGACAGCAGAGCTCATTTCTTAGGGTGTGGTGGGACTTGGGTGACTCCCTGCACATTCTAATGGCTTTTTTCTGTCTTCTGCAACAGAAATCATATGATTGCATTTAAGAAATTGCTTGGAGGGTTCAATCTTTAAAAATAATTTTTACTGTTTTCTAAACTGCAATAAAGTAAATTCAACAAGGCACGTAATTCAGCTTCTTCAAAAAGATATGTGAAAGGAGGAACAAGAGTGCTGTTGTGTTAGAAGCTGTGATTTAGCAGGACATATTCCATGCACATGGATCTGTATTTAGATCAAAATGTAACAGGTAATTTATAGCTATATCCTAACAGTTTGCCAAAAGTACAATTTTCTATTAAGCCAAAGCAGAAAGTAATAGTATTATGGCCAAGTGTCACAGTGTCAGTGTTACAGGTAAAAATGTCTGCTCAGCCATTTAATGTGGCTGTTTACGTGGTTTACAGTCTTGATGGTTTTCTTACATTAATGCATCTCTAAGACAGAAGCAAAATATCTGCCTGTGGGGGCTTTAGATATAAACTGAGGATTCATATTAGAAGGTCATCATTGTCTTATGCTTCCCCATGTTTACCTATTCATTTATCATGGAAAAATTCACAGAAATGTAAGAACAAGATGTAAAATATCAGCTCAAAGAATATCCATCACTTGTACTACAGAACCACTTGAATCAAACGTTCCTCTTCTGGGTGAGGCACAGAAATATGAATTCCACCCTTTCTCAGTGTTTTCAGCAGTGGGACTGCTATATTCCCGCTGGGTGAGAGAGTTGAGACACAAGCTATAATTAGGGTCAAGTATGCTGAATGGTATACTTGCTTGAGGGGCAGCCTGTAGGAGTGACCAAAGAGTTGCAAGACTGGAATGTGGGACTTGGATCTACAATCTCCTTTCCAGAGACAGGAGAGTCTAAAACCAAAGCAGGCTTGCTTTGGCAGTTGCTGCTTAGTAGATCTCTGCTTTGCAAGGTACCTCTTTCTCTATGCTTAAGTGTACGCCAACAGGAGTTTATTATAGGGTTGGGTCTGTGTCACTGAAAATTACTCTTCAGTAACTGTAATATAGCAAACTACCTGCTGTTTGCAAAGTAAGATGACTTGTTTTTTACTGCTGATATGCATGGAAAAAAGATGTTTGAGGATATGTAAGCCTTTAGAAGTGCACAATGTATTTCAGGGTTCCCTGAAGGGGAAAAGACATCCATGAAAGTCAGGCTTAAGACCTTATTGATGAACCTGAAAGACCAGGAACATTTTTCATGAAATGGTTGCTATGTAGAAAGTTGCACCATGACTAGTAGTATTTCAGCAATGAAAATTAACTTTCAGTACAGTGTTCTTCTGGAATGAGCCATTTAAGACTACATTTTTGTATCCTTAAAGCATCCTTTAGATTGTTATCCTATGTAACCCACTTATTGATTATATCTGTTTTTCATTGTCCACTTGTGGAGCTGAACAGTACTTAACAGGAAAAGGCTGGCAGATAAGGCTCTGAGCACGTACCAACTTCAACATTCATATTCTGTAAAAAAACATAGTATTTCTAGATATCTGCTAATACATTCTTTGGCAGAAAGGTAGCTCTGAAAGAAAGTTTTAAATAAGCCCGATCATCAGCACATATTTCAGATAAATGTGCACCCCCTAAAGATTTTCTTCTTTCTTTCAAAAGAAAAATATTATCTTGACTTTGTGCCTGACATCCCTTGTATTCTAGGGTTAGGTCACACAAGTCCTTGGCACAGAAATCCCCCCCAGAGAAAAATCAATTATTTCCTTTACACTGTTCACATTCATTATCAAGTAACATGTTTGGAAGTTGCAATAAGCTTAAGTATTTATGGCAAGTTTGGAAGTTGCATTTAATTACAGGATGATAACTGGTTGTTAAGTGCCTTTGTATATTTGAAGATTCCTCCTGTCCCTTCCTCCCCTTTCCCCCTCTTACATAATGCACAGGTCAGTGGGAAGGGAACATGAGAAACATGCCCAGTGTTGTAGATAATCACTGCTTAAACAGGAAGTCCAGCATAAGGACTTTATACCTGTTTTGTATTACTGAAGGAGAGAGAGGAGCATTACTTTATTAAAACTTGAAAATTATTAGAGAAGACTATCCCTATAGGAGCCTCAGAAATACTGGTGTACGTATCAAGCTGGCGTACCCATTAATTATTCGGATAGGGCCTGGAAATATTATTTATCAATGCATTTAGATGAAGATATATTTTCTTACTGTGAGAGACAATGACTACAAACTCTGGAAAGTTAGTGTGGAGATACAGCAATACATTGGAAAATATATTTTTTTATTGTTTCATGTTTATCCTGCTTTCATCAGAAGTTGCTTATCTCAGCACTAAATCCAGATTATATAAAGATATTCACAAAGGTTGGAATTTGTGGAAGCTTGGCTTGAGAATTACATGTAGTGGTGTCTGGGTTTATGACTCCCCACAACATGTCTTTGAGATAGTTATCCAAAAATTTACTATAAGCAAGAACTTAGCTCATGATATGACAGTTTTCATTTTCTCAAACACGCCATCTTTCCGTGTGAGCTTTTATTCTTGTCACAGGAAGTCTTGAAGTATTGCAACCTTTAAAAAAATATTGCAGCATATATTTTGTGTGTTATAGAATGCCCAGTAGATACTCTGCTACAGAATATCTGTGAGCTTAGCCTGTGTTTACATCTGTGCCTTTGGGCAGTCTGCTTCACTGCTAAGCTCTTGCAGCATTCAGAGCAGGTTTAAAATAAGTATGACATACTGTGAAGAGAGCTGCCTGCTGTTAGTGAGACTATTGCTCTGTCTGGAATGGAAAAAGCACTTGCTGTGTTTGCAGCACCCAGTACAGCTTTCAGATGCCCAATTCTTGTGCAGTCCTCTGAAGTCAATAGACGATTTCCATGTATACCTGACTTCCACACGGTTTGATTCGTTAACACAACATGCAGCTGTCAAAAAGGAGCTGAAAAAGGGTTATTTTTGAAACAAGAAGTCATTGATGGTAAAAAGCCATGTATAAATAAATATCCATGCCAGATCTAACAAATCTTAGTTGTGATAAAGGCCTGAATTTTGGATTTATGTATTGTGTAACTAATACTAACTCCTTTGCCTTTAATAGCATTATTTCTGATTTAATTTGTAAGCACAATCAGAATTATTCTATGCCAATGACTTTACGTTGTAAATCATGCCCTTCTCACAATTGTTAGAACAGAACCAGTATCACAGTAGAGAGAGATACTGACTGCAGTCAAATAGCAACATGTGTGAGACCAGACTTTGGCCAGAGATGTTTGCACTGAATTTGTCTGATGAGCCTAGCCAGCTTGAGCTTGCATCATAATCTAATAAAAACCTAATAATAACTTTTCATTTAACTCAGCCACATATATCAGGCTTTGGAGGTGTCAGGTCTGAAAAGAGAATTGCACTTCTGCCTTGGAGATATTTTTATTGCTGAGAAAAATATATTGCAAGAAACAGTTCCTGACACAGCAGGATAATTCCACTATGGAAAAATAAAAAAGAAAAGTAGTCAGGCAATAAAAATTCACATTTCTTATCAGATCTGTCCAGATCTGATGTACTCAAACTTGAAAGTTTCTTCTCCTATCTCTTGCAACTTGTTTCTTTTAAATTCTGAAGTGGCTTGACGGGCATAAAATGAACAGATGCACATTAGAGGTGGGAGATGATCTTGTAGGAGGTCTATGCTTGAGTTATGCAAAGACAAGGATGCGGAGGCACGCCTGCATGATGGAGTGCTGTGTGGGCAGAGGAATCCCCCAGCATGCACCTCTTTACAGGACTGGATATTACATAAGACTTGCAAATAACTTCCTGTCCCTCCATTTTGTACCTTGGAAGATAGGTAAAGGTACCAATACAGAGACATTTCACCAGAAACAGACTGTCCTTTGGGTTCCAAATATCATTCTTTCTGTCCCAATTTTGCTGCTAAGCCAGCAAGCAAACTGTTCTTCTAGCTCCCACACAGGCATTGCTCTTACTGAACCAGGTTCTCTGGCATATCTGCTCCCTGGAGGTTATAGATGCCTCTGGCTGCAGGAAGCACACAGGGCACTGTTGGGTTCTGGTGCAATACTGTCTTTGTAAGACAAACTTCATCTCTTTATCTAAGTGTCTTCTGTAGTTGGACATGTAGACAAGATGAAAAAGCATATTTTTTTATACAAATAATACAAGATCAAGAGCAGCCATTCAGGAAGGTAGGGTAGAACTGTTAGTGGACACTAATATGTCTGTAGTGATGCACATTAACTTATCTGTAGAAGAAGCATAAACAAGAAATGAGTGGTGAGGTTTTTTTGGTAATAAGATAGTTTTTTCATTGCTGAATACCTTTGATAACTTAACCTTCAGGATGGAGTGCTTGACAGGACAACTTGAGTTCTTCACAGGACAGCAAAACTCAAAGTTAGTCAGAGATGTTCTTGAAAATTGCATTTAATTAGAAGTCTTATGGCTACAGTATCTTCACTGGTTTGCTTTATGAACAAAAATATGATTTCCTTTTCATTATTTTTCATTTTGTCATTATTTATCTGTCTTTTGGTGGGTAGTCATTAGATTCAGATTAACTTGATTCATATGAACAAGAAAACTCTATATATTTCTTTTAATATTCCAATAAATTTTGTAGTCTTATTTATAAAGGACAGATATGAATATTCCTTGTCAAAAGTCAAACTCTTATACAAGAGTTTTTTGTTAATTTTAAATAGATATGAAAGACAGAGACATGGTGAGTTTCCAACTGTTACAGTTCTGTGTATTTACTGATCCATCTATCTATTTTAAACCAAACCACTCTCCTTAAATATAAAAAGCTTTAAGGTTAACAAATCCATGCTAAAACATGCATGGAATACTTATTTCTGGTCAGTTTATTCTCTACTGCACTATTTGTCTTAAATTACAACCCAAGTTGCAAACTCTTTTACCATTCACATAGTGAAAAATATATTGCAGCTATTATTTTGCTAGGCTCATAGATCACATGAAAATTGGAAATACCAGAATTGCTGTTGTCTCTGTGATGACCTCTTAGTTTTGAGTTTTACAAACAATCCATTAAAAACAAATTCCAAACATTTAGGAGGATTGTTCTGGAAATCCCATATAGAACTGAAAGAATTTCATAACTGGTGAAACTGGGCATATTCTAGGAAAATTACTGTTACAATAATTTATTCTTCTCTAGGCAGTGCCATGAATCTATCATCACACACAGTGAAAGAAAACACATAAAAAATGTTGGAATATCTTTCTTTAGCATGAGACACCTACACAAACTGATAATAGGATAACATTCAATAAAGTAGAAAATAAACATAACAGAAACTTACAGAAAAAGTTTTCTAACTATAGCCTCTGCACCACAGGGAAAATACTGCACAAAGCAGTATTCCCCATGTCACTGAAACTATTGCTAGGAAGGTCTAGGAAACAATGTATTTTGGTGGTGTCCTCTGTGCAGAGCAGAGAGACTGGTCACCAAGGTAAAGAAGAGTTCCAGTAATGAAATATTTGTGATGTGAGTGCCTGTAGTATCACAGGAGAAAAATATGTTGTTGACATCTCTCCCTTAATTTACACTTACTTGTTCTTACCATACTAGAACTTTCCATTTTATAATCAAGATTAACGCAAATAGCTACAAAAGTTAATTCAAATACTTTCTTTCCAAATTCTGCCCAAAGCTTCTGTGGTTAATGGACACACTTCCATCAACAGCTGTTGAAACCTAAACCGACTGCTTGATTCCTAAACCTTTTCCTTAACAGCAGTGGGAAGCATGAAGTTGGAAAACTATAACTCTCAAGATCTGTGCAAAGCCAGCAGAGTAACACACATATAGAGAGGAAAAGTTGAAGATATATAGGTTTAACAGAAGCCCAATGAAGCAGAAGGAAAGTAAGTTTTGTAAGGGAAAAAGTAATTGAAGTAATCACAAAAGCAATACTGTTTGGCCCAGGCAGTTGTTTTCTCTAACTGGGCCTCCTTGTTTCCCCTTTATATCCATTTCTCGATTCATGCTCCTAATCAGTTTCAAATGAGGTGTATCTTCTCCATCTTTGTAAGCCTGACCTACTTCAGAGGGATTAGCAGCACTGTGACATGTCTCCCCTGTTTTAGGAACACTGTGTTCTGTTTTAGGAATGAAAGCAACCCTGCCTTGTTCCTGAGCAGACTTTGCCTGAACTGCAAACCTCCTCTGTGTTGAATGTGGCTAGAAATGACTTATAAATTACTTATGAAGTAAGTCTTTTGCTCTTTTCATTCTCAAGTCTTTCTTTCTGAGTCCTTTTGAATTCACAGGAACATCCCAATGGCTCCATACTTGGAGCCATTATTTTACATGTTCCTTCTTAGCCATTTCATGGAAATTTCTCTTGCCACCCCATTTGTGTGCATGAGAACACAAATGTGCACCTTGTATCACACAACAAAATGATCTCCAACCTTCCCTTTTGCACATCAGCTCTTTGTCATGTAAATTCTCCTGTTTTGCCTCTACCAGATCTCAGTTTGTCCGATCTCATCTCCCTCCCCCCAAAGAATCTATAGAAAAACTAGCATTATTCCCTCAGGTTTTACTTGAGTAGCAGAAAAAAAGTCCTTTCTGTACTACCTTCTCAGAAGGGAATTTCAGCCAAGTGTGTGTCTTCTCAAATAATTTCTCTCACTGTATTATTTTCTCTTCACTATGTATCTCAGGTTTAAGTATTGTTAAAATACCACATCCAATTTTCAGACATTCAGGAAGTGCACTGATAAATTTGAGAAAGTGGGGGGGGGGTTGTGGGTTTTTTTTTTTTTACAAACCACAATAATATCTAAAGGATTCAAAAAAATGTAATACAGAGACTTTGAGTTCAGTCTATGCGTATCACATGGAAGATCTTAGAAGATGTATGTGTTCCATGAGGTTCTTTCTTAATCCTCAGATGGCATTAATTGTGCTTGCTAAGGTGGCAAGCTTATAGCTCAGAAAGGCAGGCATCTCTAGAAAACTGAGAAGCTGTCAAAAAAAATCAACAACTTTAGTAACGGCAGCTACTATTGAGAAGTAGCGTATGGGGAAAATTGCTTTCACTGTTTCATTTCTGCATAGTGTGAGTGGTGCTACAGGCAGGCCTGTCTCCCCACTCACTCGGTGTTGGAGGAACAGTGGAAGCCCATGGCTGCTGCTAAACTCCTCCTGAGCAGGAGCAGCCTTTTCCTTCTGTCCCCAGAACCTAATGCTGAGTCCACTTCAGTGTGAATAAATAAAGGCCAGATATATTACTCAGGCTTTAATGAAGGGTTTATCAAAGCCCAGATACCTGTGGAGAAATGTGGGAGTAATGTAAAGGAGCGTCATAAAACAAACAGGCAAAGCATGAAAAAAAATCCAGAAGTGGCAAGTCCTACTGTTTCATCTACTGGGGGGGAGAGGGGAGGTAGGCAGGAAGAGTGTAAATATTTTAACAACACAGCTTACCAACTTTTTAAGTTAAAAAATTCTGCAGTTACTTTCAAGATAGTCTCTAGCCAAACAAGAACTAATTTCTGTATCATACAGGAAGACAGCTCGTACCTGTACAGTGATATTTTTTTTTTTTGGTCAATTTACCAGACCTAAGTGACTAACTAAGGAAGTTAACTATCCTAATTACCGTTAATTCCAAATGCCATCGTTCCACTCAAAGGCAAGGCTGCTGTTCAGAGAGACCTGGGCAAGCCAAAGCAGCAGGGCTGACAGGAATCTCACCGAAGTCAAGGAAAAAACACTCTGGGACGGGCTAGACAATGCACTGGAGTAGACAGGCTGCTAGTCCCGGGCTTGAGGCTTCCTCCAGGCCTGTGCCAACGGGGCCTTTCCCCATGAGGGGAGGGAGAGCCGCCGGCAGCCGCCCGCGCTACTGCCCGCCTCAGGAGGCGTCGGCCGGCTCGCGCCTAACGGCCGCTTGCCAACGGCCGCGTCGCGCGCTCTCCGCGTGCAGGCCCCGCCCCCGCGGCGGCCGCTGGCGCCCTCACTTCCTGGGGCGGGCGGGTTGAACATGGCGGCGGTTGGCTGGGGCGGGCGACAGTTTCTCCCCTGCGGCGCGGCCGCTCTGCTCCTCGCAGCGGTGCTGGGTCCCGCCGCCGCCGCCTTCTCTTCCTCCTCCTGGGCGGGCAGCCCCGGCGAGCCGCGGAGCCGCGTGCAGGTGCTGGGTGGCTCCAACTGGAGCCTGGTGTTGCAGGGCCAGTGGATGTTGGAGTTGTGAGTAACGGCCGCTGTCCCGCCCGCCTCAGAGGCACCGTGCCGGGGAGGGGAGGGGGGAGTTCCCTCAGCTCGGGGAAGCCGGTATGGCCGGTAACCGGTGTGGGGAGAGAGGGTCCGGGCGGTGCCGGCCTTCCTCACCCCGCGAAGGGCAGTGCGGGAGCAGCCGCGCACCTTCCCCGGTGGCCGGCTCGGGGTGGGGTGGGGGGGGACGTCCACACACAGGGACAACTGATACTCCCGAATCCCCTCTTCCCCTCCAGCGTTGTCGGGCCTGAGCTTTGCAGACTCACGCACACCTAACTGGAGGTGGTCTGATAAAGGTAGCTTTCCTTCAGGGTCTGGTCTTGCTCGGGGACAGAGCGCCTGAGGGCCCCAAGGTTAAACCGGGCAGGTCTCGGTAAGCCCTGGTGTCACTGATCACATTTCCAGTGGTGTTATTCAAGACAAGTGTCTGCTGAGGTGTAGCGTCAGGCATGGCACCTTGCACTGATCGCCCCGTTGGGGCTTTCACTGCATTCTGTGCAAGCTAGAAAGGCTGAATTCGGTAGGTAACGTTCAGTAGGAGTAGGTTTCCGAAGTGGTAAGTGTTGCACAATATTGCCCTACACCCTCACTTCCAGCCCTAGAGTTCTTGCTCAAAGGAGAAGCAGCAGATTCCGTTAAGTTTTCAGCGTGGCTGTTGCTTTATCCTGGTGACAGCTAGAGAGGTCTGCCTGGTGTGGGCTAGGGTTTTAAGTGCTTCTGTTAGTTAGAAGTGCTGTCATGGCTTCACGTGTGACATGATACTGTTCTCGAAGTGCGCGTGACATTCTGCGCTCACCTGCATGTATTTTTAGAAGGGGGAAAAGGAACTTGAGGGCTTTTTTAAGACAGCAGTTAAAAAAAAAAGAAAAACTAGTTTAAGTAAGCTCTATGCTGGCATGATATCTGTGTGCTGTACAGCTATGAAATAGGATTTTAGTGTGGCGTGTGTGCTGCTGCTCTGTGGAAGGGCTTGAGTTTGAACAGTTGGAAACAGTCTGGGTAGCCTGTAAAACGGACATAGGTCGCCTGTCAACATCTGAACTCGTGCTCCCTCCTAAATAGTTATCCACTTGCTTTAAGATTTGTTTTATTATTGAATTTGTTAGCTATAGTCTCTTATTAGGCGGAGAGACTATCACTTCTAGGGCTTTAATGCTCAGGATCCTACCGGAAACCTGGTATTACTTAGGGAACAATCCTGAACTAGCTGATTGAGATGCGCAGGGATGGCCACCATTGTTGCGAAGGATTTGGGTTTGATTTTGAGTCCCTTTTTTTCCTCCGTTTATTGTGTTCTAAATGGTGGGGAAAGAGATGATCTTGGAGTAGGAAAAAATAAACTTATTTTTTAAACTGAGCTTTTTTCACTTCTGACATCCTAGTCCTATGTGAAAGCTATTTTATGAAAGTTGCTGATTCATGTAGGAGTTAGTGAATCTTAAGGAGGAAAAAGGTTGTTTATAGTGAGTCAAAGTTTTTATTTCTAAGAGAAAATATTTGAATAATTAGTGGTGCCTGCCCCAAAGGAGGCAAGAGGAGAGGAACTGTCTGAAATCAGAAGTGGTTAGGATAGTGAACAGTTAAAATCCTTTGTGAGTCTTTACTGCATTTGAAACATTGTACTGTGGTTTGGAGTGACAGGTAGCTGATAATTGCAATGGTGTCGAAGTCAGCTTTAGTGCTACTGAATATGGTGCATGTTGCTACACTAGTTAAATTAGACTTTCTTTTATGTACAGTGTGTGAAAGATCCTTGGGTCTCCATGCTACTTTCTGTGGTACATCCTAGTGCTTTTTGCTTTTCTCTTAAGTGAGAAGGAACATTTGTCTGTCTTGCTACCTCAATGCTGCTGTTCTCGAATTAGTGAGAGTTTCAGATTCCCAGTTGTGGCTAAACAGGAGTTTGAGATCTAGTATTGAATTTTTATGATTCTTGCAGTTGTTTTCATGCTGATGGATTCTGGCTTTTACTGATTTTTGTTTGGTTTAGAGCTGGTGATCTGGACAGGAGTCCTGCATGTCATTCGTGATTCCTTCCATGCTGCGTGGTAGGTCTGTTGGCAAGACTGCGATATTGTTCATCAAAACCTTACTTGCTTGAAGAATCTCCTGTTTGTTTATAAGACCTTTGTTTTCCAAGCAGTACTACTTTTTTTTTTTTTTAATGTAAATGTTATTATAGGGTCTCTCTGAAAAAAAAGAAAATACTTATTTTGGTCACCTGCTCTAGATTACTGGTTTGAAGCATTTTGCCCTGGTAGGAATGGGTACTACTATTTCTGTTTCATGTCATTTTTTTGACTTGTGAAAGTAGGGTTGCCAAATTGCTGTATGCTATTGCTTTTGTATTGACCTCAGGTGCATAAATAGAGAAACTTAAGTCAGAAATTACTTGTGTGGGGGATTTGTAGTAGAAATTTTTCTTCCTTCATCCCTCCTAGCTGAAGTGTGTGTACTCGGTTGTCTTTTTGTAAATATTCAGTTATTCATAGCTGGCAAAATTGCAGTCACTGGAACCACTGCTGCATTTCATTGATAAAAATGTTCTGGGTAACTGTGTCTCTGAAAGACATTGCAATTTTTGCTTACTTGTTACTATCGCAGCACACAGATCCTGGCTGAAGTGCTGCGAGTGTGATGCTGGAATGAACTGTTATAAAAGGTTTTCTTATTGACTAATTTCTAGTCTGTAGCTGTAAGATAATGGTGCGTTAATATGAGGAATTTTCTTTTTGTCTTTATTTTTAATATTGTGACTATTAGAATATAAAAAAATATTTTCTGGTCTGTTTATCTAAAAGTGCATTTTGCATTTGCAAACATAGCTTGTTCCAAGCTTGATTGATCTTAATTTAACATCATCATCTTTTTGAAGTAGATAGAAACAAACACATACCAAAACCCCCTCAATAATAAACTTGTTGTCTTTATGCCTCCTGTTAAAAATGAAGCTGTTTAATATGCCCTTATTGCACCTGCAGTACTTTAGGTACTTGCCTATCAGGAAAATCTCTAGTTTAGTTCCCACACAAGGTATTAAATGTTTTGGTTCCTGTTTGTTTCAGTACAGACTTAGTGCTGTGTGTACCTAAAAAAGAATGTCTTAATTATCTCTTTTAATTCTAGCCAGGTGAAAATCGGGAGAATAGTGTAAGTAGTAGTCATGATCTCAAGGCTAGCTTATCATACCTATAGCATAGGCCCATACTTTATTTTCTCATTGTTGTTTATTGTTAAATATTGCCCTGCTATCTAGTAGGCCAGATTATCACACAGGTTCAGTCCTCCCACTAGCACTTTTGTCGGTAGTTTCAGGGGAGTGTGCTGAAGATCTGGCTGAACCTTTTGGTATTTACATGGTTTAATGCTTTTAAACAGTTGACATGAAACACTGTTAAATAATTTATGGAATTCTTCAATGATTTTAACAGATTTAGAGTTTAATAAGATTGGGGATTTTCTGACACTTTTAGGAGTGTAGTCCTCTACTTCCTCTTTATTTGTTAGTATCCAGGATTTTCTTTGTCTTAGTCTTAAAAAAACAAAACCAAACAACACCCCAAGTAGCAGAGGGGAATGAAAATGAAGTCACCAAAGATCTGTTTTGATTCTGAAGCTTCTGCAGCCCTGCTGACTGAGTTCAGAAGAAGTGACCAAATTATCTACAGACTCTTATTTAATAACCAAACATGTGGCTAATTACTGTGCCATGCATTGGCTGAACAGAACCTGATAAAATGGGAAACTGAAATATCCTTGGCAGTAGATGCTTTACTGTTATAACAGGGAGCAAATATATCTAGAATGATGGAAGTTATAATCTGTTCAAGTTCGAGAAGATTTCATGTCATTTTTCAATGATTGATTGGGTTTACATTTTAAAAATCAGTTCTCCATCTTTAAAAAAAATGCTTGTGAATGTAAAGTTGTGGATCCTTTTGTCCTTTTTCTTTTTTTTTTTTTTTTTAAATTGCAGATAGCACTCTTATGCTTTTCTTGTCTTTGAAAATAGAGAGCTAAATAATTTTGATATACCCTGCTTTGCTTCTCATCTTATTCTTGGAAGTTTGAAAAGCATCTCGCTACTCAGCTGTAGAACAAGTGGAAAGTAGCACTTGAACATAATCTGAGAGAATACAATTTGCTTGACTTCTAGTGCATCACCATGGTATGGAGTTACTTTTCTCCTTTATTCAGGTATTACTGGAAATGGTATACATGTTAGATTACTGAAGCAGATATTGCAAATGGGAATTCATAAAGTTGAGCCTGCATGCTGAAACAACTTCCCCAGAACAGTGTCATGGTGTATTATCACTTCAGCAGGCCCATCTGTCATTAAAAACATTTGAGTGAAGCTTGGCAGGAGAATCCAGGGAAGAAACCTCCTTTGTTTTCTCTTTGAGGTAGCTAGGGCTTCAGCAGTTTGTAAATTAAAAACTTGTTTAACTGTTGTGGAGCACGCGTTTTTGGGTTGGGAGACCTTGTCTGTTTTGGAGGGGCTTTGTCATACTGGAGAAAACTTCTTGTCAGCTTCCATAGCCTGTACTATTGTGATAAAGGCATTAGTAGATTACAGGGATTAACTTTTGTGTCTTTGCCTACCATCTGCTCACTTGACAAGTAGACTAAAACCATATAGTTGACTTTCTGAAGCTTATCTTTTGTTGAAATTACGACAATGCCTATTCTGCCTCAAGAGCTACCTGTATTTAGGAACAAGAATGAAACAAATAGTAGTCTTAAGATAACACCCCAAGACATCAGCAACTGTCTTTTTTTTTTGTATGTTTATGAACTCTGTAGCAATAAGAAAAAACTACTTAAAAGAATAAAAGTTATTTCATTCTGTTATTGTTTTTACCATTCTATTAGGTACTGTCTCAACATTTGCACATCTATTTTTAATATTAACCCCTGAAATCCAGCAATTAGCTCGGTTTACTGTAAGCAGTACCTTTTATAAAGTTGTGTACCTTGAATTGAGAAAAACTAGACTAAACATGGAAAATTTCATCTTGCCTATTTTGCTGTTTTCAGCAAATCCTCTCATGCCTATATACATAAGCTGTTTTTTTTCTTTTGTTCCCAGATTCTTGCAACTTTGTGAAAATATCATCAAAGTGTAGAATCTTATTCGAGGTTACATCTGTTCAACACTGATAGTTACTGGTAGTGAAAAAACAGATAAAAGAGTCAGTTACATTAATTTGAAAAATTAGTGAATTGGTGAATTTCCTACCCAAGCAGTTACAAGAAGAGAGATTAATGGCTTGGAATTGGAAACTGTGTATCACTAAATCTTATTAAAATAATTCTGTGTTTACTGATCAACATTGTAGTGAAATGACTGATTGGCATATTTGTTCAAACTGGTTTTAATTTAAGGTCCTTTTTGTGTTTTGTTTTTGTTTGGTTTTTTTTTCCGTTGCAGCCATTGGTGAAGTTGCTGGTATTTGGAAGTCAAACCTTTGTCTTTTATGCTTTAGATCAGAGATATATTTTGCTTTTATCTTTTTTAAGAGCTTAAGATTTTGCTTTTAGACTGTTATCTTTATGCCCTCTGAAAAAGCTTCAGGTATTGCAATGGATTGAATTAGGCATTGGGGAATATCTGGCTATTTGAAATAGTGATTTTAGTCCACTTAAGTAAATTGTTCTTGCAATGAATATGACCAGTAGATAGATGTTAGATGATTCATTTGTGGAGGGTAGACAGTGCATGAGGGTATTTCAGTTGTAAAGCTTTGTACTATGTAAGAGGTGAGGTCTGGTAAATCCACAAATGAGGTGTATGTTGAGAGATGTGTGATACCTGCTTGCAGTGAATAACTCGGCAATGTGTACTTAATAAGTGTGTGGTGTTTTCAATCTGATTTCTAAATGGTGGAGGTCAGTAAATTGCTTTTTAATGTGTAACAGGCTATGAAAAACTTTATTTCCTTAACCAAATGCCCAGCTCTTGATTTAAATTCCAGCGGACTTTGATTTTAAATTGGAAACACTGAAGTGCTGATTTCGTGGCACACTTGTATGGCATATGGCAAAGGGCAAGCAAGTTAACTGCTAAAGGTGTCCCCTTGTGCAAAGTCCCCTCTGTGTCTGTGCAAAGGAGAAGCTAGCAGAATAACAGCCCTAAATTTGGTGGTGTTGACAGGTGCTAATTATATCCTGTTCTGTCTGGGGAATATAGCAGAAGAAGTTTGGTTAAATCTGCTTTTGTAGGTGACCTGGTCATGCATTTTGTGACTTAATGAAGAATAATGAAGACTGGTTTCACAGCTCGCATGTGGATCTTTATTCCTGCTCTAGAGATGTTTGGTTTTTTTCCTGGGGAAGATAAGAATGGTAGTTTTACTGTGACTCTTGCAGAAGTACAAAGTGGGCACACCTCTAAAGGATTCATTAGAAGCCTACATTGAAATATAGTATCTCCTTAAGCTTCAGTTTCAGGGTGCAAAAAGTTTTTTGAAGCTGTTGATAAAGGTGACCTAAGTGTGAAGTATTTTACTGTTCTGTATATTGCTGAAAGTGTAAGGGGAGGTATTTTAAGAGTGAGAGGGAGACACAATAAAGCTTTGGCCATAGAATGATTTTGTTAATCCAGGAGGCACTACTGAATTCTTGGTGCTTCAAGTGCTGCATAACAAACGTCGACATCAAAGCTTCAGAACAGTGAGGATGTTGAAGTAAACAGCAGTAATAACTCTGCAAAAATCTAATGTCTATTGCAAGTTCTCTCTTGTATATGTAGGGACCGGGTGTTTCCTGTCTGGAAAAACATTGAACATATAATTTCAGGAATGAAAAACAAATAGTTTAAGCCTGACTGTCTGTGCCAATGTTCAGCTGGAGTGGATGGATCTTGAGCACCGTGTGTGACTCTTGCCATCCCACATCCAATATTGGTAATAAAAACTAAGTAGCCAACAACTAAGACTTTTTGTGAAGTTCATTTTTATGTTCTGTCACTACCAAAATGTCATGTGGGTGGACTTTAATGCTGCTTTGAGCTAAAGAAAATATTTATAATCATATGAATATTAGCCATGTGTGTAATATTCTACTTATTTTCATTTAGATGAAATGCTTATTAATGTCAAATGTAAACATAAATATTGATAGATCCCAAATTTCTATTTCAAGATCAGATAGTACCTTAAACAGGCTAAAGGGTGTATTAATCTTGAAAATCTCATGGCGTGAATTTTATCGCATCTAGAGAAGCTGGATTTAGAAAACATTTCAACTTCTGTCTTTGATTTTGTAGCACCATGAGCAGGATTATCTCATGGATGTATGCAGTTTCTGACTTATCAGTCAAGCTACTGTAATAAAATAATACTGTTTGTAAAGTACAGTATCTGTCAACCTCTTATTAAAAGCACTCCATATGCCAGCAGCACAATGGAAAGCAATTCTGTATGTGAGACTTGTTTCCAACATCTTTTTAAAAGACACCAAGGGGTTGTTTCTTGGCAAGATAAGACTTACGTACATTTTTTTCACACAGAATGATGTTGATTCCAGAAAACAAGGTATTGACTTTCATACTTAGAGATATAAATTTCTACTACAGTTAAATGCAACACATATTTTTAAATTGTATTCTTTTAACTTCCAAATGATAAGATTCCTTTTTTAAATACTTAGGTTTCAAAATTGCCATTAGTTCTTGGAGTAAATTTTATTCTACCCCTTCTATGTGACATTACCTAGTTTAAGTTCAGTCTTATTAGTATGAAACATTTGTGGGTGACTGGGGAAATCTCTATCTGCATCCACTAAGAAAGTAAGCTTTTCTTCTCAGAAGATGGCCTGACAATAGGAAGTGCCGCTCATTAAGTCAGGTAGTACTGGCAGACAAATGGAAGGAGTAAGGGAGTTCCTTGTAGAGGTTCCCAGTTAGAGTCTACTGGTTATGTGGGCTGTTAAGGTTATCAGACTCTGCCCATGAAGAAATTTGTTTCCACCTCACTCCCCTCACCCCCTCCACCTCCCCAGTAAATCAGGTTAAATATTATGAAGGTCTTTTTTTTTAAATTTGTAAAGGTTATCTGTGTATGGTCAACTGCTGTGGCTCAGTTACACACTGTACCGAGCTGCTCTGTGGTAGCTTAGCTGAGTACATGGCAGACCATTGCAAGCTGCACATGTTTGACATAAGCTTTGTCAACCAACTTAGGGTAAAATACATAAAGATGGCAAATGGTGTTTTATCAGCATTTAAGTGTTATCTGATACACTTTTTTATTAACTCTTTTGTCTCCATGTTGATATTATCAATAGCAACTGCAAACTTGGTTTGATTCTTCTGATTGGTAGTATAGAAAACTCAGCTCTTGAAACAGGCTTTCTTGTTTTGCTGAGATTATTTCTGGGAAAAAGCAGAATTTGAGAAAGACAATTGGAATGATCAGTAGGAATTTGATGTGCACTATTTTCAAATCACTAAAGAGTGGTATCCAAAAGGGCATGCTTTGATGTATTGAATAGTAGTAAGGCAAATTTCCAGAAGTTCTGAGGTGTGGGAATTCGATACAAAATGTTATGTTGAAGGCTACCACTTCAGATAGCTGCCATGAAATGGATTTATTGCATACGTAAATAGAACAAATCACAAGGGTGAGGGGTTTGGATCTGAATTTCTCAAACCTGTCGAGATTTGATTTTGTTTTAATGACATGAGGAGGAACGTAGGGATTGATACAAAACTACTTGATTATCATAGAAGTCCAGGTTGGAAGGGACCTCAAGGATCATCTGGGCGAATCTTTCTTGGCAGTAGCACAGTCTAGACAAGATGGCCCAGCACCCTCTCCAGCTGAATCACAAAAGTGCCTGGTGTAGAGGGAAACAGTAGACCCGACTAGGAAAAATTTTAGGTTTTTTTCCTGTGTGCTCGATGTGTTTGTATTTTCTCTGTGCGGTAAATCAATTTGAATGTCTGTAAGTGTAAGAATATTAAAATATTTAACCTGTATTTCCCCTTTAGCTATGCTCCTTGGTGTGCAGCTTGTCAACAGATTGAATTGACGTGGGAGAGTTTTGCAAAGGAAAGTGACCATCTGGGTATCACTGTGGGAAAGGTGGATGTCACTCAAGAACCAGGTATAGTATGAAATGGACTCTTTTCGTAAAAGGTATATTGAATATAATAACACTTAGTATTTGGGAGTTTATTTTACTGGAATACCTGGGATACCAGCCAAGTTAGAAAAGAGGTTTCTAAATCGAAAGAATATTATCCGCATTTTGCTCCTCCATGTAGTTCCTATCTGTGAACCTAAGTTTATAAATTCAATTTGAAGGATTAAAGAATTGGGGAGTGATCTGGCTTAATACTGTATAAAAAGGGACTCATTCTCTATTTTAATCTACTCCACTGAAAGCTGCAGTCTGTCTCATTCCTCTCTCCTCCAAACTGCAGAAGAATCCGATTCTGTAGCCTCCAGTTACCAAGAGGCTCAGGGTGTGGTAGCATGACCACAGTATTTTAATAAATTCTTAACTGTTTCCATGATGGTGCTGGTTTATTGTCCTGTTTATCTGTAGTAATGTTTTAAAGTACAGACATTATTGTGGTTTTATTTTTTTTCTGTTGGTGATGCACATATACAAATGTGTTTACAAAAAGAGTTTCCTTACTATCCACAGAAGCAGGAATCTTACGTATCCCTTTAGTGATTCCCTTCAAAATTTTGAATATGTGTTTGTGTAAGCAGTGCCAATGTTCAAACCTCTGCATTTCTTGCTTCATGCTTATTCTTGTTTTGAGGGAATAAAAGGTTTCATCAGTAGTATCAAAAGACTGACGGAATTAGGAAGAGATGTTACTAGAATAAAAAGACTAAGCTTTACTGTTGTTTTTTTTTAATTTTTGTTTGCCTTATAAAGTGTGTGGAAAATATGTCCATTTTATTATTTGAAAGCATGCCAAACAAGTTAGCTTTATCAAGTTAACAGAAGGGAAATGACTTAAATTGCTCTTAGACCAGAGTTTAAGTTCACAAGAAAATACCAGCTGTTGTGGATCTTGTGTAGATTAATGTTTGTTAAAAGCTTAGAAGTATATAAAAACTCTAGTATAAAAGCTGTTGATGTGGGGTTCTCCTTTAGTGCCTATGTTAATCATTAACAGTTTATTAAAGAAGTGAGTTTGAATATAAATTTTTTTTTGCATAGATAAAAACTTAGGCAGCTTCTGCACATTAACAAAGTAGTGGTTACTCTGGACTTAAGGCTGCAAATGGTGATTCATTATAATCCCAACTTGTTCTTTTCTCCTAATTAGACAGGGATTCTTTTGTTTATGCAGTATTCAAATAGAAGGATTTCAGTCTTGATTGTGGTGTTTGGATATGACTGTAACTTAAAGATGTGCTTCCAGAAGTGATGCTGTCAAATTAAAATCCTTGAGATCTCAAAGGAATTATTGGTCTTGGTAAAAAACTTGAATGGCAATGTTGGGACCTGAATACTTGATACTTTCTTTTGCTCTAAATTTTTCTGACTGCTGAGTGATGCCATGTTCTGAACACCTTAGATAGTACTTTTAACTAGAAGTTCCTTAAATATTTGGATTTCTAACGTAGCTGAGTCTTGACCTCTGAGGATATTTGCCTTCTGCAAGTATGACTGACCCAAAATGATGAATTTGTACCTAAGCATGCTTAATATATCTACGATATCCACTTCAGCACAAAGCATGAACACTGTAGCCACTTTTAAAACTAATGAATACTCAAACTGGAAAACAAATATTTATTCCAGATTTGACCTTTGGTGCTGATGTGATTTTGAAATTGTGATCTCCTTTGGAAGCTTTCCAAAGCTGCTGAGGTATTTTTACTATAGGCTTGTGCTTCAGGCTTTTGGTTGGTGTGCTTAAGCGCTCTTATCTCTTGCTCTTCCTTGCACAATGTACCTTAATTAGTTTTGGTTATGTAACCTCTTCATCAAATTGAAAGTAGTCAAAATGTGTTAAATTAGGGGTAAACCACTAGATGAGTGCAGGGTTGCGTAAAATTACACTTCCAAAACCTGCAGGAGAAAGTAGCCATTCATGGTACTTAATTACAGCAGATTCTACTCTGGCAGAATAAATCCACCAGAGCCTTAATGGATTTACAGCATATTTCGGTCAATTGATGTACTAGGCTTAAAGTACTTATTCTTTCCTCATCTTTTCTATTGAAACATTCAGTATTTCAAGAGCAAGTCATGGAGATGCTTCTCGATCTCAAAGTGCTGTATATTTGTGGTGCCTTTCTTAAGCTCCCAATCACAACATTTATCATTGATTTAAAATGAGACTACTTGGACTTTCTGTAGTCTCCTTTGAGTAGTTGTTTGGTGAAAGCAGCTATATTTTTAGATGGCATCTATATTTTCTGTGTATTTTGGTGGGGTTGAGGGTGGTGTCCAAATACTTCAGGACTTTTCCTATTCTTGTTTAGCTGTTGACTTCATAATGGGTGTATATCTGTTTTTAATTTGCAAAGACAGATGCTTAACTGTATTTCAAGTCAAACTATTAACCAGTTCAAGTTTGTAGTATACTGCACCAAAACTATTTACTGCCTGTTCTTAGCTTTTTGTAGCTGGCTCACATCTGCTTTTACTGTTCAACAGACGTTTCTTAGATAAGCAACAAACCTCCAGTTAAAGTTTTGGGGATGCTTAGGTACACTTTGGCAACACATTTTATAATTTATAGATTTCATTGTTAATTCTGAGACCTTCCTCTAGGAAAGGCTGCTGGTATGAGAGATTTTAAGCTAGCTGTTTTGTTTACTGTTTGCCTGACTAGCATTTTTAGAAACTTGAGAGAATCTTTGAGTGTTCCTATGACTTTCTTTTGCTCTTAAGATTATTATGTTCTTTATGACTCTCCACCTATTTTTTCTTGTGCAGCTGCTTTCATGCAGCTTTCTGCTTGATGAATTCTACTGTTACACTTGTATTTTTGTTTACTTTATATCTGCCTGTGCTGGCACAGCTTTTAGTTGTTTTATGAAGTTTGCACCGCCCTGCCTCTCGTAGCAATAAAGGCAGAAAGCTGAAAAGTTGAAATGAAGACAACTTCCTTTTTAGAACTTAAAAGATGCTTGCACTTGGTTTGATTTAAACATCTTCAAAAAAGAAAAAGAAACAACAACAAAACAACCAATAAAAATCTCAACCCAACCAACAAAAAAACTCACACCATTTTATGCCTGTTCCATAGGGGAGTTCGACATTATTACTGAAACTTTTTAAAATACCTGGTTGAGTTCACTCTGGCTCATCTTTGCCTCCAAAGGCAAAAACTCTCTTGCAACAAGACTTTTTCATGGTTAACTTCCTGGTGCCAGAAGGTGTTTGCTTTATTGAAAGCCAAATAAGGGCTCAAGTTTCCCAAAAGACTTTCATAGAAATTTATAAAAGGAAATGTTAAATAACTGTTTGGTACTTTATCTGAATGGCAATTGCTGACTAGAAGAATTTAGCCCCTTACTAATGGAGTTAGACTTCATATCTAGGGGTTGATAATCTTTGAGGTCTGCTGTATTTTTTTTCCAAAATAGACTGCATTAGTAGCACACTTTTCATTTCTGCAGTCTTTAAATTGGATGTGTTGAATAGTAAATAATATTACTAAGTACTAAGGTGAATTCTTCCTCTCGTTTGCAGGTTTTGTAATTGTCAGGATGTGGTGGTATCAAGTAGTCCTGACTTTCCTCAGATATGGAAGCAGAGGAGAGTGAGTGATGTCTTCACCTGGCAACTTAGCTAGTTGAGTCATACAGACAGCCTGCTTATGAGATGTTTGGGAGCTTTCTGCTTCATAGCTGGCTTTCCATATACTGGGAGATAGTCATGGGTGTACATAATGCAGCAGTGATGCTGGAAGTTACTTGCACCAATTACTCTGTAGCAGTACTGAGCGCAAAATCAAAGAATTTCAAATACCTTCTGCCCCACAAGCTGCTTTTTGATGATATGGTGCTAGATTCTATCCTATGAGTTGCATTATGTTGTCACTGTCTGTGGTGATGCTTGTTAAAAGGTTAGTATTTATTTTCCAGTCAATGAAACACTCACTTTCACTGTGGGGATCAATTCCAGTCAGCCTCTTGAAGCCCTGCTTCAACCTTTTTTTGTTCTTTCTGCTGTTTTATGTCTGTTACTCAAAACTGACATGACTCACCTTTCTGGATGGTGTGAAAAATGGTTAAATTATTCTCATGGCTTAAATGTGCAATATTTTACAGAAGAGAATGCTGAGACATCCCAAGCTTTATTGTCAGTCTCTTGGCATACCAGTTGTATTTACCTAGACAGTAATGGTGTATTGGAAGAGAAGGATGAGAACTTAGAACCATCCAGAATGTTGTCTTGCTATGGTCTTATTTACAAGAGAGATTGAACCTTCCTACAGGATGTAAGAACAGACTGGTTGTGCAATGTGCATTGGTTATTTGGAAGAGGCAATCAAGCAAAACAAAGATTAATTTATTTAATGTCTTGAAATACCCAAGATCTGAAGTGTGTGGCTCTTGAATCATTTAAAATCAGCTAGAGAATAAATTAAAAGCAGTAGCTGGAGTTTGTAAGCCATTGTTGTCATTGCTATTGCTAGTGGACCAAATTTTAGATGAAACAAAGGTCATCTGGGTGAGACAGACAAAAGTTTATAGCATGCTGGAATATGGGTACATTTGTGTGACTTTTCTGTCTCTTTGTTGGAGAGTCTGCTCAAAAACTTCATCTGTGGGCAAATATTGGTTGGGAAATCCAAGTAGAAAAATTAACTTGTAGTAAATATTCTTCAAGGTCAGCATTTTTCCTTAATTTGTCAACAGTATTTATTACCTGTAACTGCTTGTAGCATTTCTGAAGACAAACTGTTAGCCGTATTTACAAAACACTGGTAAAAGCTATGCAGTGTACTGCTTTCTAGTCTATAAATACAGATCTGGAGATGTTTATAGGTAAGTCAAAATGCTGAGAATTTTCAGTTTTATTTAACTGTTTGATGTGGCTTTTTCTTTCCTTTATAGGTTTGAGTGGTCGTTTCTTTGTCACAACACTTCCTACAATTTACCAGTAAGTGCGTCATACTAGATACAGTTGACTGTTTCAGTATATGTTCTTTTTTCCTGTCCTATTTGAACAGTGGCATGGAAGATGTAATGGACAAGTGGCTTATTTCCATTTTATCCATCTCTAAAACATTTCTCAGGAGCTCAATGCACTAAATGAACACAAAGTGTCTATTTTTAACTTACGGTGGAAGGTTTTCCCACAAACAGTTTTGTACCTAGATAAGTGATGTTTTTCAGTCTGGAAACAACATTTAATAGCATTTGTAAAAGTTGGTGCAGGTTTGCAGTATTGACTTCTAGAAGTCTGACCATATGTGAGCAGACATACTTGATCTTATGCAAGTGTCACTAAAACTTCTTGTTTGAATAATTGGCTGCATAGGTTGCATGTAAAACAGTACAGAAATTTTCCACTGTTTGTGGTACTGCTTCTCTTACTGCTAGAATTTTTTATCTGTCGACTCTCTACCAATATGTACCTGTTGACTCCTACTTGTCCTTTGTTTTAAACTGTAACTCTGAAATGCAGGTAAAAAGGAAGGATTACTGACTTCTGATTTCAGTTTAGGTTATTGTTTAGAGCTTTGATTGTATTGATATAGTCTTCAGCTGAGGATTTTCTTTAGTTTAAGCACATTTCCTGATCTGTTTTTAACAGTATTGGTAAGACACCTGTTTTATCTCTCCTCCAATAAAAAGATGTCATCCTTTAAATATTGAACCCTTTATTAAGTCATGGTATTATCAGTCATGCATACATATGAATGCACATGTATTTATAAGCACACCTTTAATTCTTAGTTGTGTCTAAAAATGGTTTGGTTGTTAACCTCATGTGCTTTGTATTTGTTGTAGTATGAGTGAGTATTTAACAAAAATAACTTTTAATAAATGGCAAAAACTGAAACCTTTCATCATGGATTACAGTTTCAAACATATTGAAAATGCTTAGGTGTTCAACTTTCTGAGCAAGTCAAATCTATAATGTATATTGGGTTTTTTTAACCACAGATACAGTTTAAGGCCATCTGTGTTAATGCGTATTTCTGTTTTTTAGTGCAAATGATGGAGTATTTCGCAGATACCGAGGCTCACGGACATTGGAAGAGCTTCAAGGTTATGTTTTAGAGAGAAAATGGAAAGCTGTGGAGCCTGTGGCAGGATGGAGGTCTCCATCTTCTATAATGTAACACTTTGTTTTTATTAATAAGAGACATGTTTTATAGCTTATTATTCATTAAGGGTGCAACGTTGACACCTTAATCACAGAATTGCAGGGGTTGGAGGGGACCTTCAGAGATCATCTTAGTCAAATCCCCTTCCAAAGCAATGTTCCCTAGAGGAGCTGGACAGGAAGGCATCCAGAATATTTTTAATATCTCCAGAAAAGGAGACTCCACAGCCTCTCTGAGCAGTTCCAGTCCTGTGTTACCCTTAAAGTAAAGAAGTTTTTCCTTGTGTTGAGATTGAATTTCCTGTGTTCTAGCTTGTGTCCTTTGTTCTGTCACTGGGCACCACGGAAAAGAGTCTGGCCCCATCCTCTTGACACCTGCCCTTTACATATTTCTAAGCATTGATAAGATTGTCTCTCAGTCTTCTCTTCTTTTCTCCAGGCTGAACAGATCCAGGTCTCTCAGCCTTTTCTTATAACAGAGGTGCTGCATTCCCTTAGTCATCTTTGTGGTCCTCTGCTGTACCCTTTCCAGCAGTTTCCTGTCCTTCCTGAACTGCAGAGCACTGGATATACAATACTCCAGATGGGGCCTCACCTAGGGCACAGTAGAGGGGGAGAATGATCTCCCTCGACCTCCTGATCATGTTCTTTTTAATGCACCCCAGGAGACCATTTGCCTTCTTGGCCACTAGGGCACATTGCTCCTTTGTGGTCGGCTTGTCCACCAGGATCCCAGGTCACTCTCTACAGAGCTGCTTTCCAGGAGGTTAACCCCTAACCTGTACCAGTGTGGGGGGTTATTCCTCCTTAGGTGCAGGACCCTACCCTTGCCTTTGTTGAACCTCATTAGGTTCCTCTCCACCGCAATCTCCAGCCTGTTCAGATTGAGAAAAGGCCTTTCTCCCCTAGATGTCTAGGCTTTGCAGAAGCAATCTGTATTGACAGCCTGCTTTCCAGTTTGTCACCTTTGAAAGACGTTTATTTTCTGCCTTTGCTTTTGCTTCTGCCTTCTAAGGCTTGTTCAAATCATCTTTGAAAATATATAAAGACAAGAAGTACAGCCACTGAGCATTATGTAAATGTCAGTTTCAATATCTGCATAGTACTGGAATCAAATGCATATTTATGTCAGTTATTACTTCATGACTTCTGGCTACTTGAGGCAGGCAGCCTTTAGCTTTAAGGATTTATTGTTTGTTTATTTACATGGAAGTCTGGTGTCTTCCCTTGGAATAGGAAACAGTGTACTGCTTATACAATATATCAGAATTTGTTTTCAAAGAATTGAATTTGCTTTGAAATAGCATAGAATGCTTGCAAGGTGTAAAGGATGAACCAAAGATGTGAATGGCCTGTGTTTCATTTTGGCTAAAGCTATTATGTGTAAATTCATGTCAAAGATCCAGTGAGTGTCCTTATCTTTCATGTGAGAGCAAGGAAGAGCTATGGGGTATTTAGTAATGGGGAGAGAAGCTACAGGGCTGTGTGCTGCTGAGTTGGGGAAAAAGCAGTTACAGCTGCACCAGGTTTAAGCTGTGGAATTGCTATTTCTTGTCAACTTTCAAGTCACTGTTTCAATGCTTTGTGTTGAGCTGGCTTAAGTGAATATAATACAGAGCAAGTGTATTTATTTGCAGTAGCCACCTTCTGGCAATAACTAGGGTCTGAATGGCATTGAAAATTTATAGATAGAATTTTTTGTTTGTTTCTTGACAGTTTGCGATGTATCTGAGCTCATATCTCTCTTAAAACCTGTTCCTTCCTTATCTTTGTTTTGTAGGATGCACGGTATGGCAGGGTTATTTCACCTCTCTGGATGGATCAGGGTAAGTAACTATGTGCTAGTGTCTTCCATTCCCTTCTTTATGCTTAGGATAATATTCTGTTTAGAAGTCAAAACTTAACCGGATGTTTTTATTATTGTTCTATGAAAGTTAAAGTTTCCTTACATTTCTTGTACATTGGATGTATAGTATCTTTGCACCATCAGTTTTGTAGCACTAATAGTCTATAGCAAAAATGGCAGTTTGATTGTAAAGATTATAATCAATACTGAAAATACTTACTGTTTTTATTATCTTGGTATAGTTAAAATGTTCTATCAAAGTATTCTAACACGATAAAGTAGTTTTTTGAGAGCTGTTGCAATAATTGCTGTAAACATCAGGAACTAATTTAGCATCTACTAGGTTCTCTCACTTAATACTATTCTTAAAGATTATATCCAGGTTCATTTTTAGAGTTGTAAATCATGTTCTTCTGCAGCTCATTTGCAACTAGTGTATCGTACAGGAGAAGAAAGGGTAATGGCTTTATTGTTTAGTAAGAATTTATGCATGTGGATTTAAAATTGTCAACACCATTTGCTTAGATAGAACATAGCCAATATGGACAGTAGAGTAATTATCACAAGTAAAAAGTAAATGCAGAGTGTACACTGAAGTATGCTTTGAGCTTAAAATATTTCAATACGCTTTCATTTGGAAGCTGTCAAAGTTTTTCTTGTAGTGTGCAGATGCTGAGACTTTTCAGACCTCTCCAGTTTTGGTTAGGAAACGCTCTTTCTTAAAATCTTAAAGCATAGCCAAGATTGAGAGACTGTATTTGATTGCAGCAAAAGGTCTTAATATTGTAATGTGCTACAAAAAATAAATGTAGTAGAGATTTTGAACAGAATTTGTATCGCTTCTAGTAAGCATCTAACTAACCCAGAGTCAAACAAAACTTTCAGTTTTTAGGTTTCCTGTGCAAGCTATCTTTGATTCTTTATTACACTGGAAAGTATTAAGTTTTTATAGCCTTCTGGCATTTCTCTTCCGTGGTTGCTGTGTAATGATGTTGCCTTTGTCTGGTTTCCTTCCTGAAAGATTAAATGCTCTGGGAAGAAACCTTCACTAATTTGCTTTCCCCTTTGATGAATATTTCAGCTGTACATTTCCTCACTCTTCTTGCTGTGCTATCCTTGCATATGCTTTAATAAATGTGGGAAGCTTTTCTGACATAAAAAAAAAAGACCCTGGAATTTCAATACTGAAATTTCTGTAAATGTTGATTGTGGTTGGTTTTCTAATGGATATACTCTTGGATGAAATCTAATGTCATAATTTACTTCTTACCCAGACTGTCTGACTTGGTGTGATGCTTGGTTCAGTCAATTCAGTTTGTAGGTTTGAATAACATATTTCAGTTTCAAAGAAATCTTAACATTGTATTTGGATGATTATCTTCAGGTTTATAAGTGAAATAATGGTCTAATTGGAACGGCTCCTTTTAAGAACTAAAAAGCTTGAGTAAGAACTAAATGGCTCAGTTTTAGTTAATGAATGAATTCTCAAATTTAAATATGTATTTTTATCTTGTGCAACTTAAGTATCTACTGTTCTGCTTCCCAGATGTGATTATTGGGATAAAGTTCTGAATGAGGTTTCATTTTTTTTTTCATTTGGTGGTGTGCTTATGAAACTGGATATAAAAGGACACTTGGTTTTAACCTGACTTGGTTGCTTTTTTTTGTTCTAAATTACCTTTTTAAAGTAATCAGCTTCACAGACTTCTGTTGGTGCTGTGACTGTCATTATTGTTGATGCTTACTGTATGGTCTCCTTCCTGCAACAGAGGTCATGAGAACAAATGTACAGGTTCATGCTGTGGGTTCACCTAACCCAATAGCCTGTCTCTGACAGTTGCCAGCTTCTTACAGAATATAAGGATCAAGAATATTTTGATGTTTTCGTATATGCTCTGAGCCTTCCTCATACATTTACTCGCAGTAAAGTTACATGTGACATTTCTAGTGCTGAGTACCTTAGGAAGAAGTAATTGTGCATCCTTTACTTAAAAAGTCTTTTAATATGAACAATTTGGTAAAGAAAAACAAGATTTAATGATATCAAAAGAAATACAGTATGACATTTAAGGATGACTAGGGCTTGAGAGGGAAGACTTCAGTATAAATACTGTTGAATGAAAGGTCTTAATTAGATATTAATTTATGTAATGGTGACAGCAGTATAAATCATAAGTGCTATTAAGTATGAAGTTTAAGTGGTGTTAGGTATGAAGTTGCTAACTATCTTCTTCTTGTTTTCAGCAAATTCATGGCTACCTCACTGACACTCTTGGAATTCATGTTTGGATTTCTTATGCAATCTTCTTCTTAGCTACCTTATTGATTGGCCTGTTCCTGGGTTTGGTAAGAAAGCATATTACTTTCTGTTTCTCAGTTACCTAGAGCTTTGCATTTAAAAAAAAAATAAATAAATTTCCCTGATAAGACATACTAAGTGCCTTATCTTAGTGATGTATCTCTTGTCTGTGATACCCAGTCATAGGATAAGTGGGAATGGTTCAGACCTGAGCCAGGGGAGATTTGTACTAGACATCAGGAAGCATTTCTTTACTGAGAGGGTGGTCAGACACCGGAACAGGATTCCTAGAGAGGTGATCGATGCCCCAAGCATGTCAGGATTGAAGAGGCATTTGGACAATGGCCTTAATAACATGCTTTAACTTCCGATCAACCCTGAATTGGTCAGGCAGCTGGACTACATGATTGTTGTAGGTCCCTTCCAACTGAAAGAGTCTATTCTGTTAAAATTCTGAATATTCAGTACTGTGGATGCCCTCTCTAGTTTTGTTACCTACTTCTGGTAAAGGTTAAGACTGTTTCACTTTTAGTTAACCTTTTTGTGAAACTCATGCTTCCATTTAGATTTTAGTTCATCCACTAAACAAGTGATTTTCTTTATATTGATCTTGTGTATCTAAGATCTTTGTATGTAGGGATTGAATGTATGTGGTCAGAATTGTGTGAAAATTGCCAACTTTCTAAAAATGCAAGCTTTGTGGAGGGACTTTTATTAGCTGGAGTGGGATTGTATTTGTGGGAGTTAGCAATGTAAGTATGCTGATGCACTGTTACTTAAAATGAAAGGATGAAAACGTTTTGTGAAAGCCTTTGAAGATTTGGGGGTTTAATTGATTTACTCTATCCCAGGGCATAGCTTTGTGGTTACAGCTTGGTTTTAATAAAACCTTACTTCACTTCTTTTTTCCCTATGATTTTTTAGTTTGAGTTCTCATTAGTAATTGAAAAATCTGACCTCTCTTGTTACTACCCAGAGCTGGTGCATCAATCTCCAAAACATCAGGAAGGTTATTCAAACAAACCTATTAGTTATATATGTGAATGTTAAGTACCGTATCCTGAGCCCTAAGTTGTTTCATCAGTGGAAACAGTTCAAAGTTGCTTTACCTGTGGAGCTGGGATTATTTCCTCTCAGAGTATTTGAATTCTGTGGCTCTATGACCTCTCCAATATAAATGTTACATGAGAAACTGAGCTGGAACAGGAGATACAGAGAGATGGGAATAGAAATTCTTACAGACTAGTTGCTCTGTCCACAAGCATGTTCTGCAACTGCAAAGACAGTTTAAAGCAGTTATGCTGTTAACTGGTTTAGCTAGCTGCTAAGTCGCTATTCCGTGTAGGAAGCGCAAAGGTTGTTTCTTCCACTTAGCTCTCTGTCCTTCAGCCCAAATATTAGCGTTAGTGAAATAAAGAAAAATGTCCTCAGTCTATTTCTCAGTAGTACTGGGAAGTGTTTTCAAAGTCTGTGTGTATTTAGGCAAAACCACGTTATCATACATAATATGTTTACAGAATTGGCATAGGTAAGCAAATGTCTTTTATTATACAATTTAAACAGCTGCACTTTTCTAGATGGTAGATTTTCAACACCAAATGAGTGCAAATCAAGTTAGAGTAACTAGGAGCAAATGAATGTGATAATTTAAAAAAAACCCTTCCCTTCTTCCTCCTTCATTAAAAAAACCTAAACCTGGAAAAAGCTTAAAAAATGTAAAGTTAATTTCTCAGCTTTTTCTAAAAAGGTTTTCAGTGATTGAAATTTATTTCTTTAACGTAGTATAATCTGTCTTTTTCCTTTGCATTTTTCTTCGCACATGACAATAAGACACAAATATCTTCCTTGCATTTTGATTGTCTGTGTTCTACACTAGGCTGCTTTAAATAACAACAAGAAAAGCCATAAAGACAAAATTAAGCACAAAAGGTGGAAGTACACGTGTATTGGGGAGTCAGGAGTAGGAATTGAATAACATCCTAAAATATAGAAAATTTTGACCAAGAAGGTTTCAAAACTTTGAAATAAATAAAAAATTCTCAACTGTGTTCTGGGCCTCTTTTCTTAAGATGCAAGCCGTTTCAATACAGAACAAATTTAGGGAAGTAGGTGGCAGAAAATGCTTTTTATTTAGCTCCTTAGGACAGTTCTTATCTCCAAGCAAGGTAGTATAATTTTCTAAATTTTATTGTATGTCTGTCTAAAAATGATGAGCAGGAAAATACCTAATAGCACAGTGGCTGATGGGATGGTTTGCTAATAAATGCCTTTTTTTTTTCTCTTTATACAGATACTGGTTTTGATTTCAGACTGCCTTTGCCCATCCAAGTCAAGATACACAACTGAAACGTCTGGTAAGAACTCCTAAGCGGGTGAGATACTGTAGGTTTAAATGTGCTTGTGTAGGAAGGGGAACGTAGTTGTGAACTGAAATCAAGAAGTTCTCAGATGTGAACCCATAATCCAGGTATTCATTTAGTCACACTGGCAAGGATCAATATGTTGCACTATAAAACATCAATGTCAAAACATCTACCTGGAGGATAGCAAAGAGGACAAAAACACCCCCCAACCCAACAGTAATTTGGTCTAGGTTCCACAGCTGTGAAGAAAGATACCGGGTTTGTGTATTTTATGCAAGTGCATATTCACCAGACCTGCTGCTTAAATATAGAAAGGAATTTGCTTTGGCAGGACAGTCCCACAACCTAATATACACTCTGTATATTGCATTAGGAAATGCAGCATTCTGAACCTGAAACATTATCTATGTAATTTGTGGTTGGGGAAAGGAGGAGACAGACAGAATCGAAGGAATCTAGAGACTGTGGGTGTGGGGAAGGTCTAAGGTGTTGCATCTCCTTCAAATAGAAGAAGAATACATGCATCTTTCTTATCCTTAGTGAGAGGACTTCTGAATAGTATTCTGCTCCCCGTGAATATGGGGAGGCAAAAACTTGCACATGAAATATATAGTCTCTTCTCAGCACCATATGGGTACTGAGCTCCAGAGCACTTTTTGGTATGTTTGTGCTATTAAGTGGTGTCAAAACTTAACTGTAATTAAAAATATTTTTTTTATTGTGTACATTTGTGTGTATTGCTTTGCTGTTGAAGATGGCACATCTGTGACACTTGCCAACAAGACTTTAGCCAAATCTGGAATTCATAAGTGTGAAAAATTACTATCTCCAAAATCTGAGATGTTTATCACTATCAGAAGAAAAACACACACACGCTCGTGCAGTATTCTGTCCAGTTGGCTGGTTGACTCAACAGCAGACGTTACCTGACAGAGGTTACCAGTATCTTATCACTTTCCCACTGATTTGTTTGATAATTAAACCCCTTCGAGAAGCCAAGTAAAATTGATCTGTCTTTAGTGTGTACCTTGGTGGAATAAAATGAAACCTATCTGTGCCTGATATGCAAGAAAATAAAATGAAAATGGAAGATAAATACTACTGAAGATTTAAAATTGAAAAAATAAGGAAAATGTAGTCCCATGCCAGTTTTTAATAATAACGTTTATGAATGTTTCTGAGTACAAACATGGTGATGTAACTGAGATTCAGTCTAATTTCAGTATTTGAAACTCTTTTTTTGTTTAGATGAAGCAATTACAAAGGATAATGTGGAGAATGCAGCATTAGAAGAACCGGAGGAGGCTGCTGAGCTTTCTGCAGATGATGCGGAAGAGGCTGCAGATGCAAAAGATCTCTCAGATGGAGAAGATGCAGCAAATTCAAGTGCTGATGACTCAGAGGAGGATTTAGCACTTGGAAAAGAATCAGGGGAAGAAGAAATGGAAGACTTAAGTGAACAGCCTTTAGCTGATTCAGAGACTGAAAGCTCACTAAGGCAGCGTAAAAGTCAGGTAGCTGATAATGGACTATAGCTGTTTTGGTGGTGTATTTTGTACACTTGGACCAAAGAAGTATCAGACCCTGCGTCTGAAGCTGAAGCTTACACTTGATTTGTCATTTGTGTTTACGCAAAACCCCTGCTCTGTCAGCAGGCTTCTCTTTTTTTAAGCTAATACTTGCTCATTGGGTTTATTTTATAAGCACATATGCTGTGTATTGTATAACTTTAGCCATGACAATCAAAATAAGTATATCTTATTTGTTTGAAGTCTTCTAAGAGAAAAGGGGTGTTACAGAGTCTCAGTTCACCAGCTATAAAATGGTTATCTATGCTTGTGTTCTTTTTTAAGTATTGACCTAATCAAGATCAGGAGTTTTAACTCTTTACCACAGCTAGGCAGGACTGTGACTTTTCTGTCTGAATGTTTGTTTCCAAATGCCGCAGAAGCACCAGAGAAGTGATACAGTAGTGAAAGAAGGCACCTTACTAGTCTTCTATTAAAGATGTTGTGTATGATGGGATTATTTTATCACTTTCAACTGAAGCACCTTTCTCTTTCATTTTTATTAATATTTGATTTGAAATTCTATTGTGCAGTGTGCTGCGTGCTCCCAGATTTTTCAGTTTTTGGTAATTTGGAGGCATGCTGCACAGCTCAGGCTTGTCAGCTGAGGGTTTTTTTGACCCAAGGAGTTTGAGTAATTGAAAACCTCAGGCCAAGAAAGAGTGGCAGCTAAATGTTTAAGATATCTTTGAACTTCTTTTAAAAGGTTTAAAGGAAATTATTTTGGTTGGGGAGAATTTTTGCCAAAGCATGACTTCTCCCTCCCACACCCCCCCCCTTCAAGAGATTGTAGCGAGAAGTATTCACTTTGCAGTAAGCTGTGTATTGCTTGCCAATACAATCTTGTCATATGCAGTGCAGTTCTGCCATTTCCAACTCGGAATGCTTTTGGCGGAACTCAAACTGCTTTAATAATATCAACTGAAGAGGCACTGAAGGTTTTACTGATCACTTTTCTACTTTTTGTCACTAGAATCGGCACATTAGGAAAAGAGAAGGGGCAAGGGTGGATAGTAGGGAGAAGCTTTTGGGTTTGCTACTTTTATCAAGATAAATGTTTATCTGTTGAACTGTGTAATATGAAAATGGCTTGCTAGGTAGACAGCACTAGGTGTGGTTAGAAGACTTAAGTCATTAATGATGTCAGTATTTCCCTCCTTTGACTTGGTTAATATATAAGGCTATTTTATTTGGTAAGGAATATCTACACCCTGGATGTGTTCAAGGCCAGGCTGGATGGGGTTTGGAGCAACTTGGTCTGGTGGGAGGTGTCCCTGCCCATGGCAGGGGGGTTGGAACTTGATGATCTTTAAGGTCCCTTCCAACCCAAACCATTCTATGATACAGTGAGATTCTGTCTGTTCCTATTTGGTTGACGTGTGTTTATGTGCATAAGATGTGTTTTAATCTTGATTTTATTTTTTTAAATGTATATATTGCATAAACCTTGCTAATATGCATGAATTTAATCAAGAATAAAGAGTAAACAGAGATGAAATCATCTCATTAGAAGAGATAAGTTGCAAGTGCAAAATGCTGGTTTCCTTTGAGACTGAGATTAACAGGGCCAATTTGTGTTGGAAGTTGATTTTTTTTCTTTTTAAAATGCTCATATAGAGCATATTTGGTAAGAAAGCTTAACTTTTCCTGTCCATGTCCTGTTGCATATTGTGTCTTGGAGCTATGTAGTAGAAACTTTGCATTTGTCTATTACAGCTATGTAAAGAACAAAATCACACTGCATATATTGAACAAGAATTTTTTTAAGGAACCTTCTCAATCTGGAGCTTGAATTTCATATACTGGACATGTGTAAATATGCTTTCACATATGTGAAAACATACAGTTGAGAATATATATATATTGCACTATAATGAGAAGAGTTTGTCTTGTGTTATTTTAGAGTTGTCCCATGTGACTGAGCAATTGTAGAAGCTTACAGACAGTGGAACACAGTAGCAGTTGAGGTATGTTGAGGTAATTGAATCATGCAAGTATAGTACTAATTAGACTATTACAGTATTATTAAACTTGGTGTGTTTCCATAAAAAAAAGTCTGTAACAACCTTTTGTGCACTCTGAGTGTTCTGTTATCTCTATCCTTTGTTATGATTAATTTTAAAAAATGGAACTTGTTATTGCAGTCTCGGTGTAGACAAAATGTCCTTGGAGAAGCTGCTGCTAACACTGTTCAAAATGTTTTGATTAAGGATAGGGCTGTAAGGCTTGTAAGCTAGAATTGCATGTCAAAAATGACATAAGATTTTTGAGAACCAATTTAAATTTCAAGCAGGATGTGTACCACTCCAAAAACCAGTCCCTGATGGATCTAAATGTGAATGCTTAAAAGCAAATAAAAAAAAAAACAGTAATGGAGTGGGTTACTTTTGAAAGAGGCTAGAAATCCATACAGCCTTTGAAAGCTCCTGTCCTTGAGATTTGTGTCAAACTTGTATGCAAGTCTTGGAATATTCTGTATATGCTGCATTTGTGCTGGGCAACACTTGTTATGTTGGCTTGCTTCATGGAAATGTGATACAGGATTGTCTTTTATATGAAAGTTTGCGAATTTATACAATGGGTATTTTTATGGAAATTCCATATAAATTTTGTATTTATAATCTTCTTGTAGTTAGTTTTCATTTTCTCAGTGTGTAGATGGCTTATCTGTGTAATTAACAAAAGATTATCTTTTTTAATACTGATCTTCCAATTAATAATACATTTCGTGACTTGTGAAGATTTCTTAAACTGTTTAAAACAAACCTGTATATTAATGAATTGCTTCCTTGCTATGTGAGTGAAAGCACACCTGCAATGACGTTTTTCCATTATAGTAGCTCTGGGCTGAGCAGTACGTTCTCGGGGGTAGAAAATGTAGTTGCGACTCAAATGGACAAAATTTTGCTGGGCAAAATGGTGTAACTGTGATCCTCTGTTAGGTCAGTTTTTCCTCCTCTTGAGAAATCCACTCTCCAGCTCTGTAAATAGTCTGCTAATCTGGAGTTTAGAGGACAGCAGGACATTTCTCCCTAACGATGTGATCAGGGAGTGTGCGGGTCTGTTTGGTGCATCTTCTGGTTGTAGTTCATAGCAAGCAGTTGTCGTCTAAGAAATAGGCTTTCAGGCCAGGCATGCTGAAGGGAAAAGTGACCACCAGGAATCATCGCTGCAAGGTATTTGGATAATGTGAACAACCACTGGATCCAGTGCACAGATTTGTTTTCTTCAGATGAGTTTCCTGACCTGCCTTTTTCAGAACAGTACTGCTGTGTGGGTTGGGTAATGGGCCATTCACTTTGGTTTTCTTCTTTTCCATTGCACTGATTTCCTGATGTAAAGTTGAAGGGGGAATGGATGAAATTAAGCCCTTGTGAGCGTTTTGGTGTGTGACTATTTAATCAGCTGCTTCTTGTCGTGTCTCATGTGAGAATATGAAATCTTCCCCATGAAAATGGGCAGGCAGGGTACTACAGGCAAAATCCAATCAGGTTTGTAAAATTACTTTGTTTAATCAATCAGGCAAACATTAGCTCTATATTTATAGAGGAAATGCAAAGATAACTTTCTGATGGCTGTACTGGAACAGTAGAAAAGCTTAAGTTTCTATCTTGGAATTTTGAACTGGAGCAGTGGTAACACCCAGCTCTGGCAATGGGACTGCTGAGTAGTGTGTGCCCCTTCCTCGGGGCTGATCACGCGTCGGAAATGACAAGCTGAGTGGCTACTGCTGGCATCGTTGGAGGAGGTCTGTTGGCTGCAGTATGGTAGTGGGAAGGGAAATGATCCTCTCCCTTTTCTGAGTATTACCTGAACACAGAGTAATCACCAGGATGCTTGAAAGGCTGCCCAGCATGAAGAGCTGCCCAGAAGGAAAGAGTGTATGTCCCTTGTGATGCTTTTGCAGCTCTTCCCAGGAGCCAGCTGTTTTTTCTCCTATTTCTTGCTTATCCTTCCACTCCCAAATTGTCACACACCAGCAGTTAGCTTGTAAGCTCGCTTGCTAGTGAACCAAGTCTGCTGATACCTTTCTTTCATTCCCTTCCCTACAGGGGAACAAAAAGTGTTGTGTTTTACTTTAATGAGGATTGTAGTGACGACTTCTTTTAACCAAACATCTTCATTTCTTTCCCAGTAGAAAAAGACTTTAAAAACTCTGTGTGCTTTACTTTCACTTCCTCTTTCCTGATGCGAAAGGAAAGGCTCTGAATTTAAGCATTCAGGGAACAAATGGGGATTTAGTAATCAAATATTTTCATTTGAACTTATTTTTTACATGGAAAAGCCATTTTTCTTGGCTCATTAGAATTTCTTAGAGCCTGCTAGTACATTATACTTTTACAGCTGTTAACCTGAATTCCAGTGGGCTGTGAGAGCTGAACATAAACACTGTCAATTGTCTCGGCACAGGCTATGCCAGTAGCTCTCAGACTTGTAGAATTTGCAGAAATGACGGTGGTCTTTTAAAGTGTTTGACCTTCAGTCCCATATCAAGGACATGAAAGTTCATACTTGATAAGGGCTTCTTTTTTTGTGTGTGTCTGGTTGCCCAGGGAGGTGGTTGAGGCCCCTTCCCTGGAGACATTCAGGGTGAGGCTCGATGAGGCCCTGGGCAACCTGGTCTAGTTGGAGGTGTCCCTGTGACTGCAGGGGGGCCGGACTAGATGACCTTTGAAGGTCCCTTCCGGCCCAGATGATTCTATGATTCTACTGCGCAGTTGGGGGGGGCAAAAATGGTGCTGAGAACCTCTTTGTAAATTTCCCCTGGATTTTTGAAATTCTACTTAGTCTTCTGGATTATCCCAGGAGGGCTGGTCCTCTGTTGGCTGCTGCAGTCTGCCTCCACCCTGGTGGTATCCAGACTTCCCAACTGACTTGAAAAAATAAGACACTCCTTGGGGCTTGTTGTGTCCTCTCTGTGCTGAATGGCCAAGAAACTTCCCTCATCCCTGCAGTAGGTCCATCATTTTCACTCTGTCTCATGCTGATGTCACAAGTATTTTCTGTTGATTTCTCTGATTGACTGGGAGGGGCTGAAGTAAATTGGTTCAGCTGTGATTGATGTGAGCTACTCACGGAAAACATGTCACCTTACAGTTCAGTACTGTAAATAGGTATTTCCTGACTTTTATTTGGAGAAATTCACAAATGCCCATGGGGAAATTGGAAGTCAAACCAGCCACTTATATAAGTAAAGGTACTTGATGAAACAACTTCGCACAACAGTCTTGAGAAATAGGTAATCGCTGGGACATTGAAATGTTTTCATTATATACTGCAGATTAACTTTTCCAGTTAATCTTTACTGCAGTTAAGTGAAAAAAATCCCAGCTGACTCATCCTTGGCCTATGGAGGATTTTGCATGTTGACAGGAGGCCATCAGTGTCTCTGATTCTGCAATAGGACACAGTGGCTTGGACTAAAATGCTGTGTCGCCATCTCCCTCTCTGTCAAATAACATACTTAAGGACAAATATAGAATCGTTTGGGTTGGAAGGGACCTTAAAAATCATCGAGTTCCAACTCCCCTGCCATGGGCAGGGACATCTCCCACTAGAGCAGGTTGCTCAAAGTCCCATCCAGCCTGGCCTTGAACACCTCCAGGGATGGGGCATCCACGATTTCCCTGGGCAACCTGTTCCAGTGCCACATGTCATGATATTTCTTAGAACACCTTTTGGCTTTTGATTGGAGAGTTTTCTAAGCCAGAAACTGTATCTCTGTATTTTATAGCCCTCTGGATTTTTTTCTTCCAGGATTTGCCATACCCCTTTTTGAACAAAGTTTCCTTTGCAGAGCCATGTTCAGCTGAGCTCCAGTTATGTGACACTGTTCTCTGTTGGTAATTCCCTGGAGACCCTCCAAAGGAACAAGTGAGAAGCAGTAGATATGGGAGAGGATGTTAATGCTACCCTGATTGTGTTGACGTTTGTTCCTTTTTTTCGCTCTGCTCTAATCACATCTGAATGTTTCAGTTGAATTCCACGTTGACTTTTATCAGCGAGGTTTGCAGCCACTGCTTGGGCAAACTTGTTGCTGTTAAGTCAGATGCGGTTCTTTTGCTTCAAGGTTAAAGTCCAGGCAGCTGATGTCTCATTTAAGGGCTGGAGGAAACCAGAGAAATTAATTAACATGAGGGAGCCAATTACTTGGAGGGAAGCCTTGTCAGAGCTGGTCTGTGAGTCGGTGCCAGATGTGCTGTGCTCCCCTAGGGATTCCACCTGGTGAAGTGGTCCTTGTTCACCAGCAGATGAAACTTCTTGGTTTTGCTTCCTTTGTGCTGATACTGGCACCTTCCACCACACCCTGGCTCATGAACTGGCCAGCAGTGGTGGGGGGAGGTACTGCTGGAGCAGGGGAGACCCCAGCTCCTGGTGGATCCTGAGCTCTGTGGAGCTTTCCAGGGTGTGTGGGCTGGGCAGCAGCAAGAAGTCAGTGATTCCAGTTGAGCTTTGGTGCGTGATGGCGCATCTGGGGGGATCTGCAGAGGGAGCTACTTTGCGATACGGGAGGGATGAGGAACTATAGCCTGAGTGGTGCTTTTTTTTTTTTTAAAGTGAATATAGACACACAAGTGTGGGGGGAGATCAGTAATGAAACGGTATCATTACCTTCAGCAATTTTTATGCAACTTTCAAACATTAAAGGCTTTTGAATTCATTAAGGTTGACTTCAGCTGCACAAATTAAAATGTTTAGCTATGGTGCAATGCGTACTGTCTCATGCTCCAGGATAAATACCTGTTTTTGGCACAGGCAATGCAAACTTTAAATTAATGAGAGCAGATGTGTCCCCAGTTTTGTGCTGGGAGCATGGAGAAATGTCAGTGTTAAGTCAGTTTGCATTTAAATTGTATCTGACTGATGTGTGATAAATGCCTCATGGTGTATTTGTATGTATATTGCTTTTTGTTGCCAGTAATTCCTCCTGTGAATATTCTATAAATTGACCCCCTCTGCACCCCGTGCAACTTAATCTGAGATGCCCTCTTCTGGGAAAGCAGTTGGAGAAATAGCTGCAAATCTTAGTGCCATCGTTCTCTTTAAATGCTTCCTGAGCCTGAGCTTACAGCTGGCACCATCCTTCCTGCCTCAGCCCCCAAGATACTCATCTGAAGATTTTTTGACAATCTCCTTTGAATCTTAAGCGTTTTTTTCTCCCTTTTGGCAGAATACTGTGTTCTAGTTGTTATTTATAAACCAGGAGCAAGGAAGATGGCTCTGGTTTTCACAGAGGTGTATGTGTATTTAACTTGGCGTTATCCAAATTCTTCACCGTTGCTGAAGAATGAAAAAAAATAAGTCAGTCAAAGCCCAAAACTACTGCAGGAAGTGGAGCACGGGTATATTTCTGTGGCACTGCATTTTTTTTTCTCTGTGCACTCCAAGTGACGACCAACATAGGGGCTCTTTGGTTTGCATGCACCAGAGAGATGTGAGCGTGGTGCAGGCTGCTTTGCTCCTCTGCATGCTGCAAAGTCTGCCGCATCTCGCATTACGCTTTGGGAGGTTTGTTTCCAATTAAGGCATTGATTTCTCCCTTCTCCCCCAAATCTGGTTTTAATAAAATGGCATTAATGATTGAAATGTGTGCAGCCCGAAAACTGAATTATATACACACGTGATATACTTGTAAGTTTTCTCTGTCAAATGGTGTAATACCTGTTGCAAACAATGTATATTGGTTAAACTTTAAGTCAGGATTTAATCAAGAAATCTTAGAGCTGAGTCTAGTATGCTTTGGATGAGCACCATCTCTTCAATAAGGTAGCTTTATTTCCAGCTGGTGAGTGCATCTGACTTCGTAGCATTTTAAGAATAACTAGCTCGCTGTGGGTTGTGGAGGTGGAATTATTTTAAACAGCAGGAGCCGTTTGCCTGAGTATGTATTAGGTGCCCGAGCTGCCCAGCAGCTGGGTCACTGCAACTTGAATCAGTACCCAGGGGTTTAATGCAAATAACTGGAAATTCGCTTGTGTCAGGTACTGTCCTAAATGCCAGTCCAGGCTGGGACCTGCTTTTATAAATAATCTAAATAAAAATTTTGATTTTGGGGCATAAACAGTATCTTTCTTCTCTCTGTCTCCTGGATATTCTGGATTATAAAGGCACACAGGGGAGGGTGTACATTCCTGTTATTGCAGATTTAGCTCACGCATATCGCACATATCTATTTATTTCCTTGCTGATTCATTTTCTTTCTTTTTGCCATTTTTTTTATTCCATCATGCTCTAGGTTGGCCTTGACCCCATGAAATAAAATGTGGTGCCAAAGTCCGGTGTGACACAAGAAGTTGGTGTATTTTTTTTAGGTATGTAGGTAAGTTGAATCCTCATGAAGTCCTGTATTAATGATTTACAGACAAAAAATACAGACCTTAAAAGAGAGGGAAGTGGGAATAAACTAACCCTGTGAGATCTGCAAACATGTCTGGAAAACCAGTTTGCATTGCTGATTTTGAAGAGTATGCTAAAAAGTTTCTCCCCAAATCAGTGTATGATTATTACCGATCCGGAGCAGATGACCAGGAAACACTAGCAGATAATGTAGCAGCTTTTTCAAGGTAGGAAGATGATTTAAGGCTGGGGTGGGAGGTGGGGGGTGTAAATTCTGCTTTATGAATAGATATGGTGCGATATTAGATTTCTCTGTGTGAACAAAACTCAGTTTTTCTAACTCGCTCCCCTTTCACTCCTTCACCTAACACGTTCTGTCAAAAAGCAGTCTCTAAAATCCATTAGCATCTTTTTAGCTTTACCTGCATTTTATTTCTTTTGTTAGTATAAATTTTATAAAGAGTCCTTCAGCTCCAATATGTAATCAGCTGATGAAACTGTAATTTCTACATGTTGGGCTATAATGCAGGCAAGGGATTCTTTTGGCAGGGCTGTACCTTTTAGCTGCTGAGTCAGTTTTGCCTTTTGCCTGTTCCTCCTAAACCTTAAAGTATTTAAGTAGCCTTTCCCAGTAAGTGCTTGTGCCACATTGCTAGGTCAGAGCTGTGTAGCCCAGCAAAAAGGAGCTGTGTACTCTAGCTTGCGTCAGCCATGAAAGCCAAGGCTCAGCCCTGGGTGGCCAAACTATGCTCAAGGGGTCTCCAGCAGAAGTTCAGCGCTCACTGGGAAATACCGTAAATGATGGAAACTATTATAAATCAGTTTTGACTTAGGCTGATTTGGCCATTGTCAAAACCTGAAATTGGAACATTCTGAAGTACAAGGTCAACATGATGTAAGTCAGCATTTGCTGTTGGATTCAATGGAAGAGTGTCAGAACTTACGTGGAGTCAGTTCAGGTGCTGTGTTGGTGCAGACATTTAACCCCCCTGCACTTGTCTTTGCTAATCTCTAAAGGCTTTGTCTTAAATCCCCCTGAATTTAACAAACTAAACCAAGATTTTTTCCAATTTGCCTTTAATCTTTCTCCCTCTCCACTTTGCTTTTCTGTTGTAGAGCAGCAACCCTACTTACTGCTCCAGTTGCCTTTCCATAGGCTATGAACAATTCAGCTGGAAATCCCTTGCAGCTTTAGTAAGGCTCTGGTAAACTCAATAGTAATTAATTTAATGGGATCTCAGTGGCCAGATCTCAGAAATCGGGTCAGAACCCTAATTGTAGGGATACATTGGAAAGCTTTGTAATGTCAGGAGAAGAAGACAACTAACCTCCACCATGATCACTTATTCCAAACCTCTTAGTTTTATGTGGAACTCTCCATTACTGATTGGAAAACCCCTTGTGCTTGTTGCTACTCAAACACAATCCGAAGGACTGCTCCAGCTCCAAGGGGTAAAGAGCAGCAGTAGGGGATGGAATGGAGAAGTGCTCACCTTTTTTTTTTTTTGTGTGTGTGTTTGGTTTTTTTTCTTTTGTAATGCTTGCAGATGTAATGTTGTTATTTACCCTCCTAAAACCAGAATGAGATGTTAAGGAAGGGACACTCAAAAGAAGTGCTCAGAGTTTAAATCCTAAATAAACTGTAGTAGTAGTGAGCTTCTTAGTACTAACTGCTAGAGTTAATCATGATTAAACAGAAATTGGATTTAATCTGCCCAGAGACAGGCTAACAAAAAGCTGGGTATATCCACTTGCTGTTTTGGTATTAGCAGAGCTAAATGTTGGTGTTGAGGTAAGAGCAGCTCTGCTCTGAAGTTGTATCCCTCTGCAGGGGCAGACTCCTCTGATAAGAAGACCTCCTCACATCAGGCTGGTCATCTGTGGGGTTCAGGCTCATTTCCTTCTTCCTAGCATCTTCTATCATGTCTTCAATAACAGCTTCTAGTTTTAGGTGTTCAAACTGCAGAGCTTGCAGGCAGCCTGGAACTGAAGGAGATATTACTTAGCAGTGCCTTGAACAGCCTGAGACATTAAAAAAATGTAAATGAAATTTGGCAGGCCTTGGTATGGCTAAAAGGCCCTCTGTTCTGTGTTCCTGCTCTTCAGTTGTGAAAGTATGAAGTGAACGAAGCTGTGTTTTCTGTCTTTTCTCCCTCTCCCTTTGTATATTTGTCTTAAAGAAAACAAGATCTAATTTCCGCAGTAGCTTTAGGCCATTTAAATGTCTTCCAAAAAGGCAGTTAATGAAATCTAAAAGACCTGACAAATGGAGTTTACTCTATTAAATCATCAAACAAAAAAGAACTTGTTGACAGCCAAAGAGATAGGTCACAGTGCAGAAACGCTGAAGTCAAAGCTTTGCTCGTTACCTTTCCATCGGTCTATATCTGTCTCTCTTTCTGGGTGTCCACTAAAGCACAGAAAAGTGGGGCGATGTGCTGACAGTCACCCAGCAGCTCAGTGGGAGAGCTGGGGTCAGAGCCTGAAGTCATTGAGCACTGGGCTCGATCTCAATAGCTACGGTGGGTCCCGCTCGTTGCTGCTGAGGGACAATGAGCCGAGCCGTGGTGCATTCCTATGTTCTTGGCACATGGGATGCTGCTGTTAACAGTTCGTTAGATGATGTTTGCAATGGCTTCCAGGAAACACATCTAGAAAAGGTAGAAACCTGGTATAAAGACTTCATAAAGTATTTCAGTTTGTAAGACCTGTTTGACACAAGAAACTTTTAAAATCTTTCTTTTTTTCTATTTTTTTTTCCTTTTTTTTTTCTTTGATGCTGTTGGGAGAAGGACAGCCTAATTGTCAAGAACACAGGACTCCTCTTCACTCTGACTCTCAGACAATTCTTGTCTGTCTCTGAGCACGTTGCTGGTTTTTCTCCCTGTTCCTGAGTGCAGCTTTTGAGTAAATATAAAGTAAAGTGGACTTCACACCCCCAAGCCACAAAGATCACGAAATCAGGTGACTTTGTGAAAGAAAGAAGTACGTTCAGCTTCACTTCCCACAGCCAGAGAACTCCCATTGGTGTCTGCTGTCCAAAGCTTAACCATGTGCTGTTTCAGGACACAGGATTCAGCCTGATTAAAAATCTTTATAGTTTAATTAAATATTTACAGATATGTGCATACATGTTTATGTTTAAATGGAAAAGGAGAAAGAACGAAACTGAACCAGAGACAGGAATTGTTAGCCCATACCCTTGTGGTGAAAGATTGTTAGGGTGAGGGAGACTGCCAGGACAGATTGTATCTGGAGAAAAATCAGGGTTGGGCTTCTCTGTTAGCTCTTTATATTTTTGGCAACCAAATGGTTGCATTTATGGAGAAATAAATAGATTATTATTTAAGACTGACCTACAAAATGAATGATACTTTTAATACTGTGTTCCTGCTAAAGCCAAATAATTATTTTTCACTCATAGTTTTCAAATGATGTGGAGATGGGACTGGTGTAAGTGAGGCATTAAGGAGAGAGATGATTTCGGATGTCAGAGCATACATTACTCCCTATGGCATCTGACTGTGTTCATCTTGCATTTGCTCTGCATTTTGAAATGCAGTGTGTCTTTCCAGCACTGTGCAATTTCCCGATTAAATTCACTCGCAAGTTGTCAAGGAACCAAGGGGCCTGAATGGAGAATAGATTTTATGACAAGGTCATAGAATGATAGAATTGCCTAGCTTGGAAGGGACCTTTCAGGTCATGTAGTCCAACCATCAACCTAACACTGACAAAAATAATTACTAAACCATATCTCTAAACACTATGTCTACCCATCTTTTAAATATCTCCAGGGATGGTGACTCCACCACTTCCCTGGGCAGCCTGTTCTAATGCTTGATAACCCTTTCAGCATAAAAAAATTTCCTAATATCCAATCTGAATCTGCCCTGGTGCAGCTTGAGGCTGTTTCCTCTTGTCCTGTCGCCTGTGACTTGGGAGACTGAATCCCGTCTCTCTACACCCTCCTTTCAGGCAGTTGTAGAGAGTGATAAGGTCTCCTTTCAGCCTTCTTTTCTCCAGGCTGGATAATCCCAATTCTTTCAGCTGCTCCTCATAAGATTTGTACTCCAGACCCCTCACCAGCTTTGTTGCCCTTCTCTGGACATGCTCCAGCACTTCAATTTCTTTGTTGTAGTGAGGGACCCAAAACAGGACACAGTAC
Organism: Gallinago undulata; assembly: GCA_026546715.1. Taxonomy (NCBI): domain Eukaryota; kingdom Metazoa; phylum Chordata; class Aves; order Charadriiformes; family Scolopacidae; genus Gallinago; species Gallinago undulata. Next base: position 1,584,787 of record JAOTQQ010000023.1, read on the forward strand.
TCAAGCTGGTGCCTCACCAGTGCCACTGCACCCCCAAGGGGGACAGTCACTTCCCTAGTCCTGCTGGACACACTGTTCCAGATACAGGCTAGGATGCTGTTGGCCTTCCTGGCCACCTGGGCACACTGCTGGCTCATGTTCAGCCGACAGTTGACCAATATGCCCAGGTCCTTTCCCACCAGGCAGCTTTCCAGCTAGTCTTCCCCAAGCCTGTAGGGCTGCATGGGGTTGTTGTGACCCAGCTGCAGGACCCGGCACTTGGCCTTGTTGAACCTCATCCCATTGGCCTTGGGATCCCTCCAGCCTGTCCAGATCCCTCTGCAAAGCCTTTCTGCCCTCAAGCAGATCAATGCTCCCACCCAACTTGATGTCATCTGCAAACTTACTGAAAGCGCACTCAATCCCCTTGTCCAGATCATTGATTAAGATGTTAAAGAGAACAGGCCCCAATACTGAGCCACTTTTGACTGACCACCAAGTGTATTTAGCTCCATTCAATATCACTCTCTGAGCCTGGTCCTCCAGCCAGTTTTTCACCCATCCAAGCCATGAGCAGTCAGTTTCTCCAGGAGAATGCTGTGGGAAACGGTACCAATGTCAGCAACCTTATGTGAGCTGCTGGTTCTCACAGGCTGCCTGTGCTCTCCTGGTCTTTCCACAGCTCAGAAAAGCCCATTTTTTGCTGTGAACCCCGGCTCCCTTGTGGAGGTACCTGCCTGGGAACTGTCCCTTGGTGAGTGGGTCAGGATGCCCTCAGCTTGACAGCATTCAAGAAATCAATCTGAAATCTCCCCTTTTGGCATTTTAATGAAGAAGGATGTGTGTGTGTGTGTAGGAACACGTTTCTGCTAATCCGCTGTGACACATTCCCCCACTGACTCCCCAGCAGCCTCTGGAGAAGATGTGTTTTGTTGTTGTGTACGAGGAGCAGCAGCTGCTTGTTCATTAATGACAGCATTGATTTGTATTTTTCTGCAGCTGTATTGTTGCCTTGTAGCTAGGTGTTAAGGGTGCTAAAGTGACTGAGGTACATAAATAATTCAAATATTGGTTAAAAAAGCAAGGCTGAGAGTGTGATTGGGGTCACGCAAGCATGTGAAGTTGTAGGAGGGAGAAAAGGAAAGGAATGCTTGCAATAATAAGTTGATTGTGTTTCTGTGGTGTCTTTCACCTTGGATTCGCAGAATACTGAGAAAAGAATCCCTGTGTGCATGGCAAGACACCCTGGGAGAGAAAATCCATTTTCCTTAAGCAATAGCAGCTGCTGCTTCACCCTGCACAGCACTGGCACCTGCCCCTTAGGGTGGGAAGTGGAGCTGGAGGGAGATTAAGGCAACAAAGCGGGTTGGAGTTGGGATGTGTGAAAGGTGTGTCTTTGCCCCCAAGCGCATCGCTTATTTAGCATGGATTATTTAGCATGGATTTGGAAGGGAAACAAGAAGAGCTGCTTCAAAATGTGTTGCATTTTGAAAAATTCAGCATTTTTCACAGCTGAAAAGGAGTGGGGAAAGTAGTGAGTGCTTCCCTCCTACCAAACTGCAAGATAATTTACATTCTGAAACTTTTGAGCATAGAAGGAACAGGAAGGAAAAAAACCTGTATTCCTTTCATCCTTCATTCCAAACAGCATTTAGCTGAAGATGCCTAGATCAGGAGCGCTTGCTGTCTGCCCTCCTGTGGCATCTCCCTGCTTCCTGCCAGGAAGAAAGATGCACTCACTTGCAATTGCTGATTGCAGCATGTGAGGTTGGACTTGGCTGGAAAAAATGTGGATGATGAGGAGAAAATGAATGAAAAAAAAAAAACAATGTTTTTACAAAATATCCATGAAATCTTTTCACTCAAAGATATGGAGGAAGCAAGTGGTGTGTGGCAGCCTAATGAATGTATGCTCTGACTAGAGGAAAATCTGCTCTTGAGTTTTGCTTGCTGTTGTTAAGGGCATTTTTCTATGGCTTGTCCAGAAACACTTCCCTTCAAGTGTCCACCAAACTCACAGATGAAATCACCCATGTTTCCAAAGAAAGATCAGCTTTTATTTAAAGAATAATAAGGTACTGATCCCTTTTGGTATTTTTCATGGGGATCCAGTAAATACTCAGTTATGAGCATTGACTTGATGTTGGTCTAGAGGATGTCACCTGATAAGATGTGAGGGAAAGAAAAGCCACAGAAGACACTGGAAGAAACATTTACATTTAAAGTCTGGGGCTAATGAGCCTGAGGACCCCAAAAAGCTCTTGGACAGAGTAATTGATGGTACATAAAGGTCAGCGGGAAGGAGGCTGTTTATTGCTGCTTGAAACAGCATCCTTTTTCTTGCATACACAATTGGGAGGAGTTTTGCTCTTACTGATTCTTTTCTCAGCTAAAAGCACTACGGAAATGTTGGTTCTTATGGACTGACCCTTCCATGTATCCTTGGAGAGGCAGGGTTTTGCACCGGGTAAAAATCTGATAGATCTGGGACAGCAGAGAAACTAGTAGGCTGGGGAAGAGGGAGATAATTCACATCCTTGTGCTTTTGAGTTTGACTGTAAAAATGAGCGAGGTTATTAGAGGATTTTTGTTTTCTTTATATTTGCTGGGAAAAGATGTCTCGGAGCTGGGAGAAAACATTTGAAATGAGGATTAGGAAGAAAGCGGGAGAAAAAAGTCATGTTTTCTTTGTCCCACCCTCAACCCATCCTCCCCTGAAAAATAACAAGCCGATACAATAGCCTGAAAACAAGTCTGAGGAGACATACTTGCAGTGTGTGTCTTGGCATTGAAAAATACAGCTGACTCCCACAACTACATGTCTCTTTCCAAGCATCATAACCATCCTTCTCCTCCCTGGGGAGTGCTTCCTGGAGACCTGGCCCTGCCCCATCCTCTAGGGCTTCAGAAATTTGGGTCTCATCCTGGCTCTGTCAGAGGCTTCTTATGAAGATGTTTCTTGATCGTTCTAAAAAAAGAGATCTTATTTTATTTATTTTTTTTCCTCTCACTTGTCAGCTTAATGTGCAAGCTCGGGTTGACCACTAATTGCTGTTGGAGCATAGTCTAAGGGTAAAAGTGGCTCTGATTGTTATCTTCTTACTAGTGATCATAGTATCAGTCATAGGCTTTCTAGTGCTGAGCAGTACTAGAGCTTAAGCTTTTAATCATTTTCTGTAATTCATATTCAGTATCCATCATCACAAAGTGCAGAGTTCTTTGTGAGGGAGGGATGCCTTAGGCAGAGGTTGATGTGCACTCCAGGATCGCTTTTGGGAGCCTTTGTCCTGGCTCAGCACACATCTGTTTGGAAAGGCAGCCCCTACCATTGCACACCCTCTTGTGGCTTGTCCTAACAGTGGCTGTGCTGCAGCATCCCCTGGATGGTGAGAAAAAGTCCAATTTTACAGATATTCCCAGGAATGTGACCCTATTAAGTTTAGTTTGGATACTGCAATGTTATCTAGTTGACTTCATCCTAAGAGGGATCGTCATGCTGTTGAGCTGCTGTTGTAGGGGGGGAAACAAAGATAAATTCACCTGTGTGCAAGCATGTGATGTCCAGCCTGACTGCAATATATTGTGATTTCAGATTTAGCATGTTTTAGTTTGCTGTGTTTTGGAGCCAGATTCCATTTGTACCTGAGCCAAAGACTCCACTGGAGAATAAAGCCCAGCTCTGGGCTGCTGTGGTTTCTGGCAGACACACTGAAGGCAAAGCAAGGCCAGGAATGGTGAAGCAGATGCTGGACCGTATCATTCAAGGACTAGATCATAATTTGCCCTATTGGTAAAGCAGTTGTGCTACTTGGTCTTTTCCTGCACCAAATTCCAGTGGCTGCGTTTGGTCTTTTCCTGGGAGTCAGGGGTCCCTGCGGTACAATGGGCTGTTCCTGGGGCTGTGGCTGTGGTCCCTGGGACTAGGTGTTGCACAGCAGCTGGTGACTGCTGGCGACAGGACCTCTCCGAGCCAAGTGACTCAGTTTCTGTGCCAGCAGAGATGGGGTTCAGTGGATTTCTACCTTCCCTGAGCTGAGGAAAGCCAGGGCAACCACCCTGCCCACCCACTTTCCACAGGAAGAAGTGTGGCAGCTCATTTCTGAGCAGTCTCATTTCAGAGACTTCCAGTGCAGGGCCTGGGAGAGCCAAGCATGTTGGTCAGGCTAGTTTTATCCCCTTTGGCTCCCTAGTCCCTAGGAGAAATAACCAAGTAGGGGGCTGATGACTTCTCCTGTTCCTGCACATCCTCTGTCATCCAGTTCGACCCCAATACGTTTTCGGGAGATTCACTGTGAACCTCATTATTTTGCAGCTCCTGTCTTTTCTTTCAAAAGACACCAGCCAAAAATTTTGAAAGGCTCTTTGCTTCTTTCACTATCCCTGGCCTTCGGTCCCTCCTTCCTGAAGGAGGGGCCTTCTGGCTTTGTGCATTTTGTGGGTCCTGCAATGAGGTCTGGGTCATGCAATGATGTTCTCCGGTCCCGCTTTCAGCATGTTTCTCCTGACAGCAGGAAAATATGCTCTTCCCCCTTAGGAACTGTAAATAACCCCGATGATGCAGGCTTTTTATTCTCTTTATTTGTCTCTGTGTCAGATGGAAGCTGTACCCACGGGTGCTCAGGGACGTGTCAGTAATGGACCTGTCAACTTCAGTCTTGGGGCAGAAAATCAGCATGCCAGTCTGCGTTGGAGCGACTGCGATGCAGCGCATGGCTCACGCGGATGGAGAAACGGCTACTGCTAAAGGTAAACCGAGCAAAGGCCCCCCCTGCAGTGAGTTAGAGAGGAACTGGGTAATTCTATGCCTGCTGGTTGTGAAGCCCAGCTTGGTTTCTTGCTCCAGATGCTGTGACCGGGATGGGTTTGAGTTGATGCTTAGAGTAATCATGTCTAGTTTTGGTTTTGTTTTTTACCATTTTCCTTTGCCTGTTATGTGTGTGGGTTCTCCCTTGCCATAAAACAGGGATAAGAAATGCAGGATGTAGAAGGGGAATCATTTGTAACAAATACAAAATTGAAAATTACATCTATCTATACATCTTTCTATGCATTCTATAAATATAACTCTCTATATATATTGTCATGGCAACATTCTTCCTGTTATAGAAGCACTTCTAGAAATTCTGGAGCTTTTCCTGTCTGGGAACAATACTCACTTTGAAGAGAGCTCTTTGAGAACATCCCAGGGAGCCAGCGAGATAAGGGCCCCACTGGGCTAGATGCTGCGCAAAGATGTTGCCAGCATGGAGGCTGCAGCCTAAACGGAATGCAAGAAATGAGATGTTAGCCAGAATTCAGATGTGAAATGGTTTCTTTAACCTGAACTACAGAATGACACAGAATCTGAGGAAAGAGGTCACACGGTGTGCCTGTTGCATATAAACAGCATTGTGCTGTGTGTTTCAGTGTTCTAGCACCAAATGAAAAAGGATACAAAACCTAAATAGATGGTATTTAAAAAAAAAAAGTCCTGTGCATGACTGAGCTATTAATCTAACAGCATTTCCATGACTAATGCAGCAAATGCTAGTGTGAAATGCATCTAATTAACTGCCCTGCAGTGAGAGCTGGTTGAAGTCCCATTAAAAAGCCACATCACTGCGATGTGCCCTGTGCTGGGCTGCAGCACAACTCCAGCAGCAACCTCTGTAAAAGCAGCTTTCTCCGCTTTTATAGAATGTTTGGGGATATGTTTTTCTCCTTCCCAAGAGATTCATTAGGGAGCCAAAGATTTTATGCCTTTTGTATGTGCCGGCACGTTCCACACGATGGAGCTCCAATCCCTTGAATTGGTTTGGGAAGCAGCGTTCAGTGGGATGCCTCCGTGCTGTCCTCGCCTTTGGCAGCTCTTGCGGATTATTTCTGGCCCAGGTTACACTGGGAGGAAACTCTGAAGCATTATATTGGTAAGTGCAAATGTATTAATGCAATGTTAAGAAACACACCAAATTCAGGATGTTCCTTAAAAATTCCTGCCAATGCTACGGCACAGCATCTTTTAAGGCATAAATCTCTAACAGCAGGTCGAGTTGAGTGGTACAATAATGCTGATTACCAGGGCTGAGTTATGGTTGTGGTAGATAGCTTTAAGTTTGGAATTTCCTGACTTTTTTGCACTTATATTATCAAACTTTAACATACGATTATTGCATTTAATGTTCTTACATTTTCAAGCTAGGAGAGCTTGGTGTACTGGCCATGGTTTGAATGTGCAGTCAAATAAACATGTGCATGGGAGCTGGTAAATTTTTCTTTGCTTTCAAAGGAGAGCATGATTAAAATCACACCCTCTGTATTGCATTAGTGTTTCTTGTAGAAAAAAAACACAGCTTCAGTTTTGTGCTCTGTTAGGGGTGGAGTGTGGCATTCAGTGCTGAGCTTTTCGTTTGACCTTATAAGATGACAGGGATTAGCTGTAAAGAGCATGTTTGGTTTAAAGGTTCCCTTATACTTGGGGCATTCGGCATCAGGGCTTTTGCTACATCCAACTTCTTTTAAATTCTGCACTATCTCTGAAATGTAAGAGATCAGATTGTTGGTTGCTTTAAATTGGCTTTTGCTTCAGCTGCACCAGTTTACACAAACCAAGAAAGTCTGATCCATGGATCTGTGGCTTTTGCAGAGCCTGGCGTGCTGCATAAGCTTGACTTTTGGCTTGGGTGGAGAGGAAGCGATGTATGCGGTTGTGTCACTGCTGTTGTGACAGCCCTTAAAAAGCATGGGGTGGTCTGAATCCTGCCCCGTCCCGGGCAGGGAAGCAGGTGTCGTGTGCCCCGAATCATGTTGGGGGGAAGCTGCCCAAAAAGAGCACCCACAGCAGGTGTGTGAGTGCCGGGGCGCCGCTCAGCAGGTGCAACAAGCAACACTCCTGCCTAGCTGGGATTAAACCCTGAGAAGTGATCCTGGGTTCACACTGTCCCTTCCTGCAGAGCAGGGGGCAGGCAGCAAGAACAGCTCCTTCCCGCACCTCTCTGGATTGCGGGAACCATGCCTGACCATCCCTGGGAGGATGCCACTGTATTTTGCTTTCAGCTGCTCCGCTCTCTTAGTGGGCTTCCGTGCAGGTTGCAGTCTAAATGTCCTCTCTAGGGACACGGGCATGTCACGGTGTGCCCTCTGCAACCCTGCACTTTGGGGCTTGTCACAGTTTTGGGAGCTGCTGCCCCTTCCTGCTGCTGCTGTTCCTGCTCCTTGAGGGATGGATGCTTTCCTGCAGCAACTAAGCTGGTGGAGAGGAGTGTGCATCTTACCCAAGAGAGGGCAAAGTCCTGCAGCTTGCCTTAAAGACACCTTCATTGACAATTCTGTTTCATTAGTAAAGGGTCTTTTTGGGGAAAACCATTCAGTTGTGATTTTAAAAGTTGCTGGTGATAGGCAAACCAACACAATGTAAGTTTTTCCAAAGGTTAACTAATTCTGCTCTGAGCAGCATAAACTGATCATGGTCAAACCTGGCACAGCTTCAAATCCAGATGTTGCATTTTGCTATACTTCTGTCAGCTAAGTTTAAAAAAAAAAAAAAAAAGGAAAAAACCAGATATTGTCCATATAGGCTGTGGACAATATAAGGTTACTCTTCAGTTTTCTTTGACATGTCTGAATGGATCTGGAGTCCTTCGTTCTAGAGAATGCTCTCTCATCCTTAAAACAATTTCAGGGACCTTGGCAATTGTTCCAGTTTTTCCAGGTCTTTCTTTAAGTATATTCCCTAACACTTCAGTTGTAGTTCATCAGTCTATGTGGCAATTTTCCAAATAATGGATTTTCTGTTCAGTAGAAACTGAAAAATTGGTAGGAAAATTGTTTTGAACTAACTGAAATGTTAAATTTGGTCCAAACCACAATGTTTTATTTCATTTTCCTACTACCTAATGCTTCTATCCATAGTTCTGTTTTGAAACAAAAGTGTTAGCTCAGAAGAAAACATTTCCATTTTGAAAATATCAACACATGACATTTTGACTTAGGTGATTTTTTTTTTCTTGTTCTTCCCACTCCAACTTCAACCTCTTCAACTAAAAATATTTGCCAAATTTGATGAATAATCTTAGCCATCATTAAAGAGCAAAAGGCTATTCTCAACACACTCTTCAACAGAATTTTTCTGGTTCTACATGATGGATTTTTTACTTGTTCATCAGCAGATTTACAATTCGTCCATTCAAAGACATTCATTTGCCATCCTGACTTCAAGCTGTGCTTGCAAACCAATGTGATCCCCATATTGTGTCCCTCAAAGTGCCGTAGGATTCATGCTCCTGTAAATAGACCTCACCTTCCTCGGCACCGAAACAAAATCTTGGGCACCATCCAGCTGCTGAGCAAGAAATAGCAATTTTTTGAAACCTCAATTGATTGTAAACAGATATGTAGCATTATTTTATTGAGATTTCTGTTTATATTGCTGCTAATTACGCAGTGTTCTCTAACTGACAGATTACCTTATATTCTTGTGTTATAGCTCAGAAGTGGTATTGCAGTACCTGATTTCTCTCAGACTTGCTGAAAATCAGGCTGAACAGCCTGACTATTTTTTTGGCTGGATCTTTTGACAAGTTTGAATGCTGGTTGTTCAGATCTGATGATTTTGTGTTTACGCTCTGCAATTGCTCTCAAACAACTTTCTGAGCTACTGCTGACGCAAGAAGGGTTTCACCATCACCTGTGATGTGACTGCACCATTTCCTTTGCCAATTAGAGAATAGGAATACTGAAATACTGAAAAGCTTATTCCACCGTCTCTCCTGCACCGTTTTAGTTGAGTTACTGGCAACTCTATCATTTCCACTAGAGAGGGAGTAACACCTTTGTTCCTTCAGCTCTTAACAGACTTCTACAGTGCTTTTTGTTTTCTTGGATGCTGCTTGAGCATCTGAATTCATGTTCCTTGTGCTCATTGGACATCCCTGTGACTGTGAAGGAGGAGTTTTGCAATTGTTACTTTTTGTGTTCGGCCAGTGAGAATAGTAGGACCCTTTACCCATCTTTCACCTATTTCCTATTTGGTGTTACAAAAAAAAAGAAAGAGTAATGTTGAGGTATGAGTACTCAAGAGTCCTTGAGAGGTCAATATTCATGTGGGACAACATGGCCTGGACTGACCTGGCCCTGACTCCCCACAGAGACCAGCATGGCCAGGGTGCAAGTGTGCGTCTGGCACGACAGCCCTCCTAGACCAGCTAGATCCATCTTAACCACATGTATTTTTCCCTGCTGCCTCCAGCCTTCCTGCACAGCTGACAAAATGTGTTGTGTCAACAAAATGATCGTAGGCACAACTTGCACGCAGTGTTTTCTAAGGGGTAAGTGAGGTAAGGCTGGGCAGGGGATTTCTCAGCCACGTGTGTTTTGTCAAGAGAGTAATCTTAAGTACTTTAAACAACTCTGTTTCTTAGGAGATGCAGCTCCAAGAACGTAGCTACTTCTCTTGAGAAATACCACCGTGACAAAAGGACATCATGTTGATCCTCTAATGTCCTCTGGCCCCTAACTTCGGGACAGTGGATTCAGGGAAGAATGACCACAGTGGGGAAGTTTGGCTGCCATGCTTCGGAGATGCCCCTAAAAGGGAAATGATGGGAATTTGCACCACTAGAGAAAAATAGCAAGTTCCCGTTCCCATTCCCATACGAGGTAATCTTGACAAAATATGCAAGCTTAAACTGGGCTCTTATCCAGGGTCCTCTCCTGAAGTATGTTGCCTCTGAGTTGCCTACTGGGACAAAATCCATACCCTTTCCAAACCAGTTAATGAAGTGATGTCCCATCAGAGGGAGGAAGGAGACACTGAAGTTTCAGGTAGAAAAAAGGGCTAAAAATTATTATCGGTCTATTCTTCTGTGAACTTCCCAAGTGGGTCCTGTTTCATGGGCTGCCTTGATTGTTGCCATGTGGAATGCTTCAGTTAAGTTCCCCAAGAGAAGAAAGCCTCATTTTATTACGGGGTTTAATCCCTGGTGAGAAGGTACATCCATGCTCATGGCTCCCCTGGGCAAGGTACAGGCAGGTAGCAGTGGGGCTGAGGAACCTGTGCCTGCTCAAGGCAGCTGTGGAGCAAAGGCTGTGAAGCTCCTCTTTCCCAAGCAACCACCATCTCCCAATTGTAGCTGCATTTGGCCCTGAAACAAAGTAGAGTACAAATAACTCAAAGCTTTATCGTCCTGATATTGAAGACTTCTCCAGCCTCCTGTGTGGCTAATGCTGTGCTCTCTGCGCTGCCATTGACCTCACTGGCAGCCTGCAGTGTCTGCAAAGGTAAACGTGTGCTTTGGGCAGTGCTTGGGATTAAAAGAAGACCTGGAAGGGGGCGGGGGGGAAGCCTAAAAGCAATCTGAAATGGCATGAGGAAAGGCTGGTTTACAAAAATCTTATGTTTAAACTCTGGCAAATGTCACATATTGCTGCAAGAGTGTCCTGTGGGAATATGGATCTAATAGTACTGATTTGTAATAATAGAGGTATTTGCAGTGCCCTGAAATTGAAGTGTAAAATATAGTTGTTGGAGAAAGTGAATTACTTCTGTTTTCTTCAACTGCAGCTAAATATGCAAAAAACAGAAGTATATTTTTAGCAAAAACCTGATTCAAGGTAGGAAAAAAAATAACAAAACCTGGCAACACTTCAGGACTATGCATCATGTGTTTTTGCAAGTCTAGAAAATTGTCAAAATAAGCTTTAAAATTATCAAAATATAGCACAGATCAACCAAAACTGGAACTTAGAATCTCTAAAACTTTGAAAAATTTTGTGTGTGTGAACTTTGAATTTGACCATGCAGATCTAAAATACATGTGTTAAACTGGTGCTTTACCAGAGAGTCATCTTTACAGGACAGACAAGAGGAAGCTTGTGAGTATGCTTTTGTGAAAATGCCATAACCCAGTTTGGGATAGTTGAACTCTGAACTCCAAACTGCTTAAATCTGATCCTAAATAAGATGAAACCATTATTTTCTCTATTGCTACGTATGCAGTTAAGTTGAAAGGATGTTGTGGTATTTTGTGTTTTAAATCTTCTATTCACGAAATACATTTTCATTGTGCGGTGTCTATTTTAATTTTTGCTTTTGCAACTGTTCTTGTGTCTGTAGGGCTGCAGAGATAGACTTCAGAATAAAAGTAAGAATGGAAACAAATGGATACCTAAAGGCAGATTGAACCATAACATTTACATTTTTCCCTTATCTGATCTGAGGGTTTTGCAACTGCTGGGTTAGCAACCCACCCTCTCATTCATGAACTCATATTTGACAGAGCAACAGGAATGCAGATCCCTTGTTTCTTAGCATCACTTGGTAGACTTGACTTGGCAAATCACTTATTATGGCATTTGTAATAACCCACCACAACTGATTTTAACAGGGCTTTTAGGTGTTCGTTTTGTGGGGGTTCTTCAGTAGAGACTCATTTCTAGGTACTTAATCTGTGAGAGGGTACTATTTTCGGCAATTTTAAGGGGAGCAGTGATATGGCTACAAAGTAGAGAGTTTGGGGTCATTGCTACTGTATTTACAATGATTGAAAGCTGCCTGGTGGCCCTGGAAAGGCGTAACCAATTTGTTTGAATAAGCTGTTCATAAGTTTCCACTCTGAGACTTACAATCCTGATTTAATAAAATGTTGTCGTAAAGACCACTTTTTAATTCCTCAATGGACTGGAGATGACGTTTTGAAACAGAGGTACATTTACATTAAAAATATGCATACTGTGGTAGACCAAGAAAAATAAGGCTTTATATGACATTTTTGAGTTTAACAGTGTGTTTTCCTTTATATTACATTAAGTGACAGATTACTCAAAAAAGAGTAAGTGATAGACTTATAAAAATATAATTGTATGAGGTTAGCTGGTCTATAGTGCAGCCCAGGTTGGAAGTCACCCTGGGGAAGCAGCCAGCACAAAACCTCTGGCTGCTTCACCCTATCTAGGGCTGCTTGATGACATTTAACCTCAGGGATGTTCACATCTCTGGAGTGATTTCACTCCACAGCTTTTTGAATGTAAAGGAGGAGAGGCCAAAACACAGTGGGCACAAGAACCCATCCTTTTGGCCTCAGTGAAGACTCTGGAGACCACTTCTCTGTTTTACCAGTTCATCTTTGAGAGCAGCACTGAGGAGAAGGACTTGGGGGTGTTGGTTGATGAGAAGCTCAACATGAGCCAACAATGTAAGCTCATAGCCCAGAAAGCCAACTGCATCTAAAGAAAGTATGGCCAGCAAGATGAGGGAGGCGATTCTGCTCCTCTGCTCTGGTGGGACCCCACCTGGAGTACTGCATCCAGCTCTGGGGCCCCCAACATAAGAAGGACATGGGCCTGTTGGAGTGGGTCCTGAGGAGGGCCATGAAAATGATCAGAGGGCTGGAGCACCTCTGCTATGAAGACAGGCTGAGAGAGTTGGGGTTGTTCAGCCTGGAGGCTAGAAGACTCCAGGGAGGCTCCCTGGAAGGCTCCAGGGAGACCTTACAGCTCCTTCCAGTACCTAAAGGAGCCTACAGGAAAGATGGAGAGGGACTCTTTATCAGGGAGTGTAGTGATAGGATGAGGGCTAATTGTTTTAAACTGAAAGAGGGGAGATTTAGATTAGGTATCAGGAAGAAATTCTTTACTGTGGGGGTGGTGTGACACTGGATCAGGTTGCCCAGAGAAGCTGTGGATGCCCCATCCCAGGAAGTGTTCAAGGTCAGGTTGGATGAGGCTTTGAGCAACCTGGTCCAGTGGGAGGTGTCCCTGCCTGTGGCAAGAGGGTTGGTCCCTTCCAACCCAAACCGTTCAATGGTCTTTGTATTTAATTTTGGGGTATTCTGCATCTGGACTGCCGCTTGGGATGTGTTTCTTCCACTCAGCAAGATCAGAACTTCCATTTTTTATTAGCAGAATTGTCAAGTTTTATCACACAATGGATGTGGAGTTCCTCTCCTTCAGGCCTTGAGACAGGCAGTGAAATTGTGAAAACAAAGAACAGGGGGGCTTCCCCTTTGGGTCTTTATATGAGGTTGTCTGCTGGACTGTGTCCTTCCTTTTTATTATGCCCCAAAATCGTCTGTAGGGATGACAACAGGCATTTGCTTAGAAGAGCACTTCAAGAAACATAGGTTTAATGCTAGTGATCATTTTGGGGGTGGGAGAAAGGCAAAATGTCATGATCAAAGTGCTCAAGAGAGAGCGTGTAGCAGTGGTGATGAGGACTGATGAGCAACGTTGAGGATGACAGACCCAAAATGCCAGCCTGCAGCAATGTGGCAGTGTACAAAATTTTGGAAGCCTTAAATGAATTTTTATTTTTTTTTTAGATCATTTAAAACTGCAGGGGGGTGTGTGCGTCCTTAAATGTATGTGCCAGAATTTTTGACGAGTGGTAGCCAGATGGTAGGGGCTTAAAAGCAGGCTCACCATAACAGAAAGCATTATTAATACAGGTTAGGTTTAGTTTGGCTATAATATCTTTTATTTCCAGTACTGGAGCAGGGAACATGCTGAGCAGTGTGCAGACAACAGTCACCAGAAATTTGCCTATAAACACAGAGAATAAGTCAGAGAGTTCTCACAGCAGCCCACCGTTGTTAGGAACTGCTAACTATTAATGTAGCATTCCCTGGAAGGCTGAAAATGCGTTAAAGCTGACAAAAAGCAGTGTGAAATTACATGCACCAACCCCCTGATGAGCCAAGCACTCCTGTTTAGAGCACTCTCTGTGTTTTGGACAGTCTTGAATATAACTTTGTGTTTTTCCAGCCTGCCATGCAATGGGGACAGGGATGATGCTGAGCTCCTGGGCTACCTCTTCCATAGAGGAAGTGGCAGAAGCTGATCCAGCTGGACTTCACTGGCTGCAGCTTTATGTGTACAAGGACCGTGAAGTTACCAAATCCCTTGTGAAGCGCGCGGAGAGAGCAGGCTACAAAGGAATTTTCGTGACGGTGGACACGCCGTTCCTGGGCAGGCGCATCGACGATGTACGCAACAAATTCCAGCTTCCTCCCCACCTCAGGTAGGTGCCCACTGGTGGAATTGGCACATGGCAGTGCCATGAAGTGCTGTGGGGAATATTTGCCCCTGGACAAAAGCGATTTCTTCCAGATGCCACATGAAGTGGCACGTTGGGCGATAACGCTGAGGAACCGAGCATCTATCTCACGCTGTGCTTGGGCTGTCATCTGCTTTGGGTCAAAACTAAGCTTGCTGTTTGCAGACTGTAAAAGACTCTTCATGCCAGGTGACATGAGGCTGCAGAATGATGAAGTTAGAGTGATGGGATTCTTCTTTGTACATCTGTCAATACATTCATTCTTGGATGTTTTCAAAACTCGGCTGGACATAGTGCTGTGTAACCTGCTTTGACTTTGAACTTGGATTCAGCTGCAGAGTTGGCTGGGCTCTGAATGGGGACCAGAAGTCCCTTCCAACTGATGCTATGGTCCCTTCTAACTTATGTTATCCTCTGACACTGCACTGGGTTGAGGACTGTGTTGCTACCAAGCACAGAGCACCTTTCTAATCAACTTCAATTCTTCATTTAGTCAAATACAGAAACATGTGGGGATTAGCTTTTCTAAATTCTCCATGAGGACAGTTTTCACCCTCACATATAGTTTCTATATCTCAGAAGAATTTGTGGCCTCATAATTGACTTTGGCACTAATTTTAGTTCCTCTCTGCTGCAGGGGCTATGCAGGATTTAATTTTAACAGTTATCCAGTGGTGTTGTAAGGGCACTGATCTCACTAACCTTCTGTAAATATAAATTAGTAGACTGTAGAGACCACCCCAAAAAACATATGCTGTAGGTCTTGGGACAGTGTTAGCAACGTATTTAGTAGATGGGATATCCAGGACTTGGGTTTGCAAAATGGAGCTAAAAATCTTGTTGAGAGTCTTGCAAGTAGGTCTTAGTAGTGACCGCAGTTTGCCACAGCATATATTAAGACTACTGTATTTGCTGTTATTCAGAGCCCACAAATGAACACAAAAATGAAAAGAAAAAATGTTGAGGATAGCTGAATGTATTTAGAAGCAGGTTAACTTTTATTTGAGTTCTGGGTGAAAGCTAGTTTGGAATCTTATCAATGGATATGAAGTGTTCTTCTTATGTCTCCTAAGGCTGTTATGCTATTCTGTGTACATACTATAGGTATCTTGTACATAGAAATATAATATCACATCCTGAGGTCTGTCATCTTTTTCATAATATTCAAATTTAAGGTAAGCCATGGGACTCTGCAATGAATCCATTTCTTTACCTCTCAAGCAAAAACCCTTGGAGCTTGGGCTCTTGGATCTCCTCCATACACTTGTACTTGAAGCTAATAGATGATATAATGAAGGTTGACAGAGCAACCATAACTCTTCCTACTATTTATGTATTGAAGTATAATCTACAAGGAAAATACCAGAAAGCTAAAAATCCCTGTCAAATCTAACGTAAAAATATGCCCCAAATAGTAATTCTGCTATAGATCTGTCAATGGTAAAACTTTAATGATACACACTGTCATTTTACCTTAAAATATTAAAATATTTAAATGGTTTGGGGCAGAGGCAGTATCATTTTAAGGCCTGGGGCTAAACAGTTTTTTGAATGTACGTCAAATAACCCCAAAATATTTGAGGAAAGCAATAGAGCATATCTGAAACACTTTGACCCCACCTGACTGAACTGTAACAAGGTTTTGTTTGAGTGAACCATGTGAAATAATATGAAGTTGGTGTAATCTTTAAGGGTTCAAATTAATCGCTTCAGATTTCAGAACGACCCTTGGACAGTGTTTTGTTGCAGAGTCGGCGGTGAAACTCCCCTAGTGCAGGTCTCTGCTCAGTTATGGGATAACTTTTTCTTGGCTTCAGTTTTTCAACAAAGTTTCAAAGCAACAACAAGGTGCCATTGTGCTCGGAAACCTATGTAAGGCAACATTCATTTAAGTGTTGATCTGTATTTCACAGGCCAAGAAAAACAACAGTTATTTATATAATCTTATCCATGGTTCTGTTTTTCTCTGGGTACCCCACCCTCCACAAGCCAACAGCTGAAAAGCTGGATCTTGCAGAGAGCCCGCTCCTTTCTCATTTTCTTCTGGGCCTGGAACTGAATGGCAAAGCCGTTGTGAAATGCTACTTGTTGCAGGCATGAAATCAGGAGTGAAACTAGCTAGTTTCCATACAAAAATACTGTGCGATTCCCAAAATGTGGAGTATGAGTATAAAATAGTGCAATGTGGAATGAGACACGATTTCCGAAGAATAAAGCCATCAGCCTCGTGTGGGACGTGTGTGTCCCTGGCGGTGCTGCTGATGCTGATGGTGGTTTAATGCTTGTGCGCTCTCAGGGGCTGCTTCAGCTTTCTAATATAAGCACAACCTGAATTTCTATGTTTGCCCTCATTTCCCTTTCTGCTTTGTCTAGAAAGGCTGTCAGCTCTTTGGCGCACGGGCTGTTGTTTATTATTCAGTGTTTAGAACTGGTGAGACCGATTTGGTGCCAATGAGCAGATAATAGCTAATGTTTTCATATTAACTTCATTGTCCCTCCCTACGTTTTACCAGAAAACAAACAAAGACACAAGGTGAACTGGGTGGATGCTGCTCTTGTTGGACAGATGAAAATTCTCAATTCAGGCTGAATGCAAGGCTTCATTCAGATGCATCTAACTCATGGAGCTTAATAAAATTTCCCTTCTTCCTCGTTCTCTCCTACCTAATCGATCCCCGGTTCCCTCCAGTAGCCCAATTCTCTGGGTTTGGAAAAAAAACCCACCCCAAAAACTAAACCAAAAGTTGCTGCATGAAAGCTAAGAGGGTTTTTTGCTGGTAAGTAGAGGTGCACCTCTTGACTTCAGTGGGTCTGGGGTTATGTCAAGCAAGACTGATGTTCTCTTCTCACATCTAGCCTGTATCGCTCTCAGGTCTTAATGTCCCACAGCCTCTGGTGCATTTGTCCTCAGTGCGCCTGGCAGATACTGACGTTCCTATTTTACGGAGGGAAACTGTGGCTTACTAAGGACTCTGATCTGACATGCTGAGATAGGCTTTGTTTTCACTCCTGCTCTGCAATACAGCAAAGATTTAACACCGATATATCGAATACTGACATTAGGGACTTATTCATGCCTACAATTAATCTTTTTCAGACTATTTGTCTATGTCTTTTGTTGTTTTAGATTAAAAAACTTTTCAAGCAGCGACCTGGCATTCTCCTCGGGGAAAGACTTTGGAGAAAATAGTGGATTGGCTGTCTACGTAGCTGAGGCGATTGATGCAAGCGTCAACTGGGAGGACATCAAATGGCTTCGAGGACTGACCTCGCTGCCCATCGTCGCGAAAGGAATTCTCAGGGGTGTGTAGCTCTGCCACTTCCCACGGGGCAGGCAAGGCATCCCTTCTCATGGAGGTACCAGGGAAGGAAGAGTGCTTTTTACTGGGGAAATTTCTAGAGAATTGCATTACTTTTTAATGGCAAGCATCTGCTTTGCTGATATGGAATATGGTGGGATGAATGTTCATAGTTTTGGGCTGTGCCAAAACAGAGAAAAAACAATCAAAGGGGAAAAAACTTCTCTTCCTCATGCGTGGTTAGGAACCCAGCAACCAAGATAGTCGCAGAATGAGCTGCTTAAATAAGTACTTGGAGCTGTCAGATTGTTTGTGTGTCTGTGCCACAGGGTGTTTACCTTGATGCTCAGTTGGTAGGGACCAGAGCTGCTGGTCACTAAACTAGTCAGTTGATTGGGTGACATTGCATCAGTTATATCTGAAATCAGAGGTGGCCAGGAAGACTAAACTTGCTCTGTTTGTTGCACCTGTAAGCTCTAACTCTGATCTGAGTTGTATACTAGGTAAAGGAAAGCTGGATTTCCATTCTGTCAAAAGCACTGAACACAGTTAAGTGGTTTAATTAAGTATGGATTATTACTGCAATCATGTCAATACTTTTGGCTTGGAGAAAATAATTTAGCAAAATAATTTCTTAGTGATGAGTTATGGGACACAGTAGAGAAAATAAAGGCTAGCAACCAAAGTGGCTGCTAATCCAAAGTGGTAAAAGATTCTGCTCCAACATTTCAAATTATTTTTCTGATCCTACTGCTTAAAGATAAAACTGTTTTCTGTGTTGAGATGGGGCTTAGGCAGGATGAAGCCCAAAGGTGTCTTTGCATTAACTGGCAAAGTTTTTTTTAGTGATGCCAAGACTTCCCTTGTCACCTCGTCAATAAGGTCCCAGTTATAGAAAGGCATATCTTGTTTGTTTTTGGTGTTTTGTTTTTTTCCTAGCTGATGATGCTAAAGAAGCTGTAAAGATTGGGGTAAATGGTATCCTGGTGTCAAATCATGGAGCGCGACAGCTTGATGGGGTCCCTGCAACTGTAAGTACTGGTGATAATATGCAGCAGTAGTCTCCGGTTCTCTCCACCTCTTGGCTTCTTGTTTGCTTTCTCAGAACACATAGCAGCTGGGGGAAAAACCTGTAAATATGTTTGTTATATGCCCTAACGCACGAGCAGCCATCTCTGTCCACCTCTCTATGTCACATCATGCTCTGGGTTAGACACAGCCTCCCCTTGGTCAGATCAAACAAAAAAAACACAGGAGTCTTTACATGTGGCTGTTTTTTCAAGCTACCTGGGCACCCTGTCCTTGGCTGCAGCAGCTTACATGGAAATCCAGAAGAGCAATTTCAGATAGGATATTATTGTCAGTTAATTTGTTAGAAATTAGAAAGCCTTTAAGAATTATTTTCCAGTCTTCTCTTTTATTTCTCCTTTCTCATCCTCTTTTACAAACCCCCTGTTGCCTTTTGCAAGTCACTGAAGGTTATATTAGAGTTGTTTTTCCCCTTTAATATTCTTCAGAGATTTCAGAAAAGAGTTTACAGAACAGCTAAAGGCAGAATGACACTCTCCTTTCAAACATTTTCACCTTTGGAAAAGGTACAGAGTGGTTAAATAACAGTTTTTCCTTTTTCCTTTTCCTTGTCGTGCTACTCCATGCCTTTTCCAAAGGTGAAAAGGGATTTGAGAAATTTTCAACTGGCAAAAAAGAATGAAGCAAAGGAAAATGAAAAAGTATGTGTTCAGGCTAAAGGAAAACCCCCAAAATTCCAGTCATCATTCATCTTGCTTCATTTGGTGTGGGAACGCCGTACAAGAGAATGAAAGGGAGGAGAATCAAAGCCCGGTTGTGACTGTTTCAGTATCCTAATGTGTCCTTGATGAAAAACCTCCTGTTTTCTGCTATGATTTTCTGAAGGCAGAGGGGACAGGTAAGTCCCTTTTCACTGTGGAGTGTTTTGCAAGTGAAGTCTTAAAAATCTGCTCAGCTGTCTCGCTGGCATGTGTCCCGCTCCCCTGGAGCACTTCTGTTCTCTCCTTCTCTCTTTGGGGGCAGCTGAGGATTTCTCCGGACGATTTTCTTCCTCTGCTGATTTTCAGAAGTCTTCATGTGGACCCACTGATCTCCTGGCAGTGTTGGCTGGTTCTTCACCAGACAAAGCCCGGCACCAGGGAGCCAAATGCCTGCACAAATGGTTTTCTAATGGCTAATGAAGTTGAGGCGTTGTCCTCTAAGTTGAGGCATTATCCTCTGACATGCTCTTGCCTGACTCTCTGCGTACATTGTGAGAAATAAGAAAGCGCAAGAAATACGAATTAATTTTTTGCCAACTGCAGTAGAACAGAAATTAAACTTGCAAACTACTTCTGATGAGTTATTCCTTTGAAACACCACAGCGCAGAGAAGGCGGCACTATTAAAGCTGATGTGTTCATTGGATTTCAGTGTACGAAGAATATTTCACAATGCAGTTTTCATAACATAAATATCTGTAGCAGGTCATGCTAAATGTTTCTGTTTTAGAAACATAATAATTTGCTTTAATTTCATGGGTTTTCAGAACGTGATTTAAACCCAAGCTGGTTAATATTTCTAGTGTCTAGTTACACATTGAGGAAATCTATGTTTTAATTATGGTTTGCATCATACTTTAGTTATTACAGCACTTTAGTGTTGGTACAATTTGTCAGGATGTAGAAAGCAGGCTCTGTGTGTGGAAAAAGATCCAAAATATGTTTGGCAACAGAGCAAAACCAAAGTGAGAGGAAAAAAATCACAGCAAGTGCCAAACTTCAAGAAAATTTTAATCCAAATCTAAAACAAACTGCACTTTCAAGTACCACACACACCACACACCCCTCATGTCCTAGTCTTTTTTTTATCCATTAGAAACGAAATGAATTATATCTGTATTTGAAAGACATGAATTTGTGTGCCTTTTGTCTTACTACCACAGACTGGTTCCAGTCTCCTTAGTACTTAGCTTCCAATTTTTTGTCTTTCCTGATTTTCATGAATAGTAACTATTTAGATATTATAGGAATGGTTGCCCTGTAATTAATGCTTGAGCCTTGAATTCAGGTGGCTTATCTCTTCATTGGGACCTCTTGCATGGTGTGGATGTGTTACTTAACTCCCTGTTTACTTACTTGTAACTTTGGAACACTAAAAATCCTTTCTCTTATCTTTATCACTAGTGTAGGCGTTAAGTAGATCTTGGAAGTAACACACATGTGCGTTAAAGGAAAGCATTTCCCAACCTACTCACAACTCAGAGGAAAGCTAATATTTTTTCTTTTTTTTATATGGAGAAGTTTACAATGTAAATTTCCTGTAATCAAGGTGCATTTTCAGAAGGAAAAATAGGGTTGTTAAACTTTTTCAGCCACCTATATATTCCTCAGGGCACATCTTTCTCTTACTCCGTGTCTATAGGTACA
The DNA here is from genome assembly GCA_026546715.1 of Gallinago undulata. NCBI lineage: Eukaryota > Metazoa > Chordata > Aves > Charadriiformes > Scolopacidae > Gallinago > Gallinago undulata. The sequence continues at coordinate 1,605,527 of JAOTQQ010000023.1, forward strand.
ATGCCTGCCTCTGTGCTCCTTGAATCCAGTGATTCAATTTCGTCCCCAAACTAGTGAACACTGGAAGTTTGGAGGGTAGGATCAAGGAGCCTCTTCTGTGCTTGCTGTTTCTTACATTCTTCTGAAGTATCTGATACTGGCTTGTGTTGGACACATGTAATGGGATCAGATGGCCATTTTGTGTGACCCTGCTGATTCTCCTTCTATTTGACCTCTGTATCTATCTGCTAACATGCTAAGTCACCGCTGGTTTTCAATAGAAAGCTGTGTTATTTGTGCATACATTTAGGCATATATGTTCATTCAGTTTCTCTAAAGCTTGGATCCCTACATAAGAAATCATTCAAAGAAATAAATAGGGTTGCAGAAGCAGACATGCTGTATTCCTGTTTTCACTCTTTCAGATTGATGTCTTGCCTGAAATCATTGAGGCTGTGGAGGGGAAGGTGGAGGTGTTCCTAGATGGTGGTGTAAGAAAAGGTACAGACATCCTCAAAGCACTAGCTCTTGGTGCCAAAGCCGTATTCATTGGAAGACCTCTTATCTGGGGCTTGGTTTATCAAGTAAGTTAAAAAAAGCTTAACGTATGTTTTTTGATACCTAGACTTGCTGTTTAGAGTTAATGTGTGTGTGTGCACACGTGTGGGATGGTGTCTGTGTTTATCCAGACCATCTAGTCTAAAATTTGATATAAGCGCTCAAAAGATGTGGTGCATAAAACTTTGTTGTCACACATATACATGTCTGTATCTACACCCATGAGCTATATGTACAGGTAACAGTACACATTTTTTGTTACTCTCCAAGGGTGAAGAAGGAGCAAAAGAAGTTCTCCAGATGCTGAAAGAAGAGCTTCGCCTAGCAATGGCACTGACAGGTGACATCAGTGTTTCCTCTCGGAAATAACCATCTCTGTCTCGCACCTCCTCAGAGATTTCATTTGCCCTGGGCAAGAGACGCTGTAGTAATCTAAAGAAGGGAGATTAAAATGTTTGCAATATAAACAGATTAGGCTATGGAGAGATGGGAAAAAGGTTTGTCTTTATCCCTGTCTCACAGATGATGAACTGAGTAGATAAACTAAAAAGAAGTAAAAAATGTTTTTCACAAGAAGAGCAATAAATCCACAGAAAAGTAGTGGCAAATTGTTGGTCACTGGAGGGTGGATTTGACAGAATGTAGATTTCTATGGGATAGACAAAGAAAAGTCTTAGAGTGGGACAGAAAAACAGGGCTTTCGACTGATTTGTAACTTCTCCTCCAGGATGCCAGAGAGTAGAAGAAATTGGCAGGACACTGATACGAAGACATCAAGTATTTTCCAAGATTTAGGTCTGAAGACTAGTGCCTCATGTGTCATCCATTGTACAGAAAGTGTGCTACCAGACAAAAAGCAGCCGCGTTCACTCTTTGGGCCTCATCCTGCAATCCTGACTGAGAAGGGGTGGTCTGTAGGAGATCACTTGTTGAAGACAGTACTTGAAGCAAATTTTACAGGTGTTTCTGTATTCTCCTGGGCTCTTAAGGAAAGCTGCTCTACTGGGAGATATGATTAAAGATGGGCCTTTATACAAGACCAGCATAGAAACTTCGAGGTGTTTTCAACAAATGCTAATATTAATTTACATGCCTGGAAGTAACTTAACTATTAAAATGAAACCATAAACAGAAATGTTTTGATAGCAAACAGCTATTAAAATGCAGAAATTTAAAATGTAAAAGATACTTCTTGCTCACTGTTTAGAGAAACTACTCTGTAGATTGTAGAGATTAAATCTTGCTTTCTAATGAACAGAGTGTCATTTCCCTAGCGACTATGTACGATTGTTTTATAAGCATGTGGGCTTGTAGCGTGCAGGATGTAGGGGCTCAGAGGACTATTACTTGTAAAGAATTGAACAGCAAAGCGAAATTGGGGAAGTTCTGCTATTTAAGTCACGCAAACCCCTTTGCAATCAGATGACCGTTATGTATGTGAATCAGGTATAGGTCAGATCCATGGCTGGTGAAAATCATTGCAGGCCTTTTGCCTTCACCAAACTGTGCTGACTGCACCCAGCTGGAGCCCCAGGTCACATTTTTCACCTGGAATCATTTGCTGGCAGTGGCAAGTGATGCTGCCTGGGAGAGTTTGTAGGATTTGCAGCCATTTGCAAAAGAGAAACTTGAATGGTTATTAACCCGTGACTTGGGATGATCCTAGTGGCTCTATTCAGATTCCATGAACATCCTTCAGACAGATAAATTCTAGTGTTATTCACTCTGTTTATGATGAGGAAACAGAGACATATGAGATCTGCTCTTCTGTTCTCTGAGCAATCCAAATGCACACTAAATTCAGGAGAAATTTTGCAACTGTGAAGAACATAGGAATAGCTTAATACTGCCAAGTGACCTTTCCCAAAGTGAGCAGGCAGAAGAGGTAAGACTACTAATCTCATACTGGGTAAAACTAAGGATGGCTCTTCATCTCTCTCACTTCTATTGCGGGTATAGCAATGTTCCTGAGACCAGGGAGAGGCCACTGCAGAAAGGTTTTGAAAATCTTGTGGAAATTCAGTGTTCATTTTAAAGGTGGATTAAAAAAATAAAAGCCTCAATTTCACTGTTGCACTGTCACTGACATCACTGGCTCCACCATTTGTTTCCCATCAATGTCAGGACTCATGTGTTCTGACTCTCCCTGTTTGCTCTATGTGAAATATCCCTTACTGAGCTTTAGAGGCAGCTTTGTAATGAAATGATGGAATATTTCAATGATGTGAACTAAAGCTGGGGCTGGAACTCAAAATGGGGAGAAAACCCAAAAGGCCACATGCTTGCCCTTCAGTTGTAAAATTCGTACTTTTATTTACTGCAGAATGTAGTGTGTTGTGTGAGGGTTGCATAGCAACAAAATAAAGTTTATCTGTGTAAGGAAATATGAATGTTTCTCAGAGCATAGAGAAGCATAATTTCTGCTGTTTACTGCAGTTATCATATCTGTTGCAATGTGGACTGTGTCAGATGTCAATTACAGACTAACTTCAGAAAGACTGTTTATTTTAGATAATATAAATGTTACTTAAAAGATAGGGCCATAATATCTTATGTTTACATGTTTAAGATCTATTTCTAAAGTTTAGAAGATGGAGTTTCCTGTCTTTGCCCCAACCAGATTCAAGGAAAGTTCTGTAACTCTGTGGTCCAGGATAAATTCTGATGGTGAGGAAACTGGTTTTGTTACTTGTGCGCAATTAACTATTTCTAGTTCCTCTGGGATAATGGGCTTACATTGTTTTTTCCTGCTTCTTATCTGAGAATGACTGCCTTCCAGTTCAACCCTACTAAGAATACACATGCATTAAAAAACAAAATTAGAGCCGAATACTGCAAGATTGTGAGGCGACAGTAACAGAAATGAAATACATTTCCTGGGTAGATTCTGTTTATAAAATATTCCACAATGCAGAGCATTTCCCTTGATTTTGTGACACCTGAACACAACTGCTTCTGAAAATTATTTGAAAAAAAAAAGTAGCATTTCTGTTTGGTTTTGGTTTAGAAAGGAGGAAGACTGAGTGCCCTTGACCATTTTAAAAACTGAACAATGCACAGGCTAAGAAAAAAAGTGTACTTCACACTTGCTTCATCTGGAGAAGCTGAGAAGAAAACATAGCACATATAACAGGTGGTGGTCTTTTTGAGATATGTTAAGTACAGAAATACAATATTTGCCTCTAAAATAACAAGTGAACCCAAAAAACTCTTAGGAACAATTAGTCGCAATCCTCAAATCAAAGCACAGAAGTAAGGGTGAACTTTTGCTTATGCGAAAGACCATTTTGAGCTGCAACACAGTGGCAGCCTGGGCCCGGAGGACAGGTTTGGCTGTGCGGGGAAGGAATTTGCCATGAGAGCCTGCCAGTTAAATACAGCAGAGGAGAGGGCCGAAGCACAGAGGTGCATGGCAGTCTGGTGATCAGAAGATGGCAGAATTCAACCGAGGGTTGTGAGACTAATCTGACCTTTCAGATAAAAAGTGGAGGAGGAGATTGCTGTAGCTTCAAGACAGATTTTTCTCTTGCTTAGTCTGTCAGTTCTTTGAAGCAGAGACCTGCTGCTTTTTGAATGCCTGAAGCCTGCACACAGGGTGGGGAATCCAGTAAGTAAATAATAGGAGTCATAATTCAGTGCGCTGAAGCTGAAGAGCTGTGAAAGACATGATCTGTTTTCTTGTGACCTCCACTTCTTGCTGTGACTCTGGGACACGTTATTGTGTTTTATTTTACTAGTGGCCAAGTCAAACAAATAGCTATGAAACCGGTAAGAACTCCACCTCCATCCCTAATTTTTCAGGTTAAGCATGAAACTTGTCTGTCTTACTGGGAATTTCTGAACATAAATAAACAGACACTTAGAGTAACTCGCTTTGATAAATGGGCAGTGTAGGTCGGGGCCTGTTGGATATGCAGGCGACTCAAAAATGAAGTAAAGCCGGGGAAGTAGGCAGGAATGGCTCTGCTTTTCTTGGCTTCTCAAATGGTTTTTTCAGGCTGAAATCAAATACTGAGAGCACGAGGAAAGCTGGCTTCTGAAGTCATGATTTTGCACTGAACCTCACTGTAAGGATATCTCTTATAAAGCTACTTTTGATGTGGAAATTTGGCTCCAAACCACACTGAAGCCCATTATAAATAACCACTTCATCACAGGACACACAGAATTGGTTTCCTTGAACACTCCTAGAAAGCAAGTCTAACCTTATTGAGCCATAACCTCAGCTAGTGTAAATCAGAGAAGCTCCATTGACTTCATTAGTTTATACTGATTTACAGCAGCTGTGACTGTGGCCCACAATACAGCAAGATATGTCAGCTTTTAAATTCTGTCACTGAGTGTTGAACAAAACTGTTTTTAAAACAAGATTGGCAATCTCAAATTTAGATACTAATGAGACACAGCACTATAATTGTTTCACGATGTCTATATGTTCCATTTTGTTTTCATTTTGCCTTGCTTCTGTTTTTCTTATCTCCTGCCAAACAGAGAGAGAGTACCACATATGTTACATTCATAACAAAGATGTTTTGCTGCTTTGAGAACATGTCCTCCAGATGCAAAATGCCTTTGTCTTGTAGTTCAGCTTCTTCCTTTGCATAGGTATGTTGGTTATGCGCCAATATGAGAATGCCCTTAAGTGCCAACCCCGTTGTTTCTGCAGGCCCTGGAGCACTCTAAGGGGCACCCATAGGTTCTCCCAGCTGAACTTCAAAGATCTGATTCGCCCTTAGAGCTTTCCAGCTCTTAAGTCAATATTTCAGATGGACAGAATGAATTGTGTCTAGGAAGACCCTGATAGGAGCGCCCCGAGGCCACCAGTGCATCTCCTCTATCACAATCCTACAGGCTGCTTGTGTAGTTAACCATACTCCAAAATCATTTGCGCTGGCCCCACCTTCATGGTATGGAATGCTGGTAGATGGTTTGATCAGGCAAGTGGAAGACATTCATATAACTAGAATGATAATGATCGATATTGATTATTATTTTATGACAACAGCAGCTGTAAGTTCCAGTCAAGGTCAAGGCAGCATTGTGCACTGCAAAGATGCTTTTCTGCAAGCAGAGTCTGAAGTGTAAATTGACAGGCACGGGAAGAGAAAGTCTCTCTCTCTTAAATGAGGACAGAAACAAACTGATTTCCCCAATCAAGTGGAATTTCTATTTTACTGCCTTAATTATAAATCATGCTGCTCTTCCCAAGGCAGACAACTCTGAGGTAGATGCCACATAGCACAAATACTTAACAACCACAGGGAAGGTCCACAGACGAACTATAGAGCAGAGGTATTGCTGGGCCACAGCTGAGCCTTTAACCTGTGTATTTTTCCTTGCAGAAGGTGGAGCTCCTTATGCAACTGGGACTATACCTTCTGCTCTGCCAGTTTGCCAAGCAAAATCTGATTGTGTTGGCTTTGCAGTACAGGAACAGAAGACCTTATTTCTTGCTGCTTGTCTATAATTCAATAGCATAACATGATTTTAGTTGGGTTCTTCCTATGCCCCTCAGTATACTAACCCTTTTAATTCTGTGTAGTGTGTTTTATTGGAATTTCTTCTTAGAAAGACTGAAAGTAGTGGATTTAAAACATTTACTTGTCATTAAAAAGGTTCTTGCAGACCACCTACTCATGGTTAAGTTCATTTCACATGAGATTTGACCAATTTTCAAAAAGGATCACAATGACTTCAAAGGTGCAAAAATCCTACAATAAGGCAACATGGTAAAAATTTCTCTCTTACATGAATTCAGGATGTGTATTGCACACATTTCCATTTGGTATGGTTATAAATAAGTTCTGCATGTATTGCTACCGGACCCAGAAATCTAGCATAGATGAGAGATAAACAATCTTCATAACAGATGAGACCTGAATGCTGATCGCAGTTGGGAATTTGAAAAGCAGAATCATCTCACATACCTAAGCTCCCCTCTGAGCCTGTATGAATACTCTATCAAAGATAAGCTAGCCTGGTGTAGGTGGGGTTTCTATTCTAATTTTAATACAAACTCTCACTGACTCTGGAATTACATCTGTAGCCTTCCCAGAGCAGCAAAAAATACTGAATTTCGTATAAGCAAATTCCCTTAGACAAGCCTACTTCTCTACATAGGAACCTGGAAAAATTAAAAAAAGCACCCTTCATATGAGAAAATCCAGCGGCGAGCTCTTTGAAAGTTACAGAGAAATTTATATTGGGAAAAGAGAACTCAGTTACAGTCTTAGGAAAGCACAACAGAATATATCGGCAAATAAAGAATAAGAGCTGGCAATAATCCATCTCATTTCCTTATTGCCTATTGGTGAGTTTGTTCCACAGCTCCTAATCCATGGCTGTAGGTCCAGGGGTGCCAGCATCCATCACTGCTTTGTTGTGGCATTGCATCCTGCCTATTGCTGCCGTGTCTGTACCAGCCTCTGCTGCAAAGTTCTTGATTTTGATCTCACAGGGAAGCTTGACTGAAAGAGATGCCTGGGACTTTTGGGCAGAGTCTTTGCTGTTTGGAGATATACTTTGAAATGAAGCGTCAACAGGTGTGAGTGTTGGTGAAGGGCTTTTGGCCAGAAGGTAAGACCTCTGTTTCATTTTTCAAGAGTCTCCTACCAAGGATTAAAATTGTGGATTGTCAGGTGGGACATGGGAACCTGCGTAAGTAGGAGGTTGATGTAAACCAAAGATGGCCTGTGGTGCTTCAGCAGCACTTTAAGTCAGTAGAGAAATCACCAAGTGCTTCCTCAAGGCAGAGGATCCCGGTCCCTGGTTCCCAGGCTACGCGCTGCCTATAGACGTGGGAAAGAAGTTAAAAAGGAGGCTAGCAAAGACCTCAGAGTGCTCTTGCCTACGTCCCGTTACTTGCTTAGTAATGTTGTCCTGGGGCCAGGGAGGTTAGTGCTTGCTAGAACTGCTGCTATAAGGATCATGCATTTAAGTAAATAAAGAAGCCCACCACCGTTACAACATTCTTTCCAGTTCTTCTGTTTAGATGTTGATACGATCTTTGTCTAAAAAGTTCAGGGCCAAATTGTGAGCGAGCATAGCTCTGTTGCAATCTGTGGAGTTGTACTGATGGATGGTGGCTGAGAAACTACAGCCTCCTCTCTCCCTACCCTCCCAAGAGGCACCAAGGTTTTCATTGGTTTCACTGGAAATTTTGGGTGCATCCCATCAAGCCCATCATATTTGAATTTGTGGGACTTGCACCTGTCACATGAGGTGTGTGATTGCCACTTTTATCAGGAATTTTGAGACAACAGATGGAGGGAAAGCAGCAGGTTCTGCACTGAGGCCAAGATGGTTCTTCTGAGTTAGGCAAGGCTTGTACAGTTACATTCTCAATGATGCTGATATTTCCCAACCAAAGTTGTCCTGTTACAGAGTTGATGCTGAACATCAGATCATCTTGTGTGAATGGAAAAATGAACAGCCCTGGTGAAAGACATACACACTTTAATGTATAAATAAACAAGTAACTTACAACTTCCATCCTTTGCTCATCATGTTACTGATCCATAAACTCTACCCTACCCTGATTCAGTCTTGCAACCTTTGCTTTTTTTATGTGCTCACTGTTAACCTGGAAGACTGCCACAGCTCTACAGCAGGCCTGAAAGATGTCTCTGGTAGTTCTAGTCCCAGCTTATTTTCTGGTTATTTGGTGGTGCCAGAGGAACTCCAAAGACCTCATGGTGCATCATTAACAGTGTCTTCTCCTGTTCGGCTTTGCATAGCCACTTGCAAGCAGTTATGTGTATGATCATAACTGCTGCATAGCAGACTACAGAACCACACACAACCTAAATAATTTGCTGGCATGCTAATGAATAGTAAACCCAGACAGCTCAAGCATCTGCGTGCTCTGCTTTTTATCAATCTTAAGTGTGTTGGGTTTGGGTGTATGGGTGTCACCCTTCCAACATAAACCCATACTTTTGATGCTTTTGCCATGAAGATAAAAAAGTATTCCTTTTGATTCTCAATGCTTTTTCCATTATTGCTCTGATATGGATGGAAGTTGTATTATCAGTTATTATAGAGGATGTAAAATGCATTCAAAGAAAAAGGAACTGTAGAGTATTAAGCCCTCAAGCTCATTTATTAATTTGTGTTGCTGTTTACTGATGTGTTTGAAAATCTTCAGTACTATAGGATGAGCAAAGATGTTGGCTGCAACGTAAAGCATCCCTAAGCCAACACTGCGCACTGCTGCAATGGTCTCTAGAGCTGTGACTGCAGCACAGTCATGGAGAAAGTCTCCATTCTGACTGAACCTTCCCTGCAATGCACTAGATAGTTTACCTTGGAGGATTTTTATTGCCTCTATCAGAAGTTTTTTGTTTATTAGGAAAAGTAGTAAGTGTATTACTACAGATATTAATACAGGGGAACCCAGGAGAGAATATCCTGAGCTTTGTTGCTTTTTTTGGTTAGAAAAGTGCACTGACTGATTGGTATTTTCCAGAGAGTTTGAAATCTTTACAGAAGCAGTATCTGCATGCCATCTAACATGATGCATTAAGGTAAAGGTGTCTTTGCACAGGAGACAGCCCTGTTAAGCAATATTCCTTTCTCCATAGCTAGCCTTTTTCAGTCTCACCTTCCTACTCTCTTGAGAAAATGGCGAAGGAGAAATTCCTCAAAGTTTCCCTTTCCTTTATTTACTTGGATTGTTGTATGCTCCTTTCCCCACTGCCTCATTGGCTATGTGAAGGTGGTGTTGTGATTAATTTTTTTTTTCTTTTTTTTTGTTTCTAGTGCTGGCAATAGACTGTCCTGCACTGCAGCATCATCATGGTAAATGCCAGAAAAGCTTCTCTCGATATTATTGTGTTCTTTGAAGTGTGTCAATTAATTACTGTTCACTTATGCTGTTACAAAGACACTTCCATTGGCCCAACAATATGTTTTTAAGCAGCATGATGGTATGTAAACAGCTGATAAAAACAGGGTCATCAACATAGTAAGAACTTTGAATTTTTGGGTGTAGTGTAATTTGCTGCAAGAAAACAGTCAGCATGTAACCTTGTGGTATGTTTAGCGTCAAAAGCAGCAATTCCTGATACATTATTTTCTCTTTGTGGAATAAAATCTTCCAAATTAAGTGATCCGAAGTCTACTCCAGCAGGTGATTTAGGTCCACACAACAAAACTTCATAAATGTATCTGGCTAAGGGGCTGCCTCTTGATCTTATGTCTATAAATACATCCCAGACACGCAGACACACAAAGTGGTTACTTGTATGTGGAAGCAGAGGAGCTATGCCAAGGTATGTATCTAGCATCTGCCTTGTAATTTTTCCTGCCCTGGCCATGACTTCTTAGACTCAAATTATATCCATAGCTGAGTAGCTCTAAAGAATAAGACTCTGGGCAATGTGCAGCTCCCTGAGCTTATGGCTTTTACTGTTCTTGAGATACATTAGCTAATGGCTGCCTGAGGTCCTCGCTGAATGAACCTGATAGTGAACTTGGGTCCGATTTCACAGAGATGAAGCCTCCTTTATTGCCTGTAGCTAGAAGTCATGGAGGACCTAAGATCTTTGCAGGCTTTGTGGAGTGCAAATATACTGAGAAGTGTACATAGCTGATTATTCAGAAGGTGAAAAGAGTACCTGATCTTGGTTTAGAGGTACCAGCAAGATGATTTGGGGGCTCTGACATCTCAAAACAAGACATACAGAATCCAGTGGCTAGAAACTGAAGGTATTAAAAAGAGTGTAGGGTGTTTTTTAAAGAAGCAGGAGTTATTAGAGTGGGAACATTCCCAAGGGATTTGGTAAATTATCCTTTGCAGTATTTAAATGGAAAATAGATGGTTTTTGAGAAGATATGCTCTATTTTGGCCACAAAATATTAGAGATTTTTGGGTGGGATGTTCTGGGTTTTTCATGGTGAAAATCAAATTAGATGAATGCAAGGTCCCTAAAACTTACTAAGCCTATCACTTTCCCTTTGATGTTTTTTTTGTTGTTTTGGCTTTTTTTGTTGTTGTTCTTGTGGTGTTTGTTTTTGTTTTTTAAATTTGTGGCTGAATCAATGTGAATCAGGCAAGATAGGGTAGTTTTTATGACTGATTTGTGTGACCCTATGAAGAGATGTACCTGTTCCCCGATTCTGAATGGTGTTGAGCCTCTTTATCAGAACTTCCCTATGACATTTAGGACTTTTAAGCCTCTTAAGATCCAGTGGTGCTTTGGTTTAAGGTCTCCATCTGTGTCCATCAGTACATCTCTTTTGGCTGGATTGGTACCTTGCTGAATTAGACTTGTTAAGGCTCTTGGCTGTCATCTTGTTTCTCTGTTATCTCTGCTTTTGACTTTGCTGGTGTGGATACTTCAGATGCTTTGCTGTCTTGCTGACCCATGGTAGGTTTCAGAGCATAATTCCAGACTCTGTGAGAAGGGAACATTTGTAAAGCAGAACCCCCTCACTAATCTGCAGAGGGAAAGCATGTATAACAGGCAGTGGGGATTCCATTTTTCAGGATCCAGAGTTTAAGGCAGGATTAAAGGGGTCTTATTAAAAGTGTTTTCCAGTGTATGTGGCTCCTTCTGACAGCACCCAGGTGGTTAAGAACCCAGCATTAAGAATAAAAGCTGTTTCTCTTTTCTGCACAACAAATGGTTCAAGTGTCTGGTATTTGATTCAGAAAGGAAACCTGCAGCAGTCATGTCCCCTGAAATAAACCAACCAACATTTTGAGCTGCCAACACTTCTGTCTATTACGTCAAGGCATCGCAAAGTTTAAAGCATAGCAAAGTAATATATATATATTTTTTTTTTCAGTAATCCCAGGGTAAATATTAGGTAGACAGCATTTCTGCTTTGCACATTAAAAACCCGACTGAATTTAAAAAGCCTGCAAGTGCACTTTGGGGATTTTGGAAAGTGTCGTTTGGCCATGAGCTAAGACCAGAAGCTGCCATTTTGCAGATGGGGCAGGAGGGAAAGGCGTTTGGCCTCATTCATAACTTCACAGCTACTGCAAATATCAGCTGATGAATATTTATGTTATGACTGGCAGAGGCCCGAAAGGCAAAAGTGGGGGGGGAGAAGAGGGAGAAGCTTAAGTTAGGAAAATGGTTGTCTGAACTCTGTGGGATTTCTTTACCAACACTTTCCATGCTTGAACAGTAGCTGCTGAATGAAATCATTATGTACTGAGCCCCCGTGCAGGAAAACAAGGTTTGTCAAGACTCTGTTCGTTAGCACCTTGTACTTTGTTTGAACCTTGGACGTTTGCTGGGCCCTGTAAAGGGAATTTTTTTTTTTTTTCAATTCAAACGTGCTATAAAACTAGCCAGTTCTTTTTATCTTCAGTCATTGCTGTGACAGCACTAATTGTAAAAGAGGGTGTCACCGTTAGGAAAATAGGGGCCCAGACAGGAATGTGAAGTGCTGTAGGTTGGTGTGGGGACCGAGGAGGTGCTGCTGCAAGGCAGGCTAAAAGAGCAGATATGGAAAGGGTTAATTCGAGGTGTCACTATTGAACAGACCTGCAGCACCTGACTAGGCTGGTGTCAGTAGGCTCATCCCCTGTGCCAGGAACACACTTGAAACCCTGCAAGTTGCTGCACAGCTATTAATAAGCAGAAAAGGTGAGGGGAAACGCAAATTGAATTACTTGGGCACAGAGCTGGGAGAGACTAAAAGCCAGCTATGCTTTCCTCTCTGCACAAATCCCCAGCATGAACACTGTGTCGCATTTAACTGCTGCAGGCAATAAATGTTGGGTTAAAATGAAAGTTATATTGCTTCTTGCAAGACAGTATTTCCCCAATAATTTCTGCATGTATCAGCAGTCTCCAGTGTTACTGGTTTAGAAGGTATTGCTCTTGAATATTGCTCAAGGAAGCAAAAGAGGTGAGTGTCCTTCCTCTGTATAACATAATTTCAAAGTAATGTATTTCTTTGTATTTGTATTATCTCAAGTCACTCATTGCGAGGGGAAAAAATCCAAATTTCTTCCTTTTGCCTTCACCAGGCTGTAAATTAACAGCAAGGAGCAACTTCCAATAAAGTTCATGAATATAACTTCACTGTTGGGATGAATCAAGCCCAGGAAGGAAACCGGCTGGAATAAGTAACTGCTGAAAGCCAGCTAGGGCTTACTGAAGTGAGGGTGGCCAGGCTGAGCCCCCCTCACAGGACCAGGGGGTCAGACAGCAGCAGCTCGGGACTGCCTGAAACGCAAGTACCTTTAAAGGTAGGCTGCTCGACTTAGATGTAGAGTAAAATATAGAAGTGCCCAGAATCAGTCAGTCACTTCAGAAAATCATTCCCCAAGGGCTCTGCAAAATTTATGAGGCTCTGCTTTAGAGAAACAGGGAGAAGCCTAGATTTTTCCTGTTGTACTTCTTCAATGCAATCCCCAAACTTGACACCAATTTGTCTGTTGTTTCTCCGGGGGGGGGGGGGGCTTTTCTTAGACTGCTGATTTAGAGGCACCTTAATTCCTTTACAAGGAGGAAAACCTTCAGGGAACGCCCAGGGGCCTTGCACCCCAGGGAAGCCGCTGTAAAAGCCCTTCTGCTCCTTCCCGCCCGGTGGGGAAATCCCCTCGTGTCCCTTTTACAGAAACCAGCAGATGGTGCTGTAATACATCAAGTATTTATTTCCCTGGACAGGGAAAACTGGGATCAGGGGTGCTATGGGCTGCCTCTGACCACCCCCAGCCCCTGAGGCAAACCGCCCCCTCACCGGCAGCCATGGCAGATGGTGCAGCTCCGTCTCCCGTCGTGGGGCGTCCCGCTCTCTTTCCAAGGTGTCGAAGCAGTTTCTGATGCCGGGGAGGGTTTTTTTTTTTTTTGATTGATTTTTCCTCATGCAGAGCAGCAAGCTGGAGCAGCCGTGAGGGCGCTGAGGGGCGGCTATCCGAAGGGAAGGTGCGTGCCTCTCCTCAGGTGAGGGGTGTGGGGACAGTGAGGTGGCCACATGATCCCCTGGCACTTTGACCAGCTGGGCCTTCCTCATGGTGAGGGGTTTGCCCGGGTGGCACAGGCTTGGTGGGCACGCCTCAGAGACGGTGTCCATGCCTCACTCCCTCCCCACCACTTGTGTTGGTGATGGGTTTGTGCCCATAACTTGGAGTGAAGGTGCTTGGGGTAGAGGGAAAGGTCTATTTTTCCTCAAAAATGTTAAAAATACCTCAGAACACCCCCCCCGGGAAACAATGGTGAGGTTGTGCCTAGCACTGCAGGCCGTGCTGCGAGGCCGGCCCAGAGCTCTGGAACCTTCCGGCATTTCCCCTCCGTGGCCTGCAGTGAGGGCCTCCACTGCCGGCCTGCAGCCCGTCTGGTGAAAATTGTGAGGAAAACTCCCCCCAAAAAAGGGGAGCAGAGGAAAGGGAAGACTTCAGAGTGAAGCATGGAGACGCATGCTATGCATCATGAGCAAGTAAGGCCTTCGTGTATGTGCAGGGTGGACTCTGCAAAACATGGTGGTGTAAACCAGGAAAGACCTGGGTGCGATGCGTTGTTTTTCCTCTCCCCCTGTGGAAAAAGGGAAGTCCTCAAAATGTTTGCTGTTTATTTGTGAGACTGTCCTTGCCTGCCAGCCAGCACCTGGTGCCTGGTGAGCTGACCATGTGCCATGAGGAGAGGGGGCTGAGGAGCTGCTAACCGTCTGGCAGCAGTAGCGAGGACGGGGGAGAAACCCGACCATGCTGCACAGCTGTTTTTGTTATACCACCAAGCTGTAAAGTTGAAAAATGATTTGAAAAGCAAGGGATGTGCCGGGAGTACTGGTGTGTCCTGCTTATGGGCGCTTGGGGCATTCTGTGTAAATTGAACTTTTTCTCCCCCCTGTTTTTTTGGATGGCTTAATATCGCAGCAGTAAAAGGGAAGAGCAACAACATGCTTGGAGTGCAGAGCTTCTTCCCTGATCCCTCTGGCACTGAACTGCACCAGAGTGAGCTGAGGACAGAGGCAAAGCCCGGCTGCTCCCTGTCTTTTTTCATTGCTCTAATCCAAAATGTGGAGTTTATTTCAGTGCAGAGGTTGCACATGAGAAAGCCCTCAGTTGCTTTTATTTAAAACAAAAAATAAAAAAAAAAATCATCTGGGACAAGAAGGATAACTTTTGCATGATTTACTGGACAGCAGGAGAGCGAGTGAAGGAACCTGGCTGGAGATGGTGTGATTTGCACCAGGGGAAGGTCTGGCCCACTGGCTGTACCCAGTGGTTTCTATACTGATGCTCTGCAGACTGGGCTCACAGCCCCCAGGACCCCAGGAGCAAGACTGCCTACATCCCTTTCACAAGTAAATAGCAATATGCAACTTTTTTTTTTTCTGCAAGATTATTTGATAATTGTGAGTCAGGGGTGTGTGTGGCTTTCTGGGCTTTTTTGGTCTGCTCAGGAGCCACCTGTTTGGAAGCTGACCCATTTGTTTCTGACCGAAAGCACCTAGGAAAACCTGCCCCTAAGAGGAATTTTTCATCTCAGTGAGGGAGAAGGGATGGAAAGACAATTACTGTGTCTTGTGACTAACGCAATACATGACTCAAAACGTTAAGCAAGAGTGCTGACGTGATAGCCTCTTCCCCTCAACTTGAATTCATTGTGAGAGGCATCAGTTTGAAATGTGAAGTAGTTCCCCTGAAGCCAGGTTGCTCTGGGTTTGCATCCAAAGCCCCTGGAACTGGAAATTAGTCCATAATCTAGAGAAAATGGAACTGTTTATTTGGCTTACTCCTAATACAAACACAAAATTTAGAGGTCTCTGCTGTAGTCTTTGTGGTTTTAGTTAGCAGGTAGAAGGTGGATTTAATGCAAAAACCCAAGAGGATGCTGTGGAGGTGAGCTTTCAGGCTCCTGCTATGGATTGGGCAAAACCTGGGAGTAATTTCCTCTTATCCTTCTCACCAGACGTCCCTCTGTCACTCTCAGATTTGTTGTGTGATGCATATTTGGATTTCATCGCAGTATGAGAATGGGTACTGGTATTCCTTTTGCAGGATAAGATGGCTGTGAGGTGTTTTTCCCACCCTTTTCTGGTGTGCTTGACCATGTCTCGTCTCTAAGAGGTTTGAGGAGCTGTGAATCAGACTGTAAAAGGATGTTTCTTTGCAGGGGCTCCTCATATGCGGGGTGTGGAGAAGCTGAGCTCTTGGCAAAGGACAAATAATTAACTTGGCATTTTTAGATTTCAGAATATGTCTTTAGGCTGAGTCTGAGTGACAATAATTATTCTATGAGAGAATTGGATAGTTATGGGAAATTCAGTAAGTCTCCTAGAAAACTGAAGTTTATATTGACAGTTAAAATATATTGGCATTTTGAAAGTTAAAAGAAAATAGGGGGTGTTGTCTTTTTTACCTTTGTGCTGACATTATTAAAAATAAAAGAAAAAAGAAACAAAACAAACAAGAAGTTACTATGATGACTTAATCTTTGATGCATTTTCCTCTGGGAAATATCAATGTAGATATTTTTTATGCTACTAGGGGAATCTCATCTTGATGTTCTGCCCATAAGCAAAGTCTTGATTAAGCTGACCTGTTCTGTTAGGGTATTCTGCCAGTGGTATTTTTGCTGGAGAGCAGTTGCCTTGCTGTGGTTTGCTGGGTACTTCTCGAGAAAAGAGGTGCTGTAGTCCCACTGAGGCAGGGGCCATTAGAAAATAGTATGCATTGAGAAAAGAAAATGCGCTAATGATGTTAATGCCTTCAGTCCGTATTCATGTTCAGGAGTGGTTTCCAGTCTGTAGTAGGATGTCTCACTGAAGCATTATTAAACATTTTATTGGCAGTATGTACTGAGGTGATCTTGCTCTTGGAACTGTCTGCGTACGCTTGGTTTCTCTCCCTTGTGAGCAATGATGCACTCATCTGGGGTAATGCTGCTGATACCTTACATGTAAAAAGCGTAGCTGTTGGAAATGCTTAATACAACACATAAGATTTTTCAAAATTACACATTGCAAACATTAGTTTAAAAGAGGTAAGAAATTCAGACTTAACAAGGATGTTAATTACAGAAATGTCCCACCTTGTCATTACTCTCTTCCCTAGCTTACCTCTTCCTCCCTTCAAACCATGCATTTATGGCTGTGGTCTCTGAGCTTGAGCACAGAGTTGTTTAATTTTTTCAGGTAGCAATACAGAAAGAAGTGAAGCTTTAGGTAGGTAAACATTCATTTTGTTTGCCACGTTCTGCCTTGTGGCAGCACATTGCAGAAAGTGCCTTTAAGGGGTATTGGAGAGATCATCCTGCCTGTGGGAGAGCTACCATGAGGCTGATCTCCTCAGCGTGGGGGTTAAAGAGATCACAGTCTGACGCAGGACAAACCAAAGGTGAGCGAGTCCATCTGTGAGCTGATGTCCCATGGATAAGAGTGTGCTTCCTCCTCCCTCAAAAATGTTTTGCAACTGTTTTCATCCTTACTTCGGAGCCGGTCACGGGATCTAGCACATCCGTGTGACTTTTGATGCATTGTACTGCCCAAGTACAAAGATGTTTTCTTTAATGAAGAATGATTTCCCAAAATATGTCGTACTGTGTTTTGAAATAGGGTGGCAAATACTGCTTTGTTTGTCAACTATGGGAGGTACTGTGGATGGCAAGTGATTTATTGCCTAATAGGCAAGAGTTTAATTTGTAAGAAATGTCTTTAGTTTGGCTTTAAGAAATCTGTATTTTTTGTACATGTCTTGTGAGAATGATAAGAATTTGGATGAACTTTCACAAAGGTGGTTAGGGAAGTGGGAGATTAGGCATCTAAACCCCTGGCAGATTTGGCCATAATTTTGTGCACTCTTTTTTTAAAAAAAAACAAACAACAAAACAGCTGTGATTTTATTTCTCGCTTCAAGGAAACTTAATTTTATACCTTGCTTGGGATGTGACATGCACAGTTGTCATCCCTGAAATTGGACAAAAGCAAAGCAGATGGGTCTGCTTTGGAAAGGATTTAAGTTTTCTTCTGGGAGTCCATGAACTTTAGCAGATCACAATATACCTCCCATCCAGGAAAGTGTTGTGTGGTTTGAGGTTTTACTGTAGACTTTTTCTACAGCTCCACTCATGCTTAAGTGGAAGCCCAGCAACGCAAAAGCCAGGTGTTTAGGATGTGGCATTGGTGACTCAGTAGGTGGTACACTTCCTTCTCCGTCAACATTAAACAAGTGCCCTTGTGTGGTAAAAGGGGTGGGTTATTTCTTGGCTGACATGAAAAAAACCAAGGTCACTACTACGACTGCAGGACTTGTACAGGAAAGTCTTCTGTTCTCTGTAGTGAATGGGAAATTAGCCTCAGGATCACTTCAACTGAAAAAATGACATGTTTTAAAAATGAAAACTCTGAGTGTTGTATTGCAATAGAAGCAAGAAACCCCAGCTGATCGTGCCTCACATCAAAATAAGGATGGGTAAATGAGGAATGCTCCCTGCTTGTGCTCAGGCAGAAACATGATTGAGTGAACGCCAGAGTGCCCAGAAAGGGCATGGGTGAACTTGGAACTGGGATCTCAGTGGGGTGCATTAGCAGAGCTTTATCTTTCCTGTCTCTGAGCAGGTACGTGAGCGCTATGGTCCATGCAGTTGCCTACTGCGCACATGCTTGAACTTGAATTCATGAGCTTTGATGCTCCCCCTGCAACTTGCTATTTGCTTCTGATTGGGGAAGGACAGATTATTCTGGCTGATTAGTTGTGACATGGCTGGGCTTTGTGTGTCTGGGAAGTGAAAACAGGATTTAATTGTACCTCTTAGCTGTGTCTTTGGTCTGAAAAAGGCGAGTCTTGATAGTGGTGCCATTCAAAGTCTCCTGGTGCTCCAGTCCCCTGACCCTGTAGAGATGCACAGGAATGAAACCTCTCTGAAACCTGCCAGGGCTCACAAATGACCAAAGCATGCATGAGTCTTGTCCTGCTTAAACAAAAAAAAAAAAAGAGTCAAAATCACATCTTGGAGCAGTAAAAATTTTTTCACCTTAAACATTGTTATTTCAAAGGGTATTTTCTTAGTGACTGAAAAAGGAACTGGAAATCCCATATTATTTCTTCTTTTCTCCCTTAGCCAGGTCCTTTCTGTGCCCAGAATTTTATCTGGTGTGAACAAAAGGCTCCCTGGATGGACTGTGAGGTGTTTGAAGACAGAGCATTTAGGTGGTGTTTGCCACCTGGCCCAAGCATAGCTGGATGGCTGCATATCCATTGCAGATTGCACAGTTAGGGGTTCTCTTTTCCAAATTCTGCTTTAACAGATGGACTAAGGAGTGGAGTGTGTGTGTGTGTGTGATTTTAGAGATTTTTATTGTAAAATGGAGAGAATGGCACTTCTGAAGTAAGAAAAATACAGAGATAACTCACTGCTCTGTGTGTATTCTCACAGACATACAGATACACAATTGGTTCTCATTGGCTGTAAGTGGACCTAGAACATGGAATTAAACAGCAAAATTTGGCATCCTGACAAAAT
The DNA here is from genome assembly GCA_026546715.1 of Gallinago undulata. NCBI lineage: Eukaryota > Metazoa > Chordata > Aves > Charadriiformes > Scolopacidae > Gallinago > Gallinago undulata. The sequence continues at coordinate 1,624,492 of JAOTQQ010000023.1, forward strand.
GAAAAAACTTTCTGAGGTCAGTTCACATTTAAAATCTGCTTTATTGTAGTCACAGAAACAGAAAAACATTATCATGAACTCTATTCTACAGTACAGCTCTACAGCAAATAACACCTTCTGTATCTCCAGATTTACAATTAACATAGGCTGTTATCCTTGTTAGAAAGATCACAGTACACCTTTCCAGCATAAAGGTTTGAGCATCATTGCCTGTCAAGGTAACAATATATATGTGTATCTTCTTCCTGTGTAAATGGCATCTCCGTTTTTTTTTTAACAACATTAAATCATTGCATAGGATTAGGCAGCTTTACGTTAAGCAGTTTCAGGAAAAGGTATGTGTCTTTCTGAGTGCATTCATGGCCTCTAGTGTTTCAGTGGAAATCTGGATCTCCTAGATGTTTGTGTTATCAAAGGGAGTTAGATCCTTAGCCTCTATAGGGACCTTTGAAAACCCTATTAAGTGCCTGTCTGTGCTTAAACAATTTTGAAAGGCTGATCCTTACGCTCTCTCCACTTCATTTGCATTTTTCTGTGGTGACATAAGGAAATACCTAGGCTATTATTGTTCTGTTCTTTCTTAGTTAGCTGTTGTCTTGACTTCCTTGAAATTGCCCACAGAGAAATACTTGCTGATTAGTGAAAATAAACCTGGTACCTATCCCCCTGTATTTTATAAATGAAATAAAATGAAGTAGTTGTGCAGTTTGAAAATACTTATGACAATACTTGAAATATTTTTTTCCTACTTTTAGATAGATAAGAAGCAATAGTATAAATGAAACATGGCAAGTGAGTATGGTTTAGCTTGCTTTTAAAAAAAGAGGAATGGCAAATCCTGGGGGTTTTGCCATTGCAGATGGTGAGATTTAAAAGGTGGATTTCCTGGGGCATGAAAACTTCAGTCATGGTGCACGTGAAGTGAAGCTAGTTTGAAAGGCAGAGCAGGAAAACATGGCATGAGAGAAGGTAATACAAAATTAGGAAATGCTGGTTGTGGTCATATTTTTGTCACTTGTTGGTCCATAGCTGATGCAGCTCTTCTGCAAGCACTAAGCAAGCATTACTTAACATTCAGGATAGGTAGGAGGAAAGGAGCATATGTGTCTTTACTGGTAAGGACAGTTGCTGGAGTAATGTTTCTACTATAATGTAACTGTACCACCTATGTTTTAAAAAGAGAGGATAGGAAAAGTACCTTGAGTTTATATTCTGATTAGTCATATACAAAGGAACAAATGCTGAGGAAAGTTTTCACTGAACTATAATGCTGACTCATGATGGGTGGTATGTTATGTTATGATTTCTTAGCTGGAGGCTCAGCTGGAGATTAGTGCTACAGAGAGACACCCAGGGAATGACTGCAGAGGAAAACAGTGGCCCAATTAGTCTTGGGCTTCTGGCAATTTTGCTGGATGCTGATGTTGGAAACATTTTATTTTTTATGGAACTTTTGTCTTCTTGAAAAGCTGAAAATCTTTTTGCTGGGTGGATTTTAGCTCTTCTGATGAAAAACTGCAGTTTTCTATGGAAGGCACAGCCTCTTTTAGGAGGGAACTGTTCTGATGAACATACAGATGGCTTTACGTGGAAAAATTTCCTACGAGCTCCACACATTCAAAAGAAACTGTTTCTGAATGAGCTTTTTGAGTAACAGTGAAGCTATTCCAGTAAGTCCCAGGCAGGCAGAATGTCTCAGGATTGGCATATGGCTATGTTCATTGCAAGCTATCCAACTTCAAGTTACTTTTAGGACGAGTAATTTTCATTCCAAGATTCTCTGCATTGTGCAAGAGCAGCCACAAACCACCTTGTTTTCAGTAATAAATTTACTGTTATCTATAATAACTCCTGTAAAATGAGGCATTACGTTGAGCTATGATTGCTGGGACCCGTAGGAAACAGTGCTAGTGCTTTTTTGCAAACAATGAAACTGATTCATAGCAACCTTACGTGAGTTCCAGCATGCTCTACTGATGATGATTTGAAGGTAGTTTGTGGGCTTTTGCTCTCACTCAAATTTAAAGGGTTCTCAAATTTCCTGCAGAATTACTTTTTACATTTGAATACTGATAAAGACATAGCTCTTCAATCACAGAATGGTTTAGAGTTGGAAAGGATCTTAAAGTTCTAGCTGCTGCCGTGGGCAGAGACACCTCCCACTAGAGCAGGTTGCTCAAAGCCCCATCTGACCTGGTCTTGAAGACCTTCAGGGATGGGGCAGCCACAATTTCTCTGGGCAACCTGTTCCAGTGCCTCACCACCCTCCCAGTAAAGAATTTCTTCCTGATATCTAGTCTAAATCTCCCCTATTTCAGTTTAAAACCAGTACCCCTCATCCTGTTGCTCCACTCCATGGTAAAGAGTCCCTCCCCAACTTTCCTGTAGGCCTCGTTTAAGTACTGGAAGGCTGCTTTAAGGTCTGCCTGGAGCCTTCTCTTCTCCAGGCTGAACAACCCCGACTCTCTCAGCCTGTCCTCAGAGGAGAGGTGCTCTAGCTCTCTGATCATCTTCGTGGCCTCCTCTGGACTTTAAAACTTACAGGGGCTGAATAGTTGGAATGGCAGCTGAACCTCCCTTCAGGAGAGGATGTGAAAGCAACGTAAGAAAGATAGCAGCAAGCAGTACATGGCAGGAAAATCTCTCGGATTGGTCTGGTTGCCTGGGGAAGTGTTGGTGTACACATGATGAAAGACGTGAAGATTTTAAAAGATTAGGATCTGTAGGAAAAGAAAGGCAAGGGGCAGGGAAGAAGCCAGTCCATCAGGGAAGCCTGACTGCTGTAATCATGGATATTTTCTCCTTATGCTCTTCCTTTGCCGTCACTCAAAGCAGATGTGTCTTTTTCTCCTGGCCTAATTGCTTTTTCTCCTGAAACTGCTAGGGTCACAGCTGAAGTGCTCTTCCAGACATGGTTGTTACTCGGAATGTGTTGTCTGTACTGGGCTCCAATCCCAGTCCGTACTGATGACAAAGGGCCTCGTGGCAGTCACAGTTGTGTTATCAGCAACAGAGAGAACAGAGGTCAAATTAATGCCTCGATAAACCCAAAAGGATCTCACAGGGAAGCAGCAAGAGGGGTGTCCTGGTGTGTTGTGAACCTTGATTTACTCCATAATTTGCCAGTTCTGCATGAGTTCAGTATTGAGATAGTGCTCACCTTAGAGTGCACAGCTCATCCAGAAGAGGTGAGGAGCATTGGGCAGAGAAGGGGGAGAAGAAATGGGAGCCCGTAGCTGACAGACCCTGTGCAGCTGCAGGTTTTCATATCTTTGTCTCAGTCATCTATTTGTGGCATTGATGATTCCCATGACCTTGGTATTTTGCTGTGAAAGGAAAGTTTTAAAAATTGCCATCATTTATTTATAATTATAAATAGTAATAAAAACAGAGACAGTTTCTGGGCTCAGTAAATTCCTCACAGCAGGATTCCCCCTTGACACTGATCTCTGTTCCAGGCTGCCCTCCATTCCCTTTCTGCACTAAACTTTCCCTCCTCTGAACAGTAACCCTGTGTTGATCCCAGTAGCTCAGTTGCACCATAGTGCACCACAGCGTCAGTTCCATTGTCTCTCCTGCCCCAAGGCCTCCCGCACTATTGCTGTGGTCTGATGGGGAAGGTTGTTAAGCAAGAAAAAGTCCAGACTATTTAATCTATAAAGTAGTTTCAGATAAGTGATACCCAAGTATGCTATTTCTGCATGTTTCTAAACAAACCGTATATTTTCTCAGAGATTTTAAAGCAAGCTTGGTAGGCTGAGTATGGCAAAAATCAGTGGAATCAGCAAATACTGACCTTTATGATAGAACAGAACTTTAGTAATTGTGGCCTGGGTTGGGTGATCTAGATTGGGGAAGAAAATAAAGTTAATTTGCCTCTTAAAGTGATCTGATATTTCTTAACATCTGATATCTAGGAATAAATGTCATGTCATGAAACCACAAAATTATGACCAGGAAAATAGCATGGAAATTTTAAAATATAAAAAGTTTTGTTTTTTTTTTTTACTTGAGCCAAAATCTTGTGATATTTTTAAAATTAAAAAAAATATTATTGTTAGTATGTGGTAATATGGATCTAATAACTACCCGTAATAAGGAATCGGATCTCAAATGCCTTGTACCTGAGTTGTTATTTTAAATAGTATTCAGTCAGTACATGTGTTTGAACTACACTGATTCACTCCAGAATAGAATCTGGCCTGTTAGTGGTTTGAGGTTTTTGGCTGAGTTTTCTTACAAGTGTGAAAGTTAAATAGTTACATTGACTCAGAGAAGACATCATATCAGCCTTTTTTGCCTTCTCCTGGTCCCCAAATTTCTTAAGATGTGTTAGTCTGGACTTTCGTGATTGAAATGTCTCTTTTTGGTATTAATCTGGATTTAGACAGGACTAGATTCTTCGAATTCAAGTAACTCATTTCTACCTTATAGCGTAGACCTGGGATTCTTACATCATTGTCATGAGCGGCCTTTCCAGTGAAAGTCTACCAGTAATTAGAGCAGGTTTGCCCAAAAATAGAAGGAGAGAGGGGGACTCTACTCCCTGAAATGAATGTATCTTGAGTTTTACCAGATTTAATTTTTAATATTCATTCTTTAACTTGAACGCCGTCAATATTAATTGAAATTAAGATCCTTTTAAACATCAGGCAGCTCTGTCAGGCAGCACAAGCGTCTGCCTGTAGATGGATTTTGGCCTCAAGCACATCATCAAATTGCCAGTCATCAGCTGAGCTGTAGCAACTGGTCACACATGTTTTCTTAGACAAATGCTTACAATTAATATGAACGGGAACTGCATGTACAGCTTCCCTAGTGAGATTTGGACTTTTTGTCCAATTTGAAAATATTTTTTATTTTGTTCATTTTACTCCAGAGACATCTGTTTGCTTTTAGTCCAATGGAAATTAAAGAGCTAACCTCGGTCAAAAGTTAAATTTGTTATTAGTGTTACATTATATTTTCAGAAATTTAATCAAGCTTAAGTTCACTCAAGAAACTCAGCTCCTCTTATTAGCTTAGCCTCCTTTTACTCTAAGTTCTTCATTGACAAATTGTGTTGCTTTTTAGTGGGCAGAATTAAAATTAACCTCCTATTCACCTGAATCCAAGACAATACTGAAGCTAATGCAAAACAACCTCATGCAGTTTTAGAACTGGTTTTGGAAACATAAATTTCTAAGCCATTTCATCTGTTGCCCCTTAATATCTGTCAGCGATAGAGGCTCATGTTTGTATGTTAAGGTCCCTCCTGAAAAACAGGGAAATGGTAGATTGAATTGATTTTAATTCTCCTGAAGTGCCATTTTTTGTAAATTGCCAGCATCTGGGTATCTCTGGAATTGTCACTGGTAGAAAAAGAAGTTCTTTCTATGGCTGCACAGGAGGAGTCATTTTGACAGGGCACTGAACTGAATTAATTTTTTAAGTATTGTACTTCCAGTGCCTTTCAGAAAGTCCATTAAATTGTCTGGGCACGTAGACGGGCTGAGCATTAAACCAACTTTCATGGAATAATAAATACTGTTTTTTGAAATTAAGGAAGTCAGTCAGTTGATGGAGCCTATGAATGGAAGAAGGGGAAGTCACTCTGTATAGCTGTGTAAACACAGATCCTGCTGTATATAACTCAAAATAAGACTTTGCAGCTTAACGTGCACTTCTGAATTCTTACATCATACATCTTCAGTGTTTCCTCTATAAAAGGGTCAGAAACTTGTGTTAGAGCTGTTTGCTTTGAAGTAAGTTATTCAGTACTGCATCCATCTAATCCAAAGCTTTTCCATCAACACTAGACCGAAAGTTTCCTGTTCTTTGCTTTTCTGTGGTGTACCTTCTTACTCACTGTAACCTCTTGACTGCCAGGTCATACATGACTTGTAAGTTCAGACTTGTGTTTGATTATAATATGAGCTCCTAAACCTCTAAATTTGGTTACTAATTCCATTGGGAAAGACTGAAATATGAGTTTGAGAACAAAATGTTATCTGTTAAAAAGCCTGTTTTACTAATGTGTAAAAAATGTCCAGTTCCATCTAAAACCAGCTTTTTTTTGTCTTAGGATATAACATTCTGGTGACATCAGAGACACACTATATTATTTTTGGCCCGTTCACAATGGCTTTAGCTGTCTGTCTTGTCTCAGCCAAAATCGTGTCACAAGGGGTCAAAAAGGAGGATATAGTAGCCACACTAAGAAGATCATTTTTGCTTAATATGTTGGGTGTGCTCACTTAAACCCTAGGGCTTAGCATCTAAAGAACATTTGATTAGCTTGGATCAAGTACAAGTGCTTCTAAACTGGAAACTAATCCTGATAGATTTTACAGGATGTTTCAAGTTGCTAAAACAAAACTTTGGATGACGACGAGTAAGAGGGAAGGAGGACCCTGCTGGGCTTGCCTCTGGAAGAAATGTCGGATGCATAACGACTCATTTACTTTAAGGAGGATGAGTGAGAGGGCGTTGGGACACTGAGTAAGGCTGACAGACCCTTGATGGCTGGGGAGATGGGAGTTACACACCATTTCCATTATGTTAATGTGGACTTAAAAAACACAAATGTCAATCTTTGTAACTCTCTCTGCTCCACATAGTCTTCTAGCAGCTAAATAGAAATAACAGCCTAACTATTGTGTTCCACCTCCCCAGTCTGTGCAGTGCTGCTTTTAGTCATGTCTTTTAAGGTCAGTCCACACCACTGGAGAGAAGTGAACATTATGGGCACATATTCTTCATGCAAATGATGTGAAATTTTGGCAGAAGCTGTAAAAAACCTTCCTCTGTCTCCTACTGAGAGTCCCTTGAGACAGGGAGTGATTGCTGCAGGGGAGGTGTTAGAAAAAATGTGATAGACAAGGGAGAATCTTTAGGTTTCTGAGAGGGGAAGGACAACAGGCTGAAGTAGATGGTGTGTGAAAGAGATGCGTAGGCCAGAAGCCTGCTGCTGAGATGTGTCTTGGCCTGTATTTTCTCCACATGGTTCTTATTTGTCAACCCACATATGCTTCTCTACCTCTGAGGAGCTGAGAAGGCAGAAAAATGCAGCTGTGCACCTGCAACTCCATGCTTCTTGCTGGAAAAGCAGTGGGTGGCAAAGATATTCGTTCTGTCTTCAAATATGATCAGTGATGATGTAATGACATAAACAACCTATTGAGGCATCATTCTCTCATAATTATGTGTTGTTTATAGCTAAGAGGAAACCAAACATTTCTGTTCATGCATGGATTATAAGAGGAAAAGAGAGTTTCCTTCTTCTTCAGTCCCCTGTGTCATTACCAACTCTGAATGCACTAGTCATTTTAGAGAACTGATTAAATGGACAAGAATTAGGACAGAGAAAACTATAAAATAGCTTTATTCTTCCTATGAGAAGTTAGTTATCAATTCAGTAAGTTTTGGTTTCAGTGACATTGATCTACTCAGTCCTTTAACTTTCTATATGATTTTGACAATAAATATGTGTCCCTTAATAGTATTTTAAAAATGTATCTTAAAACATTTTAATAGTTTTTAGGTTTAGACTTTAGCATGGATTTGTCATTTTTGGATAAATATTTCCTTTTAAGCACAAAAAATATCTCACTGACATTTAAAATGGCTGAATTTATCTTAGTTTTTTAAATGGCTTTCGAGTCCTGAAGGGCAGAATACAAACTGGACTTGGTGTTGATGTAGGCCACTTCATCATACGGGGGGGGGGGGGGGGCGG
>JAOTQQ010000023.1:1632308-1643986 GCA_026546715.1 Gallinago undulata
GGGGGGCGGTGTCAGAGCTAAATGCACAGGCTTTTCTGGCCACTAAATATGTCTAATGTAGCAGCCTGCGGTGATTCTGATGCTGGTGCAATGCTCTTCTCACCAGGGTTCCTCTGAATCTGCTGCAGCACACAACTGTTGTCGTAAGCCTTGAATGTCTTCCAACCTGTGTGTACTGTGGTGTGAGAATGGAAGCCTGGGATGTTGTGGATTGACCTCTTAAAGGAGAAATTCAGATCTTGTTTCTAACAGTTTTTGGAGCATCTAAGCAAGTAGGTAGGTTTTTGAAAAATTCGAGAAATGTATTCTTTTCTGCTTAGCTTTTGTTATCAGAAAGTGGTGGTTTCAACACCATTTGAGTAATTTCATGAGCTCTTGTGTTACTGATGCTTTGTTTGCCAAATGGTCAGGTTTAGGTGCCATTTTATTTGTAATAAAAACATTAAAAACAACTTGGCTCATGGTCTCGAGGCAGTGAACCAAATGCTTCTTCAGAGACTTTTCTGCAAAGGTCTTTCTACTCCTGCTCTTTCTGTACTGATGCCTCAGCTGAACAGATAGAAGAAGCATGATTTTTAAAAATTATTTCTATTTCTGTTCATCCTAGATCTGAAAAGAAAAAAAAACCCATCAGATCTCTCATTTGTGAAATGGGAGTTAATGAAACTGAAATCTTGTGTGAGAGATTATGTTCACATTGTAGGCTTGGAAAACCCTTAGCAGTTTCCTCCCCTGAAAAGACTGATAGGATTTCTGTTGTCTTCCTGCATTGGGAACAGTTATGTCTAAGACCTTATACTGAATTCATTCAGGTTGGTTGCAGGTCTTGTGCTGATGTCAGCTGAAGTCATGCCATAGTGAAATTAACATCATAGACAGTGTCTCTAGGAATAAAGGCCAAAGAAACAGGAAAAGTGGCCTAGATTTTTAGATCTTTGACTTAGGTCAAGAAGAAAGAAAACAACAAGGACAGGGTTCTCTTCACAGAGAAATAGACAGGAAGCACAAAGTGTGAAATAAGTCAATTATGTATTTTCACTGCTGTTTGTTGGAAAGCAGTGAAACCTTTTTCCTGCCTACTGCCACTATGAGGAAGGAAGGGCTGAACTAAAAATCATTTGAGTTTTAACTTCTAGCTTTTCTACTAACCTTTTATGTGAACCTGAAAAAGTGACTGATTATTTTTTTAGCTTTACTTGTTCTCATTTGCAAAATGAGGATAGGAAGTGTTTTTTCATTAGCCTTAAACATAGGATTTTTCTTATCTAGCACTAATCATCACTAAGCCCCTAAAAAACCTGAAGAATTTAACCTTTTTGTCAAAGTTAAACCTTTCCTGGAGAGCAAAGAGAGATGAACACCCACTGAGCCATCCCACTGAATGTGCCTATCTGCTTTGACTGTAAGAGGAGACTTTATGACCATTTCTTAGTCAGTGTCTCATTTTTACACAGGGGACTGTAAACATGGACTCTCTCTGTACAACACCTAGCATGGCTGGATTCCCACTCAGTTTTTATTTGTACTAAGAAATAAGAACTGGAAGCAACGATATGAGCAAACAGTAAAGGCTCTTCTCAGTGGTGCCTGGTGACAGGACAAGGGGAAATGGACACAAGCTGGAACACAGGAAGTTCTGTCTCAACATGAGGAAAAACTTCTTTATTTTCAGTGTGGCAGAGCACTGGAAGAGTCTGCCCAGAGAGGTTGTGGAGTCTCTTTCTCTGGAGATATTCAAAACCCACCTGGATGTGTTCCTGTCCAGCCCGCTCTAGGGGAACCTACTTTGGCAAGGGGGTTGGACTAGATGATCTCTGAAGGTCCCTTCCAACCCCTGCAATTTTTTGGTATCACGGGAGGGGTAGAAAACCCTATCTGGGTAGCTCCTAAGATACTTATGAGTTCCTGGGATCAGTAACACAGGATCACTTGTATGATACCCTCATGAGAAAATGAATTCAGATGTTCACCCATAGGATTTGCAGATGCCTGGACAAAAGAAAGTTAATAAAAATGCATTGCTGGTAACAGACTTGTTCTCAAAACATTTTTTTAGGGCAGTTTTACCCAACATAATTTTGCAGGTAATTTGCACCTCTGTGTGCATGCATGCTGTGATATATTTCCGCTAAGCCCAGACCCACTTCCATCTCTGTGCAGAAATCATGTCAAACACATGGTTTGGCACAAATCAAACTGAAAGCATGAAGTGGGGAACCAACTGGCATTCATACCTTGTAGGCTTATTCAACTTATTTATTCATCTCAACTGGAGATGAATAGACTTGCTGTTTTCAGAAGACTGCTTTTCTGAAGAGACCACTTGTATAAAAGTTGTAATGAAAGTGAAAAAAGGTTTAAGCCCTCAGCCTTGCTTGAAATAAAGGGAATTAGACCTAGAGTCACCACCAGCAGCTTTATTGACCAGGGATCCTGGGTGACATGGTGGGCCTGCAGAAGTCCAAATACCCTGTTTTTAGTGGCCCAGGATTTTATCCACCTCAAGCTGCATAACTGTAATATTGAACGAGCTTTTGTTGTCCTGAGAATATTTATGATTGTGAGAACAGAAATCTTAAAACCAAAACTAAACAAAAAACCCCAAAACCCAAGCTGGGATTTTCTTCTATGTGTATGTGTATTATTTCTGGCTACCATGGCATTTTTCCTATGAAATTTGGCTTTGTTCAGTTGATAGTATCACTTTGGTCAAACCAACTACATTTCCAGACCTGTGCTGCACAGACCATTACTGAGGTGAACAGAGGGGTTTTTAACAAATAACCTCATTAAGCTGTTATGCTTTTTGCTCAGCAAGAAAATGTTCAGTGAGGCACTGTCACGGTTCTCTGGGCTCTTAAAATGAAGTGGAATTTGCTCACCTTTTTGTGAGGTGCTTTTTTTCTCTTGTCACATGTCCTGTGCTGTTTACTACATGAGTTACAGATGGTAATTTTAATTTAAAACCCAAAACGTAATAAATTCAGCAGATTAGTATTTGGCTGGGATTGAGTGCTGAGATTGTTCAGTTGACTATTATGGAAAACACATCAGCGAGCCTCATCCCTGACCATAGAGCAGTGGTTCCATCCCCTTACAAACAAAGCTTTTGTTAAGTCTTCCTTGTGCTGTGACTCCAGTCTCTACTGTGCATTTGTTTCCAAAGCAAAACAAAGAATTCATAATCCTTGGCAGTTTGAATATTTCAACTTGGATTTTCCTGTTATACAGTTTACCAACTAGCTGATGATTAAATATAAGAGATGACCTCACTGCTGAGGAACAGTAAGTTTTCAGATGCCTTCAGCCCTATTTGTTTCTAGTGCAGCTTTAACTGTAGCAGTGTAGTGTAACCAGTGCAGCAGTGAACTGTAAAGCAGAGTGTAAGAATCACGGTGCTGGTGCTGCTACCCCACGCTATAAGTTATAGAAAGACTCAAGCCTGCTCGTTTGGACATAGTTTTCAATAAATTCCAGAGTCTGGCACTTTGGTTAAAGTTTGGGTTATACCATTGGTACACATACAAGGGTTTCTTTTTAATTTGTGGATTTGGAAAATTTTTCTAGTTATTTTTATTTAGAGTTTCCTAACATAAATAGGGTAATATATGTACTCACAACTATTTATTACTAGATACATTATAGTCTGTATTATCTAACTGTATTTTACAAACATGAACATACACAAATGCATTATTTATATTCATTGTGATAAAACTGTAGAGGCGTATGGATAAGGGGTATGGATAATCAATGTAGATCATACAGCTTTTGACTGTTCAACCTGTATTCTACCTAGTGCTCTCATCTTGTTTATTTATAACATGTCTAGACTTCTATCAGATTCAATGAAAAAAATCATAATGGCAACAAGTACTTAATTTTTTCTCCAAATGTGCACTAAACTGACACTGGCTTCTAGCTTGGCGTGCAGGGTGAACGTTTTCCTACAGACATTCTGGAAGTTCTGTCATGTTGCAGGGTACATACTAGGGACAGATTTGAGCTTTACAGTATAACCCTCAAGAAACTTAATTTTCCATTGAATCATGTGGTATCTCTTCTTTATTATTTTGGCCGTTTTGTTTAGACAGGTTTTAAGTGTTTCTTTTTTTTTTTTTATTCTCAGGTATTGAAAACAAGATCCAAAGAAGCCTAGAAGAGGAAAGGAGGAGAATAGCATGTAATGTAAAATAACATGTAAAAGGCTATAAGGTACTGAGCTACTCTCTCTTTTTTTTTTTTCCTTTAATTTTCCTTGTCCTTTATCACTATAAACTGCATGCTCCGTTAAACATTGGTCATGATGGGCTCTTCAAAAAAGGAACTGTTAATTTAGAAAATGGATATACTACATTAGTGAAGACTGCATCAGTATTAGTCCTGAAAGATGAGCAAGGAATGACTCTTACTTTTTGGATGACTATTTGTAGGATTAACATATAATGTTGAAAATTGAAAGAGAGAAAGGAAGTGAAAATGGAAAGAATGATACTTCTGTACAGGCTTCCCTGCCAACAATTTGGTTTCTCTGAGAGTGCATTTTTTGCAATTTAGTAACAATTATTTGGTTTATTTTAGTATTTGAGGACATTGAGGCCATGACCAAGACTGAGGATTTGTTATGCATTACACCATGCACATGTAGGGACAGCTCTGCTCATAGGACTTGCAAAGTGTAGGAACAAAAATGAAGACACAGAAAGGTGCTATTTGTTTCCATGGGGTGATGGAAAAGTTCAAACAGCAGGTCACTGGAACAGCCAAGAGTAAAGCCCAAGTGTGCTAACTCCTGGTCTTGTGTCCTGCTTACTAAACATTGCGTCCTTTAGTAGGAAGATGGCAGCCAAAATGCTGCAATAGTCTGGGATAGGATCAGGGGTGGGAAAGATGTAGAGAAAAAAATATGTTCAGCTTTTTATGAAGCTACCATAATCATGATTTGTCACTAGCAGCGACAAAGCTACCTGTGCAGGTTTTGTTGTTTTTTTTGTTGGTGCGTCTTGACTTCTCAATACTCCCTCTATTTCAACCTTATGCAGAGTCACTTTCTCTCTGCATAGTGACTATAGAGTCTGGTACTTCATTTGATTGTTTTATAATGTTCCAGTGATAAATAGTGTATATACCCAATATGAATTCGGTATCTTTAAGTGGTGAAGTAATGGAAATTTAAAACCTGGCAAATCATGTTTTCAGGAAGAGTTGGACAAATGTTCTGTTCATTCTCCTGAAGCCTTTACACGTTGGCACATGTACAGTGGTTGCCATCATCTTTTACTAGAACTTTATTTCTGGTAGTAAACAATACCATGATGTCTGCTGCATTCATTCTGTTCACTGTAGGAAATGGATAAAGCATACTATGCATATGGTAATAAAGCTAAGTGCCTGCCAGCTCCAAAGATGTATTTGATAAATACAGTATGGGTAAGAATTAACATGCTTGGGGTACAGTAGAAGTGTTGGGCTTGGAGTTATTCTTCTGAACAGTGAGTTCATTTAACTTTTATCATTTAGCACTGAGACCTAGATTTACGTGCTTATAGTCATTTCTATGTCAATATGTCAGTGCTTAATGGAGATCAGTTCCCTCTGAAGTAGACAGGAACGATCAGATTTCCTCTTTACTGATAGGTGAACTGGAGCTGCTGAAAGACTTCATGATTTGTTCACACAGGTAGCCAAGATGAAAATAGGGATTCCCAATTCCCAGTTTGTTGATCTAGTGATTGGTGGAGTCTTCCATTCCCAAGAAGTAATGTCTGTCCTAAACCCATTAAGAACACTCCTTCCCATTCTATATTCCAAGCTAGAAGAAAGTGTACTGATCTGACCCCAGTTGTGAAGCTATAAATTTCATTTACAAGGTCACTTATATGGGAGGAGAAGTAGTGTCAAAATACAAGAATCTATGCAAGGAGAAAACAGAAGAGGCATAGATAACATAACCCCTATAAAATGTGTCCACATGTGATTTGTGTGGAAGCAGTTGCTCTGAGATCAGACGCAAATCTGTTGCTTTTGGCAAAACTGGTAATTCTACAGCTCAGTAGTTATTAGGGCCTTTCTGAGCTATCAACTTAAAGACTTCCTGTTTTGTAGCTTTCAGTCCTGTCAAGATGTATAGCTTTGGCATGATTCAGTTCTGTTATTATAATGATACCAAGATTTACAATGAAGTGGTAAAAGATTAAAAGATAGTATGACAGTAAACATAAAGATGAACATAGCCTGGAATGGAAAGCAGAAGAGTACACAAGAAAATTTGGGGCTGGATGTTGATTTACAGAGTCCTTAGAATACTGCTGTTTTCTATTACTCCATCATTCCAGTAAGCATATCCTCACTATAACACTCATTAGCACTAAACCCCCCTTTCTTTCTCTGTCACTAGCTGTTATAGTACAGTGTGGGCTAAAACAGTTGGCAGAAGAAGATAGAAATTGCAAAATTAAATTTATCAGATTTAAAAATACTAACAATGTCATTACAGAAGTAAATAGAGCATGTGATATCTGAAGTTCTTCTGTGCTAGGTGCTGACAGTTAAGTATGCACACAGAGGTGGGAGATACTCTAAGTGATGCTAATCATAATAGGGCACACCATCTCTGTTTTAAGTTGTGGACTCACAGGGCTCATTTTGAAGCTAATAAAGACAATTATAGCCGCGTTCTTGTGGAACTGTGGAAAGAGAGCTGAAAAACAAACTATTGTTTGGCAAAAGCATCTGCCCATTCAAGGTCTTCCAAAGGCAGTAAAGGGCTTGACCATCGGTGGGAAACACTAGAAAATTTTCCTTTTCGAAAACGTTGTGAAAGTAATACCATACTGGCAGTATCTTATCTCAAGACTATCCAACCCTGCCAAAACCGAATCTACCTCATACTAAATAACCACAAAAAGCCATGAAATCAATTGATCTTAAAATTACAAATCAGTGCACTTGGAAAGAATTATGTCAAAGCAGAGTTCTTAGCTCCTAAAGATATGGTGGATGGAAACCAGTCTTCTGTGGACACTGTGTGTGCTCTCTCCATTTTGGTCAATTTTATGCATCAGAATACTTAGGCGCTACCAAAATGTGGTACCATAAAAGACAGAGATCGAGTAGACAGCATTAAAAAGCACAGTAGAACCAGGTATTTTACCAACAGTTCTTGAAGTGTCGGACAGCACTTTGTCTACAGGTTCAGCTTTCTTTCCTGAGTAATATAGCATGCTCTCAAGGAAATAGACCGAAGCATGAATAGAGTTCTCATCTGAGATTTATCCACACTCTAAAGAAAGTATTAGCAAGCTAGAGAGAGCCCAGCAAATTCCCATTGATCTGCAAGGCAAACCAGGAGGGACACGTCACACTTGTACAAGCTGTGGGTTAGAACTAATAGAAGTGTTAAAACATGAGATTGTTTCTGGTGAAATGCGTGCTGAACAGAACACTCAAAGAAGGAAAACTGGAAGAGATTTGCCTTTCCATACAGAATCACGCTTTCTAATTAAAGTTGCGATGCAGCACAATTCTAGTGCTGACCTAAGCAGCATGTGGGCAACTGTTTTCTCCAAGCCACAAGTGATGACTAGAGTAGTTCCTTGTTAGGCTAGAGCTTCAGAACTGCCTGGCAGTGTTTTTGGTAAAAGAGGCAGGCTCCAGAAGTAAGACTTCTAATGCTTCTAAGTGACAAGACTTATGCTGTCTTACCTGTCTGTAGAAAGACAAAAAGTGCCAAACTGATAACTCCTGCTTTTCTAGGTTTCCTCTTCTTAGCTAGGGCATATGAGGAGGGAAACCTTGGTTCTGATGAAATTAGTGGGAATTTTGCTTTTGTCTTCTAAGGGGCCAAGATTTTACCCAGACCTCAACAGCAGGCAAGCCTGAAAGAGATGGTCAAGTGCTTCTTGTTCAACTGTATAGGCAAACAGTGGGCTGAGCAGGGTCATCTGGGCATACTTCAATGTTTCTTCTCCTGCCATTGGAAAGAAAAGGGAGCTTCAGGTTATTTTGGAAAGTGGAGTTCTGACTCAAATGTCAGAAATAAAAAATAAGCAAGTGTGAATGGATGAATGAATTGAATGAAATGATGGACTAGCTCATAAACTTACAGTTACTCACCTGGTCTCCACAGTATAAAGTCACCTTCCTTCTTTTAGTGGCAGGTTTTGTTGTCACATGTAGTTGATAGTCTAATTAAATAAACATAGATTTGACATGAAATTGATGCTGACCTCTCTCGCATTCATGGAATAAGTGGAGAGATACCTGTCTGACCTGGCCGCAAGACACATGGGACCAATCAGTCAGAGAGTTTACTTTACAGAATAGTTGTTTAGATAGCAATTCACAAGATTTACAGAGGAGATAAATTAGACTGTACTCCAAACCACACCATCTCCCTTGCCAGTCTTAAGGTCAAAGAAGGAAAAAACATTTACTAACGGATAGAGGACTGGATGGGAGCTGAGCTCTCATTTCCACTCTGCCACAGAAGTACTTGTATGTATAGCTGTTTTAGGCTGCATTTATATGTGGGAATTGGAGACTTCTGACTGTGCTGCTGAAATTGATGCAAGCATGGGCACTCAGAAAGGTGCTGATTTAATAACTCTTGAACTCTGCACAGGTTCTTCAAGGGATGTTGAAGTAGCTTTGGAAAAAACCTTTTATTTCTGTTGGTTTTGGGTGAAGAGAGATTCAGTGGCAGCAAACGTTTTGTAATAGACTGGAATTTTTGTATTGTGTTTAAAAAAAAATGAAAAATCTGTTTTGAACTGTTATTAATTGTCACTGTGCAATTGAAAGGTCAAACCTGATGTTCTTGCTCAAGCAAAACCTTTCTCAAAGCCAATGGAGTTTTGCCTGAGAAAATACTGGATAGAAACATGCACAAATGTCAGCATTGGGACTGGATTTGAACTGTATTCAGGCACTAGTTAAGTGAGTTCCAGAATAAGCTCTAAATGTAGAAAGAATGCTGTCTTTAAAGGCTACTTCTACATAAGAAATACGGGGTGATATCCTCATTTTACAAACTCTGAGGAAGGAGAACAAGTGGCTGTAATTCATGGCTCTATTCCCTTGGTCCTAGAGGTGCCAGTAGTCAAAGTGTTATTAAAGAAGTCTAAGGTCAGTCTAAATGCTGCTCCAAAAAGTGCCAGCTGGCTGTCCACATCCTGACCCCATTCTCCACTCCTGAGCAGGTGGTATAAGGCTAACTTAAAATTCAGGCCTGTTTGCAGTGAGTGCCTTTACATCCATTCTTCTTGCATGTGCATGAAACTGCAAGAGTATTTACAGTGTGATTAACAAGATATTATGCAGCAACCAGGAAGGTGCTGGAGGAAGCAGGATTTTGTTTGTTTAGCAGCTGTGTATGCAGCTCTACTGCTTGTCTCTTTTCATCCTGAACTTACAGTCCCAGACCAAAACAGGTGCCTCCTGCTGTCTGATATCTTCTCCTGTGATACTTATTCTGTAATATTCGCAAGACCATTTTATGTGTGACTACTTAAGCCCTGGCTCAGACATTTCTTATTTCTTTGTAAAGTTCCTAACTTGACCTTTGCAGATCTAGTCTAAGTAACCAATCATGGGACAGAAAAAGTAATGACTAATTTTTGTAAACAACTTACACAATGCAGTGTACTAAATTAAATAACGAAATGTTAACAGCAAATTTCTCATAAGTTATTTTGGGAAGGAAATGGCAAAGAAGTTCACAAGTCCTTTCAAATAAATCTGAGAATATCTCAAGATATCCACAGATAAAAGAATAGAGTTGAAGGTTTTCCAAGAAATTTATTTTACTGCTTGGCTCTATTCCTGTCCAAAAGGTTGGGAAAATGAACAGTCTCTTCTTGCTTTCGCAATTTTAATTTCTAAACAGGATGGGTTATAGAGTATTGAGTAGCTTGTGGTTATTCCTGCATTGAGTGATGTCTCCTGCAAATAGGATCAAATGTTTGCAAGTATCATATCATTCTGATATCTATGAATGAGACATTCATGCTGACTATTCATAGTGGTCTTTAATCTACTTCAGCTATGTTGGAAGGCATGATGAATGGAAGTGAAGGCATATGGAGGGGTTCTTGACTCTTAAAATAATAGTAATGATAATATTAAAAGCTGGAAAGACTAAACCAAATATCAGCTATCCTTGTGGTAAAGCATGACATAGTCTCTGTATAGAGACTATTTCCATATACTGCCTATTCAAAGGGCAAGATAAACTAGAGTAAATAAGTAACAGTCTTTTGCATCAAAAAATGAAAGAATTTCAGGTTCTTCTAAATGAAGTGAAGTACACAGTCTGCAATTTTCTAAGGGTCCAAAGATTGTAATCATGGAGTTCTTTACTCTGACAGATGAAGTTATAAAAAGAGCCAACAAATAGAAGGGAGATCCAAACAAAGTAGAAGTAAGGCTGCATTTTTAACAATGAGGTTATTTAACAAGATCCAGGAACATAGTGGATCTCCATCACTGGAAGTCTTTAAATCAAGAATGGATGTCTCTCTGATGACTGTACTTGTTGCTGTAGCAGGAGTTATAGGCTTTGAAATTCCATGGCTTGTGTCATCCAGGAAGCAGAGTAGATGATTGTTTTTGGTCTCTAGTGGCCTTCCAGTCCTTGCAGAGCATTCAGCTGGATTGCTACTTGCAGCATGTGTGGAAGAGGAAAAGTAACATTTCTCCTATCTGGACAATAGATGACAAGTGGTTTCCACTGGAGTTACAGATGAGGTTCCCTTTAATTTTCCAAGCAGTGCATTAATTTTTCAGGGAATAGGGAAATTGCCAAAGGACCTTTTGATTATTTTAAATTTCATTATAGCAGCTTTTCCAGTCCCACTTGTCCTCCCTTCCAAACTCAGTGCAGAGGTAAACAATGCATAGTAGTGGTGTACTGGTCCAAATATGAAAACACTGGCACTGATAACTGTGTTTGCATTGGGAATCTTTTAAATGACATTAATAAAAAGTTGACTGAATTTTTCTGAATAGTCTGAAATGAGTTTTGAAAGAAAACAGTTTTCAGTATTTTGAAAAAAGAAATATATTTCATTTGCAAATGGCATATATTGACTGAGGTTGCCCATAATATTTATGAATAACCATAGAAACATAACAAACGGGATCTACGCACTTACTTCCAAACTTCATCGCCAGAATCAGTATATTCATATAACACTCCTAATCTGATACAGCAGGTAATGGCAAATGTTACATACACGAAAGAAGAAACAAACAGAGGCATTCCTTAGTGTAGCTCTTCGGCAAAACACACTTTGAGCAGACCATAGCCAATTAATTAAACCACAGAATATCTGCAAATATTTACTTGAAATCTGTGGTTTGAAAAGGCTTTAGCAGTACATAAAATAGATTTGCTTTACATTTCAACAGACTTACTGGCGAGAGTAAATTATAGAAAAAAAAAAGAGGAAAAAATAAAATGAAAATAAATAGATTATGTTTCTAAAATCCTACCAAATATGTGATCCACTGAAATTATCAGACTGTTAACGGCTTGTAAATCTGCTTAGACCAGGGTTGTGAAATTATTTTTAGTATGACAGCAGAAGCCTTTCTAATGCTACAAAGTGACTCACTTGGTGGATGATGGAAAGGCTGTGGATGTTATTTACCTAGACTTTAGCAAGGCCTTTGATACA
>JAOTQQ010000023.1:1644086-1743661 GCA_026546715.1 Gallinago undulata
TTTTTTTTTTTGTGGTTGGACTTGATGATCTCTGAGGTCCCTTCCAACCACCGTGATTCTGTGATTCTGTGATTATGGCACTGTGTCAGCTGAGTAAGAGGCAGCAAAAATGGTGTAAGATTCAACTGGGCAACATGAGACCAAGGCATTTTAGCAATACAGAATTTTCTTTCCAAACAGAGAAAGAAGAATACAGGTGTCATTGTATTTATAGCCTGTGAACTTCTGAAGTCCTAGGGCGAGTACATCTGAGGACAATGCCGTGGCTTTCCATAGTCCAACTAACAGCTACATAATTTTTTAAGAAAAGCACAAAGAACTCTTGCTCAGGTGCTTAATAGAGTGTGTAAGAGTTTTGCTGTCCTTCGTGTAAGTGGTAAATTCCCAGGACAACAGTTTTGCATCCATTATTGCCAATGTCAAGATCCTACCCTAGTCATATCTTATGCTTCCATAAATTGTAAACTTGGGTTAAAGTGAAAGAGCTCCAAATAATTGTCTTTCAGTTATTTTTGTTTCCGGTCTGGTTTGAGAGTTTGGTATTGGTAGGGAATAAGATTTTTGTGGTCTCCGAAGCATAGTTTCTCCTATAGGACATTTTGCATAGTCCATGCAGCAGACTGGGGCATGGTGGCAGCAAGGAGGACTTTCTCTTTGGAAGAGGAAGAAGGCAGAAGAAAATACTGTCGTGGAGGTGTTCTGGAGATTAGGAGAGATCTACTGCTCTCAGCTGCCTTTTGTGTTTTCCATTCCCATTGTGCTATAAATTGTATGAACTTCTCTACTGTTTCCAATGAGTTGTACAGACAGATACTGGGTACATATTGGGACTTTAGGTGGTGTTTTTTATGGCACTGAGGAAAAAAAAAAGGTAGACCGCAGAAGTTCAACTGGGCATTTCTGCTGACATCCTTAGCTGTGGAGGAGTTAATCGCATTGACACAGACTGTCATCTTCTGGTTTCAGATTTACTCCACTAGGATGAGAGATATGAGTTCATATCCCTCAGACATACTCTTTCAAGCTGTGCGTAGACTAGAGAAGATGACAGTGCATCGGCTTACATTTTTATGGTTTTGCTTGTAATCGCAGAAAAAGAAGATTGAATTTTTGAGTGTTGATTTCAGTGGGAGCAGAAATGCAGAGGCAATTCTTGTCTGCAATTTATTTTAAAAATGTTACTTTACGTTTGTAATATCAGTTCTGTGAAAAACGTCAAAGATAGAAAAAAAGTATTAGACCCTGCATTTGTGCAGAAATAGATATGACGATTCTACTTGATTAATTCTGAAGAAAACCAGCATCGCTTTATGCAAATGAAATTGCTCAGAAGTATATGAAGGCCTGAAAAATTAAGCTAAGGGAGGTGAAAACTGGCTTTTGAACATCAAACTAAAAAGAACTTCTTACTTAACTTTGTAAATCATAACAATTCCATTTTCCAAGCTACTCAAACAAATTGAGCTTTGTCTTCCATGCCAGTGAAAATATAATATACAGTGCTGTTGCAAAGTAAAATGGCTTCAGCAACTTTATGGAAAGGGGAAAGGTTCCCAGGCTTTCTGTTACCAATCCAGGCTAATTTCAACTCTCATGCTCAGTTTCACTTTCAGAGTGCCCTAAGAGAAGATGTAATTTAGACTAGAGCTGTATTCACAAGTTAATGACACTAACTGTAATCCTTCAAAATGATGGATAATGGAATTTTCCCTCTTTTACAGGAGGAATCACATTTCTCAGTGTCACATAAGGCAAAGAAACAAACATGCAGAAACAGCAACTGGCCCTCAAATCTTTGAACTTACATTTGTGTTTCCAAAGCTGAAGTAATTTTCCTGACAGAAATCATTGTGACCTAAAGTCAGAACTCCTGTATCTGTACCCTTTGTACTATGTTGACCTTGTTGAAGATACAATTATATGCACTATAGAAAAAATGAGAATTGTGGGGAAAGCAGAGAGATCATTAAGCAGGCTACGGTTTGTCTCTTGAGGTAAAGGAAAAGCTTAGACACAAAGCCTTGTTTCTGTTGCCTGTCTCATGTTCTGTATGTTGCGAGCCATCATCAAATACTTGAACAAGTATGGTTTGGTTTTGACTGATTTTGCAGTATTGTATCTGCTTTTGCTTTATTTTGCATGGGTTGATTTACTCCTGTTCCTTTGCTACACATTCACACCTGTGCTGTGCACATAAGGGAGTTCCTGCTGAAAAGCAATATACTAAAAACATTCTTCAAGAACCTTTGAGGTTAGAAATTTATGTTTTTGTCTGAAACGGGTGGTGGAAGGATGATATAGAGCTACACTGATCTCTTCCTTCAGTAGCACAAACATTAGTAGCAAGAAATGAGGCCTAAGAGGGATCTACTTTTCACAGACAGTACAGGGAAGGTTACTTCACTTAGACTGATCGAACTGCAGAGCCAAATCTGCATCTTGACAAGGCCAGGGGCAACCCTGTTTAGTTGGGGGTGTCCCTGCTGACCGCGGGGAGGCCAGACTAGATGACCTTTGGAGGCCCCTTCCAGCCTGGACCATTCCATAATTCCAGGATGTCTGTAAAACTGTCCATGTCCTCTGCTGGAGCTAGATGGGGAAGATAATTTTGTCCTTTGAGACTACTGGATGGGCATAGCCCTCACACCTCAACCTTAGCACCATTGAACACAACAAAGGTCAGAAACCCTAAAATCATTGAAAGCAATAGCTAGTAGAACAGTAGCATGTCTCTCCTGGCTAATATAAGTGGTTGGGAACAGCTGCGTGTGCAGCTAAAAGAACTACTCAGTGTCTCCTTCAAAGAAGGTGAACGCCAAATTCATGGATAAATATCAGGGTTTAGGCACTCAGGCAGTCAGCACTTAGTCCTGAGGGACTAAGAATCATAAAGTCTTTGCAACACAAGGCATAACTCAGCTTTGACTCAGTGCATGTTGTATTTAGAACTAGCTGTTAGAGTTGTCACCAGGTTATTTCTGTTCCAGGTGAGAGTTATCCATTCAGTGTTATGGAAGCAGCATGTACAGAGATGGTTTTGTGTAACTGTACAGTGTCTTATGGCCACAGAGTTGAAACCTCTGTTCTTATGTTATTGGACTTCGCAGCAGCTTCATCTGAATGAAGTACAAGGTATTACTATTGTGATATATATGATGCGATATAGAGCAGTACTCCCAAGAATCTGGACAAGAATATTTACTGAAATAATATTTGTAGCGTGTCATGCCCTTTAGTGCTGGTGTATCTGGTCTGAGGCATATCTCAGTATACTAAGGTATTGCAGTGTTGGATGGAGGTCTGGTGTTGTCCATTATTTCCCTTATATGTGACTGCCATGATGAGGAGGGGACAAAAGGGGTGAAATAATCAGATTATTTTCCTGGGCAGTAGCAGGCATTGGGTTTTGTTGATGTTTGTGTTCTCTGCTCTTCTTAAGTGTCCCCCTCCAGAAATCTTCCCTTACCACTATGTTTGTTCCCTTTAAACAGGCAGGGAATAATACCAAGAAAAAACATAATAAAAGGAAGGCTTTGTTGATGTTTTGTGGATAAATTTTTTTGCAAAGACTTCTAATGTTTGTTTTTGCAAAAAGATATTTACCTTAAAACACAGACAATTGACAAACAAGCTGGAGTAAGTTACTGGCTTGTATCAAGACTGTTTGGTGATGCATTGACATTTGGTGTCATGACTCCATTAATCAAAAATATTTTGGAGGAAATTCTTCCTGGTTCATTCATCCACAAATAATTTACACTGGGAGCACTAGGTCTAAACCTCTTTGGCAGACTGAAATTGAGGAGCATGATGAACAGCTAGCCTGGCTCCTGAGTGACCAGACACCCACTGCTTACCAAGGGTTTCATTTTTTTTTCAGGCATGCAGTTAGTCTGTTGTGCCTGGAGGGAGCTCACAGTAGATGTTTGTGAATGATAAAATAAAAAGGGACTGAGGGCCCAGGGACTCAACAGAGGATCTTAGGTGAAAGAAAGCGCAGTTGTTAACCTTCTTGTGCCTGATATGTGGTTTGTCAATTAGGCAACAGAAGCTGAGTTGGTTGTATATTGACCTACAAGCATTAAACAACTGGCTGGGAGCCATATCCTGTAAAGACTGTACTGTCCTTTTGATTTGAAAAGCAGCACTACAGTTGTGGTTCCACTTAGAATTTTTGAAACACAGGCTTTAATAAAAAAAAAAGAGAGAAAGAAAAGTATCTTTTACCAGGTGCACTTTGACTATGTATTCGGAAAAAATATAAAGAATTTTGCACAGACGTATCCATAGTTTTCCAAGGGTTATTAACATGCAAAGCCATGCCTGGCTTGACCGTGCAGTATGCTCCTAGACAGAATGACAAAGCTGGAAAAATGAAGTCAAGGAAATATGAGCTGATTTATTTTTTATGTGTAACAAGCTAAACCTTGATCCAGTGCATCTGTGGAGCAAAAGAATACTTATTCAGTTTCGCCATCAAAAACACTGAGAAACACATGAGATGAATGTGAATTGTCTCAGCTGAACTCATGTATTCTCCAGACGTAATTAAACACTGGCCCAATTTTTAATGTGGGCTACTTAATTGGATGTCAGAAATTCCACATTTGAAGGTTCAGTTTGACCTTTAGTTACATAAAAGAAGCATTTAAGAGTCTCCAGTGAGTGTCAGCGTCTGAATGCAGATGCCTTATTTGAAAACTTTGTGCTCCTTTACACCGATGCATTCCAGGAGGAGAAAGCCCTGATCCTGCAAACAGTTTGAAGCAGGCTTCAGCTTGCTGCCACTGACACCAGCTTGCTGGAATCCACTCATTCCAGGGAACGGTACACTAGTGAAGACAAGCACATGTGGAAGCAGTTGCAGGGCTCAGGTCTAAATTAGCATGAGATTGTTCTCTCATCTAAATATATTATAAATTTGAGAATATACTTTCATTTCAAGGTGGAGATTCAAAAACGAAAGAGAAGGTGCTCAGACAACCATCTTTCTCACCTGTAGCTCACACCATTCACCTGGGAAAGAAGCACGGGATATAGAGAGGTATTCCTGCTCATAGCTATTGTAGAAGTCCGTAATCCCTAGTAAAGTGTCCTGAAGGAACACTTCTGGAGCAAGGAAGTCTTAAAGAATCTGAAGCCGTTAGCTCAAGGAAGTTTTTTCTATGCCCCACAGACCTGGAGAGACTCTTGCAGCTCCTGCTATCTCAAGCTTGGCTCCTGTCAGTACATTGCACAGCAGGGTTAAAGCCAAGTGAAGTACATGATCTGCACACTGCGAGCGCTGCTCCATTCGATAGGCTCATATAGACTGTGGCTTGCACCAGCTACTTTTGCACACAGCCTGTGATTCCCTCTCTGTAGTTTAAAACAGTCTCATTGCAACACCAGGAAATTAACTCATAAAGGGAAATGGTTTGCTGACTAGTTGTTAAATGCTGTGAGCTGCTTACAGGATTTAGGAATGATGTGAGAATGCCCAGACTGCGCTTTGGTTTCTAATATTGCTTGGATCTGTATGTGCAGTTCCCCGTTTACTATGATGTTATGCTGAAACATGCAAACGGATGTTCCCATATTGATTTGTTTGGTCAATTAAATTAATGTAAAAATGTGGCTTTATGGGTAAAACTGTCATCAGTAAAAGGCATTGCTCACTGAACACACCATGTGTTCCTAACTTGCCAACTACTACTTGGCAGGAATGAACATTCAAGGTCATTAGTTTGGTACTTTCTGGAGAAGGAGGCAACATACTTCATACAAACTACAAAATCCAGGAGGATGCCGGACTACAAGTGTAGAGTAATTTTATTTGCTGAGCAAAAGGAGATGCTAAAAATCTGTAGATGATTTCTCTACTTCAAACAAGTGTTCTTACTGTATATGACTTTGAATTTATGGACACGGATGTCCATGAGAAAACAAAACTGGATAAAACCTGGACTGTCAGTCAATGAGCTCCGAGTCTGCTTCTGTAACTTGAATTACATCCACAGTATTTGCTAGTGCAACTGTATATATGTAAGACAGTTTGAATTGGCTGGTCTAAGTGTATAAAGTATGCTGGAAAACAGGGAATTCCCCAGGAGATTTGTTTGTCTTTAAAGTAATTCTTTTTCTCATTGTATCTATTTTTAAAAAAAAGTTTCACAGATAAAGAAATGGAAGTTCTTTCCAGGCAGACAAAATATTGCATAATAAATAATAAGTGGATTGGATAATTCTAGTGATTTGATTGTAAACTATGGAATATACAGGGGAGCAATCTACAATCTTGCTATTTCTAGTGATTCTTAAATCACAAGTTGATCCTTGCAATATTATGACCAAGGTTTCAAAAGTAAGGACAGTTATAAAATATATTTTCAAGCAAAAATAACTTGGTGAATAACTTGGTGTTCATGTTTCTGTAATTCTGTGGACTAGAAAATAAAAGGAACACTGAAATTCTCAAGATTCCAGGAGCTGGGGATTTTCTTTTTCCTTTTCCTTTTTCCTTTTTCCTTTTTCCTTTTTCCTTTTTCCTTTTCCTTTTCTCTTCTTCTTTTTCAAAAAAGCCCACCCAGTATCAGAATAAGTAGCAAAAATCATGAGTGTGGCAATCCTCTTGTCAAACTGAATTTCCTGCACTTTTTTTTTTTTTAAACAGATGATGGCCCTGGTGAGAGGGTGAGACTGTGTACAAATGTTTGTGGTTTAGAGCCCAGTTTTCCAAAGAGAAGTCCAGAATACACAATACGTCACCTGTTTGTACTCCAGCTCCATGAAGCAACTGAGACAGAATTGTATAGCATTTCCAGATCAGCTCTCCCATGGGGCTTTAAAGCTGAGTTTTGGTCTCCGTAACACACAAAAATGTTTCCCCACATGAATTAAAATATTAATTCTTGGCTGTACAGCATGCTACGGGGTTTATCCACTGGTGTTACACTTTTATATGATTTTAACTATTCCCAAACTAAGGTGGGGACCATGGGTTTGCCAGCGTAGTATTAGTCTGCATTTGGCTAAGGAAGTATTTGCATTTCTTGTGATTACAGCGAAGCAGATTATTCACTGTTTATGTGAACAAAATTTATGATGTCTTGCAAGGTTGTAACATACCTAAATAGAGACAGAGAGGGTGTTGCCAAGTGGGGTTCCTCTCCCTCCGATTTGATCCAATATATGGCTGACTTTGGAAGCAGCAGAAATCAGACCCAGTGTGGATTTTTTAATTTGATGTTACGTGAGTTTAGAGCCCAAGTGAGTAAACACTCAAGCATGGCAAAAGAAGGATTGCTATTGTCTTCAGTAGCATTGGAGGATATCTAGTGAAAAGTACCAACAAGGACATTACTAAAATTAAGACTGATGCTAGCATGTAGCTCTTCCTCTGCACCTTCCTCCTAGAACTTACTTCCAGTTTGTGAAGGGAAAATTTGTCCTGTGAGAATGAACACTTTTATGATGATTCATGGAGTCTCTGTGCTGATAGCAGAGAATCAGCCAGTGTCAGACATCCCAGTGGGCATGTTTATTCTGCCCCATGGTCATCCATACTGCGGCATCTATAGGCTCCTTTCCCACTTGTGCTCCCTTGGCCCTACTCTGAAGTCATACATGACACATAGGCCACATCCTGGTTCTCAAGACATGGAGTAAGTCCAGCAAAGGTAGACTCGAGCAATTCTCCTATGTCAGATTTCTGAATACAAACAGAGCACAACTATTTCATACAGAACTGGAGAAGCTGGCAATCGATGGGTCAGGTTTTCATTACATTTTGTTACATTTTTTACACACGTATCACACAGCTAATTATAAGCTGCAGCACCAAGAATATTTAGTTTTGTTGAAAGGATGTGTGGTTTTCTGGGTGGTGGAAGTGAAGTAGCCAGGTGTACTACAGAGGTGAAGTGTCCTAAAGTAAAGGTTTTAAAGCGTTTCCTGTCCATCTAAGCACCACCAACCTTGTGGTGTTGGGATGTTATATATAGCTCTACCAATGAAGCCAGCTTTAGGATGTTCTCTGCATATAACCTCATAGTTTCATGGCAAGGTGGATTCAGTTATGCCAGGATAAACATCCTTATTCCAATTTTATTTGCTGATTTAACTTTACCAATTTTAAAACCTAAATGTAGAATGCTGTTATAAAAAACTAGTGGGCCTTGTACAAAGCTGTGGAGTTCAGACCTGCATGAATCATGGAATCATAGAATGGTTAGAGTTGGAAAGGACCTTAAAGATCAACAAGTTCGAACCCCCCTGCCATGGGCAGGGACACCTCCCACTAGAGCAGGTTGCTCAAATCCTCATCCAGCCTGGCCTTGAACACTTCCAGGGATGGGGCATCCACAGCTTCTCTGGGCAACCTGTTCCAGTGCCTCACCACCCTCACTGTAAAGAACTTCTTTCTGGTAGTTAATCTGAATCTCCCCTCTTTCAGTTTAAAACCGTTACCCCTTGAATATCAGCGTTGAATATACTTGTTCCTTTTGTTCTGCACTGTGGTCACATCTGTCTCCTTCTGGAGGTATTTGCTGAAATCTACAGGAGTTTACTGGTGTAAATGGGTGCCAGCAGCTTTTCTGTCAGCCTCTTTGGAAACTTCAAATATTTGGCAGAGCAGAAAGTGAAGGAAAAACCTGGGACAATCCTGAGTTTTCAGCAGATAAACATTTAAGCCATATGGAGCCCTAGGCAGCTGATCTGCTTTCACATCCTTTATACAACATTCAAGACTGAGACTGACACTGGATGCTCTGGGAACCTGAACTGGCCCTTTTTCTCCCTACCTCCACCTGGGGTACCAGTTGGAAGTCTTCATGAAAGGATTACCCATAGCAAAATAAGTCAGAATTAATTAATTTGGCTCATTCCACTGCAACCATTTGAATCACTGTGAAAAGACAACTTGAGAGAGAGACAAGGCCCAGAATCTTATACCCATTTTTTTCTTTTTTTTTTTTTTTACCTGGAAACCCCTTTGAAAAATTAATTTCAGAGATAAATTCTTATTCTATCAAGGTTTTTAAAAAATGAAATCTATTTATGAGTCCTTAGAACATGCACAAAGATTATATATTGGCAGGAACCAAGACAAAGTTCTGAATCTGATTATTTTAATTCCTTTTTTGTTTGTGGGGAGATGGCTGCAAGGAGGTAAGGTAGCTTCTTCAGTGAAGATGTGTGCTTTGACATTGCCTTCAGGAGTCCCATTAGTTGCTCAAAATAAAGGTTCTTGTGTGTTACTAGGAACAGTGAGTCTTATTAAACTCATTCATTCAAGATACAAACGAATAAGGCTTTGATCTCATCTGTTGATCAGTGACAAGTCAGCAAATTCATTGAAGGTATAACCAGCTGAGGAAATGAGCGTTTGCAGCTGCTAACAGTCAAAACAAAAGGGAGAGCTTTTCTTTATTGCCTTGCAAACGTGCTCCAAATTGTGAAGCGGATCCCGTTTTAGACTTGTTTTGTGTCTCATCTACCATATATGAGAAGAAAATGTTATAAGTCATGGGTAGCAATTGCTATGGCTTATCAATAATCTGTACCAGTTTCAGTTGGATTTGGGGGGACAGGACTCAGTCATATTAGTTCAGGAAAGTGTTCATGGCATGTAGGAATAACAGTACTCTGAATACCAGACATACTGACAAAGGGTTGTTGGTTTTGTTTTTCTTAAGACCTTCTGTGGACTTGCCGTGTAATTCTTGCAGGCTTCAGTACCACACGAGCTGCAGAGCAATTCTGACAGAAAAGTCCTGCTTAAATACTTGCCGGCAGAAAATAGTAATATCGTAGAACTAATTAGGTTTCTGGTATAACTGTATATGTTTAGATAGTGATCTGCTGATGGTGAGTGGTAATCTATGGTTATAAAGCCAGCTGAACCAGCTGAGCCATAATCCCTGTAGTCCAAGAATTCTTCTGTGGTCACAGAGAAATATCTCCAGAGAATATCTCAGGCAGTAGATGTTGTCTGTCTTTGTGCTGACTATAAAGGGATAGGATGGTCCAGACTTAAGCATCTCCTTTAAGTTTCTAACTGTAGATAGCATGAACCTGAAACTAAGGATTTCTCTTTTCTCTCTCCTTTTTTCCTTTTTTAATGTAAAAAAAGGTTTAAATAAATTAGAAAGTACTTTTACAAATAGCAGTCAAATCATAATAGCATTTGACACAATTTGCTTTGCTTTGCACATTGGAGATGAAGCTGAAACAAATATTAAAGTTTAGACTAACCATGGCTGGAATATGTAAGAAACAAAGTTATGTTGGCCTTTGGGATTCAGGTTTGGAAGGAAAAAGCGGTGGCACTAGTCACAGCCTTGGTGTTTCAGACTCAGAGCTGTGGTATTTTAGGGTCATGTCTGCTCAATTGATCTTAAGCTAGCATGTTAATAGCAGTGGTATTTGGCTTTTCCAGGTCGATTCTACCTTTGGTGGTCTGTTTCTCTCTACCTCAGGAGAGTATGCTCAGGAAAAAACAGCCCTGCATCACTTCAGGTTTGGTAAGTTTTCTTTGGGATGGGAAAAACCAATAGCCTTCCGCTGAAAGCATGAATCTATACTACACCAAATAAATGCTCTGAGACAATTGACCATCTGTATCCTGATATCTCTGAAGAATGAAAAAATGTGGAATATCTTAGATACAGGAGTCTGGTGAATCTGTTCTATCAAGCTAGGTTTTTATATGATGGGCCAACTTCATGGTGTTGTGGTGTCTTTTCAGTTCCCACAGATCTGATTAAAGTTAAGGCTGGTGTTTTAAAAAAAAAAAGCAGCTACTTATCTGTTGGTACACAGTACGGTGTTTATTCTGCCAGTGTTTTGTCAACATAAAGTCCCTCAAAACTGTAGGCCTGGAAATAGATATTTCTTTCCTCTTAGCACCAGCTGGGTGGTCTGACTCCTGAACATTTATTACCTGCTATTGAAGACTACTATATAAAGGTAAGTGTCCACAACAATGAAGTACTGGAGCTTGCACTTATGTAAAAGTACACTCCTTTATACACTTTTTATCTTCTCTATTTAGTTAATAGCAGTTTCCCTATGTAATGGTTAATGGTTTGAGCTGCTTTAAGTCCATTGAAACCAGTCTTCAGGTTCAAAGTTAAAGGCCTAACACAGAGCTAGTGCATTGTTGTTGTTGTTAATGTTATTGTTATATCAGCACTAAAGAAACCTATCATCACTTTTATAGCTGAAAACTACTCTTTGCATGGCTTTAAAACAAACTGTTTTCTTCCTATTCCTGCCACACTGCCCCCCCCATCCCCTGTTCCTCCAGCCTAGGCACCTAGTAGAATTTAGATATGGAACGAGGTTATAGTTTTTAAAACTTCAGTAATCATGAAAAATGGGAAATGTTAGATATGTTTTTGTCAAATACTTATGTTTGTACTGAAAAACCCTGACAATTTTATATTTATGTACCTAGATAAATATAATGTGTTTGCATTGATGTCAAGGGATAGAGGCAGTTTTGGGACCTTATTTGTTAACCCATAATGGGTCTAGCAGACTGATTTCTGAAGTCAAGTATGAAAATATAATCATAAGGGCACAATCGGAGCTTACTGTTAGCATGCTCTGCAGCATTAAGACATAATGGAAGAAGCAGTAGGTCTGTGTATAGACTATGTATGTTATACAGAAACATAATCTTGGCAAAGCTGAATCATCTAAAGCGCTGGTTGTGATCTAAAGAAAGAATGAATAAGGGTATGCTTTCCAAGAAATTCTACTGAAGGTTTTCTCACATTGGTTGTTGTGACAATAGGTGGCACCCTTATGCCAATAAATATCATCTTGTTTAACTTAACTAGGTTTCCTTGGACTTATCTACTGGAATTCCTTTAACCAAAATTATTGGAATTAAAAGCAAAAGCAGGTCATCAAAGCAGAATATTCATTTGGGAAACGGGGGACATGCCTGGAAATCAAAAATGTAAACTCCGTTCTGACTGTTGAGTTAAACACATGATTTAACTACCAGGACTGCTCTGTTGAGGAGTTTGAGAATTTTGAGTATGGACATCTATTGAGTGATGCACACAAACCATATAAATGTATGCTTTATAACTGAGGATTTTGACTCCTTTGGGGTTACTTCAGCATGCAAGAGAAACAAGATGTGTCCTGTTTTATTTGCTGTTACACAAACACTTGGGTGCATGGGATATCCAGACGGTCTGAAACTCCCACCTGTTCACAATGAGAAAGGGAATCTTGTAATAATGGACTTCTCAGTAGAGTTTTTGTCAGTTTTGCTTCCAAAGTCATCCAAAACCTGGAAAAAAATGTTAACCACACTTTGTCAAGCCACAAGCATTTTGGGTTGCGGTTTGGATGAATGTTCAGGTCACTTCTTACTGTACCCTGAACATACCTTATTCACTCCTCCTCTGCTGAGATTGGAAGGAGATTAGGAGGAGACAGAAGAGAGAACACTAAAAATGCCTAAATGCATTGTAGGATGATGAAAGGACATCTCATATTAGGAAGTGTGAAGACAGATCTGCTTTTATTTGTTTTTGCTGATAAATTTGGGTATACAAAGAGAACTTTTGCTAAGCATAAATTTTATACAATTTTTTTATTTTCATGAAAATGTAATTTAAAGATCTGATGTAATTCTGAGGACATAAATTGTCCTAGGCTTGCAGATGGCACATAAAATTTGCAAAGCCTCAACCATTTATAGGCTGGAATTGGATCAGAAAAAGTTTCAGGATTCATTGAACTTTGCTAGTCTTGGCACTGTCTCTGTTGCGCTTTTGCTGGCGTTTTGTTTCATCCTTACATTGCAAAAGTAACATCTTATGGTGGTAATGCAAAACTGAAGGGGAAAAAGAATTTTGAAAGAATTAATGGAGCTAATGAGGTTCCGTTGTGATTTATGAGCCTTACTTAACACAGCTATTCTTTTAGCTATAATTTTGCTGAAGAAGCTCTGGTGTTGTAGGGAAAATGAAAATTTCCAGTGTTTTATGAAATGTTATTTATTTGGACCTCTCCTTATTTCCCTTTCATCTTCTCATGCTGATTTTTGAAAAGTTTTTTGCAAAGCAGTGTAATACCTGGACAAATATATTCATTAGCATGACTACTGTCTCCAGGTTTTGGTCCCAAAATGGAATTGTTGATTTCTGCTTAGTATTTGCTCCTCAGCAGCAATAGATCTGGTTTTAGATGGGTGGTTACAGAGCCAATAGGACCAAGAGACTGTTGCAAGTCGGTTAAGTCTATTACGTTGCACTTAAACAATATTAATGAAGATGCTTTATGAAACATTTTCATATGCTCATCTTGGACTGACAAATATCCTGTTGCTTGTATCTATTTCTTTTAATTTCTCAGATAGGAAAGCTCACAGGTAGAAAATTAAATATCTTGTAACACTGTCATGTTTTGCAACTTTCTACGAAAAGACAAATTGTAAGCCCGATTGTACCTTGTTTGATGCTTTAAGAAGTCTTTTTTTTTTTTTTTCATCTGCAAATTCAATGTGTTATAGCATAAAAACAGCTTAAGGAGCTGTACCTCTCTCTTACCTTTTATGTGTGTGAGTACTCATTCTGCAGAAAAGATGCAGGTTTCTAGGTAGAAATACTTGTAATACGGTTTTTGGCGTTTGGTATCATACTGTTTAAATAATGTTTTCAGTATGAGTGAGAAAGGAGGTAGAATTCCTAGATGGAAGGTCAATGTCAAAGTTGCTGAGAGCACTCTAACCTGTTTGGAGACCTGTGCCAACAGTAAAGAAAAATACTTTGGGTTTTGGGTTTTTTTTGTGGTTTCGGTTTTTTTCAGTGCTATTAGATGAGGCAGGAGCCATTTCAGGACAACACTATCTTGGTGGGCAGAGGGGAACAGAAAGGCTTGCCAATCCAAGACTCTTCCAGTGAGGGTATCATTTGGTAGAAGTATGTTCTGCTTTTTTATGGGGAAATGATTGAAAATCTCAATTATCTTTTCATCTATCATGAAGTAACTTTTGATTATTTTTTGAGGGCATAAAATGTTATTCATCCACAGTTTCTGAAACAAAAAGAAAGAAAAAATACTCTATATTTTGAGGGAATTGTGCACTGGGACTGTATGGGAAACCCCTTTGCTGTTGCATTCTGCTTTCCAACTAGAGTTCTATGTTTCTGTCTATGATTTTTTCCCCCTGGTATTTTGCATATAAAAATCACTCATATCTAACACAAGCTGTCAGACTTCTGAAGAGCAGTGGAAAAAGCTTAAGCACTGACTTTGGGCCAGAAGGTACCATCTGTCTTAAATAACAATTTTTCTGAAGAAACAGTCTCTTCATACTGATGCATGATGGAAAGTGCAGCAATCATGCACTTGTTTTAAACTTCCCATTGTTTCTTGGTTGTGAGGTTCTTGTCAGCCTCCCAAGGACTGCCAAAATGGTGGTGACAAAGTCATCAACATGTGGAGTTCTTTTTCGTCGTGGCGAATCACTTACTGTGTGGTCCAGAAACTTGTCCTATTTCCACTGGAAAAATGAGCTTCTCCTGGCAGCAGATACCAATTGAAAGGCAGTGTAATTTCTGGTCTACCAACTGTTGATAATGAAGTGTAGGTTTAAGTTTAAACCTCTGTGGTCCTTGGTGAATGGACAGTAGAGTCTGACTGCTTTATTCATATGAAGAGGTCCCTGAGGTTGTTAATGAGACGCAGCTAATCATTGTCTAAAGTTAAATAGCAATATTTAAAAATACAGTTTCTAACTCATGTTTCATGTCTCCTAATCCTATGTTCAGTTCCCAAGGGCGCAGTTGCTGTATTGAAAAATCAAATTATTAGATTGTGACAGTGAGTGAAGTCCTTTGGAGCAGCAGGATCATACGTTGTTGCCTCACTAGGAGTGAGGAGGAGTATTCTGGTTCCTTGAGTGCTTTCCCTATCCTGGAATGGAAACAGATTGTGCAAAAAGTGTTATCAAAATGCCACCAACCTTCCCTTCCTGTGAAGGGAGCAAAGAAGCAAAATACTCTCGGTTAGCAGTATTATTGGGAAACTTATGTGATGTAATAAAGGAATCAAGCAGTCGTGTGTTTAGTATATCAAAGAGAAGCAAATGGGTGTACGTGTCTGTCTTCTCTTGTCACTAACAGTAGCCTAAAGGCGTAGAAAACCCTTTTGATTTAATCTAGTTGTCAATTGATTAAGTAGAATTCCTCTTCCATTTCTTCACTTTATCTTTCACAAACATTTAAGTGCATCATCAATTGCAGATTCTGTTAATACATCCTATTATTTGCACTTTACCTTAACCTGGCTGTAATTCTGGAGTAATTTCAAGATGGCTCGATATTGAGGTGTTCCTTGCCACTGGGATGGCAAATCTCTACACAGTTGATTGTTCCTTTTTAAATCTTAACAAGGCCCAACTTCCTACCACATTCGCCAAAGTATCTAAAGGATAACAGAGATTACTTATGCACCCTTGAGCATGTTATCAAATATGCAACATATATATGATGTATTAAAATTGCATGTTATCTTTGGATCTGCGTAAATATATCCCAGGGAATGATTCCCTGAGGGCCAAGGGAGTATTGTAAGATGAACCGTGTGTACATTGCGCTGGGCTAAGTGCATGTAGACAGGTACGGGACAAATACACGGATTCTTTCTTTTTGTATGACAGCTTTTCTAAAGCTTGTTTTTCCTGATCTCCCAAGTACATCAGTATCAGAACAGTATATTGGGGATAATTTGCATAAGCATTATTTCATAAATATTTTAGAATTTCTAAAATCAAGATCTTGCCTAATCTAGTGGATTAAGCATTAGAACGATAAACAGTGATGGATCTAAATACTATTTTCAATGGGACAGAAGTCTAGAGCATATTGTACCCTAGCACTGGTGCTGGCACTGTCCTCTGTAATTTTCGTAGTTTTCCCTCAAGATACATTATTTGGATTTTTCACAATGCAGTCACTTCTTTTGATTTTTTTTTTTTTTATATCTGAACATAGAATAAGAAATTTCACTTTAATTTTTACTGATTCTTATAAGAAGAATGTTCTAACTTACAGAGTCCCAAGTTTAGGAGTCAAAACCTTTTACAGAAGTAAATTCCATGGTGTATCAAGCACTTGCAGAACCCTTCTTCATATGAAAGAAAGGGCCTATTTACAACTCATCTGTACATACACAATGTATGAAGTATTTTGGCTTGTTAATCATGTAGTCAAATTTTATATTAAAAAGCCAAGCAGATTGTGTGGTTAGCAGGGAGTTGCAAAACTAAACGAAGCACATTCATAATACATTTTTGGTATAATTCCATTTTCCAAATTCACGTATTAAATATGAATATAATAGCCCAGGTTTCAAAACCAACAATGTTCTCCTTAGAAGTCAGTACCTTTGTTTTCAAAGTGTTAGGAGTTTCCATGAGTTATGTTGTACTCATAGCACACAGACATGGGTGTGGGTACTATGTAGGACACTGGCCTTCATGGAGCACTGTCAAAGGTCAGGAAATTTTGAGCAATATGAAGGTTAAGAGTTAACATCCTCATTTGCAAGTTTCATTACAAGTTCCTCAAGGTTTTCAGTTTCTCAGCTAGGGGGCTCAGATTTAAATTCCAGACTTCAAGTATGTAGATTCTTTACTAGAAATAGGTCTTAATGTCTCTGTGATTCAGCTCACTGTTTTCTGCTTGTGGATTGTGCGCCTTTGCCTGTTGAGACAGTAAGTTCTTTGGGATATAGTCTCCTCCTGTGGGTACGTATGGATCCCAGTGTGAGGTACTCTGAGCTCCTGGGGACAGAACCTCTAATTTTTCTCTCTCATTGGATAGTACTCTCTGGTAGGAGAATTGACATGTAAGTCAACTGAGTGTGTCCCAGTTTTTAGGCTAGGACAACCTGCTCAGTTCTGGAAGCATTACAATGATAGAATCATAGAATCAAAGAATGGTCCAGGCCGGAAGGGACCTCCAAAGGTCATCTAGTCTGGCCTCCCCACAGTCCTCAGGGACACCCCCAACTAGACAAGGTTGCCCAAGGCCTTGTCGAGCCTCGCCTTGAATATCTTTAGGGAAGGGGCCTCAATTACCTCCCCTAGCAGATACGAATAAATAGTTGCAGGTGATGCTTAATTTCCCAGTGAAGTAGCTGCGCGTCTGAGGTATGCTTAGCATTTTGGAAAAGTGTACAGCTTCTGGCATGCTTAGACGAACTTTTGGCTTTCCCTTATTGTGTTTCCAACAGTACAGCAGAGATGGTAAATGCTTTGTTGCTGCCACGGAACAGGCCAACTTTGAGTATCACCCCTTTCTGTTACTTTAACATATACCAGCAAATGGTTTAATAAGGCATGATAGCCTTGCTAATCTTCAGACAATCCAAGTGCCTTCATGTGTCAGACATTTCCACAGGACCTGTGGGGACACAACAGTAGAGTTGACCACTAAAATGTGCTATTTTATTGGACATGTTCTAACAAATAAGGTTTTGGTCAAAGTGGTTAAGAAAGACCAAACTGGCAGGCTACTTTCTCGTTTTTCTGAAAGCTGTGTGTACTTGGGAGCTTTGGGTTTAGCTGGAAATCTTGGATGTCGTTAATGATCTTCTGTGCTTCAATTATGAGCCTTCAGTGTAAGGTTGAAAGGTGAAAGAAAGAAATCCCAGACCTATGCACCATGCTGCAGAATACACATATTTACCGTGCACAGATCTCGGGAGAAGTCCCCCCACCAAGCTGACACTAACACTGACAGCCAGATGTGCAACTCGGATCAGAGCAACAATGAAAATAGGCTGTGGTTTACAACTGCTTGCAACAATAAACAAAGCATATCAAAGGATCCCCCAAAACATACTTTCTCTGTAGAAACCTACATGGTTTTATTATTCCAGTCTTTAAAGCATTTTTGTCATTTTTTGTAGAAGAAGAATTAAATAGTTGCAGATTCCTACCAGGGACAATTGTCAGGGACTGGACTGGGCTTACTGGTCAACCACATCCATCCCAAAGAGACTGTGTGCATAGTCAGCAAGAAATTCCTTAAGGAGGATGTTACTTGCCAAAGTCTACTTTCCTAAATTTGTGATGCACTTTTATATGGGCATTACTTATATAAGGTTCTTCCCACTGCCAATACAAATGTAATTTTGTGCAGCTTCAGTTGGGCTGTGCAATATTCAGTTCTTCTCTCTGGTTCACAGGATAAAACAAGAGTGTCCATCCCCTCCAAACAGATGTTAATTGCTTTTCATAGGTAGGCACAAATATCACAATATGCCATAACAAAATGCCCTAAGAAGCCTTTGAAACACATTTCAATATTTAATCATTTAAAATGTGTAAGGTGTAAAGTGGAAGTGTTGCCCTGTAGAAAAATCAATTCAGCTTTGCAAGCTGATCTGGAAGAACTAACCTGTGAATGGGAAGGCAACAAAAGCAGCTTTAATATGAAAATCTGTAAAGTCTCTGTTTCAGCTTGCTTTTTTCCTGAATCTATTTTAAATCTTTAGCATTCTTTTAGCCTCCAGATTCCTATAAAGTTGAAAGATGCCTTGTTCTCCAAGACTCATATCACCTTACTAGGAAAGCCATGGAGGAGGACTTATAATGTCTTCTATTATATAGCTATTATCTTTACTTAATGTTTACATGAAATTCTTTGCTAAAGTTCTGGCAATAAAGTTGAAGAAATGTATTCCCTAAATTGTTTCAGCTGATCAAGCAAAATTTGGAATTCTCTTTATGTCCTGAAACTTCAGAAAGTTAATAGTTTGTGTTATCCTGACTCAGTCAAACTCTTGTCACTTTCCTGGAATCTTTGTGGGCTGAAATACTTAGGTATTTTTATTTTTGCAGACATATGCACTCTGCCATGTCTCTCACATGGAATTAAATGTGAGAAAATTTTATTTGTATTTTATTACTTCAGAATACTTCTCTGTAAGGCACTCTAGGTGGAAAAGACCAGACAAAATAATTGCTCTTGGATTAATTTCTTCTATTCTGGCCCTCCCCTTTTTACCTTGGTATATTACTTCTACAAGGTTCTGGGTTTTCCTGAATCAAGGAATAACTGTCAGGCAACAAAATAGATAGGTGATAATTTTAGCCATGCATGCTACGTCTTCAGATGATCAAGCACAATATCATCATTTCCTTGCTTCTTAGAGGTCACATTTTGGAAGCCAGTTGTTAAGGAAGCATATCAGAAACAGAATGCCTGCACAGAAATCTCTAAGTTCACTGAATTACAGGAGAAGGAAAGGAGTTTTAGAGCACATCACTGAGAAGCTAAATGATACTCCTTATAGTAGACTTTGTCTCGGATGTTATCCCGTAATACCTAATCAGAACCTGCTTTTCTCTAATGCTGAAGATGAAGCTCTCTTAAAAGGTGAGGTGCAGAAAAAAAGATGGTAAAAACATTCAAAACGGGTCTGCCTGTTGAAGTTGGTGGCTATGAAATTCTGGGTGTGAGCATCTGTGACTTCTTGAGTTCTAAGATGAGATTAAAATGTTCAGAAAGTAGAGACAAGGACTGCGTGCCCTCCTCTCCAGGCAGTGCAGACACTTTACTTGCTCTCCTGAAGACCCAGAGAGCTTGAAACCCTTCATTGCACAGTAACATGGCTACAGAAAGGCAGAGAGTTAGTCCTGATTGCAAAGCAAGAATACAAGCTTAAATATGAGACTGAAGAAGACGTAGAACCTGTGCCCCCTACTTCCTGGGTGTATGGTGTCACCTATGAGAAGGGCAGATAGTATTTGCTGGGAGTCTTTATCATCATCCGCAAATTTATTTTTACTGTAGGTAAATCGGTAGCTGTCTCACTGTGTCCCTCTCTTCCCATTATTCCTGGTAGACTGAGGACTTGTCAGTGAGTGGAAGTGGGGTGGAAGCTGGAGTGCTTTCCTGACTCACTGAGTAGTCTTTACATGCTGCAACAGACAAGCTGTTGTGGTCATGGGATTAAAATATTACAAGCTTTGTTTTGAAACAACAACACAAGGAATGTTTGCAATGACTCCTTGTGCAGTGGTTTGTGATCTAGCTCATGTCTGGAAACCACAGTTTCTAGATTGCAGGACAGCTCATAGCTTGGGAATTTCCAAAGCGACTATTAACTGGAATGTCAGTTTATATAACTGTGTCTGTGTGAGTTCAAGTTTCGTCCTCTTACAGGTGGCAGTGGTGCTGGGCAGGGGAAGGGAGAACAGGAGAAAACCTATTACTGTTCATTTTGCATGGATGTGGTGGAAACTTTGACTCTGACCACCATGTCTGGAATTAATCTATCTGGCAAATCAAGAACAATCATGGCAAGAAATGGTATTTGCTACACTGAAGCCTTTCCTATGGGGCCAATCCAGCTTCTTATGAGGTCAACGGAAAAGGCTTCATAGGCTTCAGTGGGAGTCGGAATAGCTCTAAGTAGGCTTTGTAGGTTCTTCACATCTTGAATGGGTGCAAGGGCCTCTGTTCCAATCTGAAGTTCATTCTGAACCAGATATTACAAAAGGGATAGGATCAGAAAGCACATAGGAGGGTGTTTGAGACCCTTTGCTAAGAATGAGAAATACCATCTCTGTTGTGTCTTGGTCATATTTTTTTATTCAGTGATTACTTAAAGAAAAACACTTAGAGAGTCCTTGCAGAATTCTGTGAAGTAAATATATAACAAGAGATGGCTTCAGTCTGACCCTGTAGTCCTATAAAGGAGGCACACTACATCCGTACATTAAGTACCTAACCTCAGGCATGAGGCATAATTTCAGACACACCTCTCCAATTAATTGGTTTGCTAGAAATTTCAGGTTAAGAGATCCTCTCTTTTTTTTTTTTTCTTTTTTTTTCTTCCCTTTGCCTTCATTGTACATGAAATCAAGGTGCAAATTCAGCACCATAAACACCAGCCTGCACAGTAGTGCCCAGCTCTGCTGCTTCCTTAATACCTGCTGAAGCAAAACCACACAACTTCAGTTCTGCAGAACAGGACAGCTTCTTAGCGTGGGACTGCATAAGGTCAGAGGCTGAGAACTGAGAAACTATTATTTGCTGAAGACACCATGAGCTCTAAAAAAATGTGTGCAACTCCCCAAAACCCTCATCCAAATTCAGAGCATGTCTGAGCTGACTGGGCACTAACAAGTGAGAAAAAAACCTTAGGAAGGAATGAGAGGCAAGAGACTGTGTTCAGAATGTACTTTCTTTCTTTCTTTCTTTGTTTTACTGGGGTCACTATATCTCCAAGATGGAGCTGAAAGATTCTTCAGGCACTCAAGGCTGTGTGTTTTTCTGCTTTCATTGCCACTTTTTTCCTGACAACAGGAGTGGTGTCTGCTGCAGATTTGGTGCCTGGGGAATGCAATAGAGAAGCCAAGAACAGATACAGTACTGCAGCACACTCAGACTGGCAGAACATAATAAACTCGTGGAGGTAGTGCTTTCAGAGGACCAAACACAGTAACTTGGTGAGGACTCAGCTGTGGGCAAACCACGATAAGAATTGTGAGCCTGAATTTTTCCAAAATTGTCTTCCCAGGTTCTCAAAACAGCAATACTGTCCTAAATACTAAGAAATAGAAAACCATAATATTACCAATGAATTATTTTTATTTGCCTTCTCATCTCATTTTAAGGTGGCTAATTTTGTGTTGTTTTAACCCTTTTGGGAACTGAATGCCCTTAGACTCCCATATAAGAGGAATGCCTAGCTTTCTCCAGTGTCTAATTAATGCTTTTTTCTTTAGTCACCAGTGATTCTTTGAATTTTTCCTCATATCTATCATGACTAAAAATTTATGCTTTTAAGGTGAAAGGTCTGATTGCAGTTTAGCGTCTTTGACTGGCAGAGCCAAATCTTTTCAACAAGAACCACAAATGTTGAAGGATTCCTAACACAGTGGTGAGAAATGTTAACATTGCAGACATGTTTACTGAAAAGTGGTGTAAGTATAGTAAAAATGGGTGGTGAAAGCTAGTGAACCCTGCTGTAGAAAATTAAAAGCTGCATTCATA
Source organism: Gallinago undulata (assembly GCA_026546715.1). Lineage (NCBI taxonomy): Eukaryota > Metazoa > Chordata > Aves > Charadriiformes > Scolopacidae > Gallinago > Gallinago undulata. The sequence goes on from JAOTQQ010000023.1 coordinate 1,666,109, forward strand.
GCTGAGACCCCCATGTCAGGAAATGTGGTGACATGCTTTCTTCATAACCATGAGTTAGCAGAGTTTACAGCAACCTACTTCTGAACCTGGCATAGATATTTTCCAGAGATAAACTGCTGCTTAGACTCTGTGTATCGGAAGATTATTGGACAAAGAGGGTCAGCAGTCCTTCTTCTGAGTAGACCTTGGATTAATTTGTAAGATACGGAATTGTGCTAATACCTTAAATGTAAGAAAACAAAACGAATGATAGGATTTTAAGATGGATTTTACCTCAACAAGTGAGTGCGGCATTTTAATGCACCATAAACATGTAACACTTACCTCTTCTGCATTACAAGGTAACATACTGTTTTGTTTTCAGTTTACTTCCCACCCTCTAACTGTTGTTCTGTTTTCCATTACTGCAACTTGCAATGTTTACAACAGAATTGTTGAATCATATGAGAAGGGTCCAGCAAATCTTATTTGTTCTACCAAAATTCCTTCCATGTGTCAAAGCTTCCTTTTTTCTTTTGCTAATTTTTGTCATCTGCTCAATTTTAGTCATTTCTCCCACACATTGGAGGCCAGCATCCTTCCCTCACCACTGACAGGTTTTGAGGCCTTACAAGAAGTAACCAAAGTCTGTTGGACTTACCACATCCTTAGAATAATGAAGTAGCTGTGCATAACTAAAAGCTGTTCTCAAGAAGAGGAGGGAGGAGAAGAGCAAATTAGAATAGCAAAAAAAGGGACTTGGACTGGAGAATGTAATTGGTGATTCAAATTAGAGATCCTAAATGGTGTGAGGAGAAATGTAGACAAGAGCTAGACCTCTCCCTAATATTGGAGGAACATATGATTTCAAAATGGCTGACAAGACGTAAAATCAAGTAGCTATATTCAAGTGAGGGGAAACATTGCATCCCCAAGATAAACTGAGCAAACTCTTATGGGAGAGTGAAAGGCAGCGTGGGATTTTGAGCATGTTTCTCTGTAGTCCCTTTGAAGTTTGTCAGCTAGAGCTCAGAGTCATACAGGATTTCGTCAGGGACTACTGTGTACTTCATTTGTTCAACAGTGCATTTTGTGCCTGTATGTTTGGGAACAGGTTTCCAAACATTTAATGCTCCTTTCTTTCCTTTGGGAAAGGATAATTTGGGTCATTGGTCTCTAAAGAACTTTTTCCAACAACGGTTTTGATTTGCTCAAGGAAAGTGAATGGGAATTCTATTAGAAGTAAATGCATAGCAGAGACATCTACTACTGCCCTTTAGCTGCTGGAGACTTTGCTCTCATGTGTTTTATTTACCTCATAAAAAAAAGCTTAGAACCTTGTAAAAAATATACATCACCGAAAAGATGTGAGTCTTAGCACAAATATATGCCACATACATAGACCGGTCTTTTCTTTGCGTGCATCCAATAAACTTTCTTCTTTTTAAGTTGCTTTTTTCAACTTCCCATTGTTTCCTCATATATGAATTTGCTTTGGCTTGGGCCACGGTACCTCCATTATTGTCATAGGCTTTTTCTCTGTCTGCAAATTTATAGCTACCCAATAAAAAAAAAAAGTGAGGATACACTTTGTTAGCAGAGCCAAAGTATGTAACTGTTTATAAGAAGTGATGCTTACATTAATCTTAAGTAAACTGTAAGAAAATATAAAACTTTAAATGCTTAATACTTTCTGGACACTACATTTTGGTACAGGATTAGAACTTTTTCTGTCCAAAATGTTAAGGAATAAAGAACTGGAGCTCAGATCCAGCACTGTCACATATAAGTTTTCAATATATATGGAAGGTTTTTAAACAGTGTTTGAAAAAGAACTTGAGAATATTTGGGTCATACTCATAATCAGGTCCCAGAGGAATGTTTGCATTCTTCCATTTGGTCAAAGGCCTGTATTTAGAGAGGTGGAGGACTCAATGTGCTTCCTCATTGCCAGTCATCCATCAGCAGGACTACTGTCATAATTGGCTCTGCAGTTGCTGTTCCTCATTCACATTCTGACTGCAGAAGCCAAAGACTCTGGAATGTGGATGCTGAGGCATGGTCTAAATTATCTGTCTTTTGCAAGGCAGAAGTTTGCTTTTCAGCACAGTATTTAATTGCACAGAAGAAGCTAGGCAGAGTATTTGCACCAGCATGCTACTTATAATCAATGCGGTTTTCATTTGAGAACTTCTTCTTTTAAATCTATTTGAGAGTACACTCCTTTTTTAATATGTTGAACTTTTCTTAATCTTAGGATCACTCAAGTTTCCTGTAGAGAAATAATTTATCCATGACCCTCCTGTATCAATTTTATTGTGCTATTTATTTTCTGATATTAATTTGTAGTGCAGACTTTTAGTATAGATGGAAGCTTCCAAGGGTCAGAAAAGCCCATGAAAATCACTAATTTGATGATGTAGTGTGGGTATTACTGGCATTTGAAAATCATGTCTGTAACCCCTTCTGGGGTCAATAGCTGCAGCTAGATGGAAACATTATAGAGAAATGATAGTTTGATTAATAAGCCTACATTACAATTCTTGTGAAGCACTGCAACAGCATCTGTAAATTGACTTTTTTGATTATGTTGTTTTTCTGAAAAGGAATTTTTTTTTAGGAGAAAACACTTAAAGTTATTACTTTTCCAGTTTTATTGCAGTTTTGTGTGTGTGTATGGGGAAACACTATTTGGCCTATCTGGAGGGATGTTGTCTGCATTGGTGAAGTCTGAAGAAATAGTGTGTTTTCTGAATGAAGGTTTCAGCAGTTTCTGTTTCATATCAGGATATTTGGAATTCTGTTTCTACATGTAGAAATGGGTACATAAAAAAATGCATTTCTTCCTTCTCTCTCACCTGTGTGAGCAGTATTTCACTGAAATACAAATCAATCCCAGTGAGATTTTGAAGGAAGTGGGTAAACTGTGGTTTTTCAAAAGTATTTACTGTGTTTACTTCTGAAATCATAATTTCAATAGAAACTTCATGGGCATTTTGAACACACCACTGATGATGTTGGGAGATTTGTAAAAAATCAAAGGAGTTTAATAAGCTTTAATGATGCACTGGTACAATACGAAGCAAGGTCAGATAAGCCATAAAGCAGGCTGTAATATGGATTTGAATACTTACGTGAACAGCATAAACCACTGGATGTGAAGTACTGCTTTCCCAGTGGCCACTGCTGTGTAAAGCTGGCTGGGAAGTAGCCTGCTTCCATGAGATTCCTCTTCATGGGGTTGTAGTGTGTCTCTGGAGACATTCAAAACCCTCCTGGACACGTTCCTGTGCAACCTGCTCTTGGTGGACCTGTTTTGGCAGGGGGGTTGGACTCAATGATCTCCAGAGGTCCCTTCAACCCCGTATCATTCTGTGATTCTGTGAAGGCCCTTCTACATATTATGAACATTACTGTCAAAATCTCTTTCCACAGAGCATTTTAAGATAACTGTATTCTTTTATGAAGAAAAGCTCTGTCAAAATTATTCTGACCATCTCCTATAAATGTTTTGCAAACATTTTTTTAACAGTCCTATTTGGATTTGCACTTTCTTCTGACAGTGTTATATGTCTGAAATGTGTTGTTATTCCTTTGGACAGTCAGTGTTTCTGTATTGAGACTGAAATGATCCTATCTGAATCTCTTGTGCCTCTCCTCACCTCCTTTAACCTAAGCCTTTCTCTATTGCCATAAGGAAGTCTCCCCCATGAAACCTGTCTGTCTCTATCCATCACAACTTATTTTCCATGAGATTTGTACCCCTGTGTCCAATTCAGCTGAAATCAGACAGTTGGGTTCAGAAGTTCCTGGGGAGTTGGGGGGGAGAACACACCCACTCCCACAAACCCAACATGCTCACATCAGACTCATTTCCTTCGGAAACCAGCTGAAAACCACAGAAGTGTAAATTACTGCAGGTGGTGAAAGAACTTGGCAAAAGAGGCCCCGTGGTCCAGTCCGTGCTCTGAATCACATTAGCATCAATGCAGATGAGCTGCAGAGACATCAGGGAGGCCAAGTCCGGGTGTTACGGACTCAGCAGTAAAGCTGTGGCCTTGGGAGTTAAGGTTATGACAAAGGTTATGAGGACCCTGGACAAGCAGCCCGTACGTCTTTGTCCTTATTGGTGATTTATGCTAGTCTCAGTGCAATTTTTGCAAAGAGTTAACTAGAATTATCCTTGCTGACTGCAGAAACACTGTTCACTCTTAAACAACGTACTGACCCTACCCCACTTTGGTCTTTTCTCAATGGTCCTGGCTGTCCTAAAGGAACCAAGGAGAAGTTGCTTTTACTGAAGCTGAACTTTGAAATATTCATTACTTAAGTAGGTTTGATATTGGTTTGCAGTCAGGAAAAAAAACAACAAAGAAAAAAAAAAGAGTTCACAAATGTCCGCTAATAATATTTCCTTTTCATGCTCCTCAAGCTGTAGTTGTGTCTCTTTTGCAGCCTGTTTCTCTTTGGTGGTCTTAAGCCCAGAAGACTTTCCAGAGCTCTGCTGCTTGTGCCAGATGCCTGCAGTGAAATTCAAGGGTGGTAGGAATGGGCTCCAGCCATTATACAACCACAAAAATCTCCCGATGATTCAGAAATTTCATTTAAACAATAAAAAGCAGAGTACAGATAACAGAGAAAAGAAGCAAAAAAAAAAAGATGCAAGTGTGTCTCTTCTTTACATTTCATGGACTACATCTGTTGTAGCTAAAGATTTCATTACTGCAGCTGTTGTCTAGCACTGTCTGCTTTATACTTAGTTTTTCCTATGAAAATGGAATACACTAAATCTGTGATGAATGTATTAGATGCCCTGTTCTTAAGATACTTGGGTGACTAAGTATCTTAAGGGGTGATTCTATCACTCTATAGATCAGGCTATTATCTGTGTAGAGCTTTATAGAATATCTAGCAAAAAAGGGGTGGTAGTGGAAGGAAGTTACTTGAGTCAGCAGCTGTGGGAAAAAAGGAATAAAATATTGGAACATTTCTTTTTATATGCTTGGCAATAAAATTGAGACCAAAGGCCAAACCAGCTGCTGCTCATTCTCATTGAGATGTAGGTATTTCTTGGGGGGATTCCCGAGTCACATTTTACCAGTCTGGCAGGCACCACTGATTTCAATGGAGAAAGTATCTGACCTTGTAACTTTTAATTAGTGATAGTATGGCCACAGAACTACAAGAATTGCTCCTGTAGAGCAGGTCTACTATCCTGAGTGTTTCTGATGTGCACAACTTTGTTGCTGACATCTGTGATTCTAACTCTGTCATTTTTATGTCAATCATAATAGAAATGGGAGACTTAGCGTAAATCAGATCCAGAGCTGCCATGAGTCAGCAAGTTATCTATTTGAAGGTGTAGGTTTGCTGCACAAACTAGTGGACTGAGCGTAAGCAGCTCAAAGTTTTCTCCCAGCTTTTTTAATGCATGTCTGTTGACATGGAAGAAAGTCTTCATGGTGGGAAAAGGGAATCAGAGCACAGGAAAACTATAGAAACTTGAAGTCAGTAAGTGCCTGATGCTGGACAATACTTTATTTCATAGATAGTCTTAGTGAAGGAGGCAGATCTAATGATAGCAATAATCAGCTTTTTCTAAGTTAGGAGAATAACTTTGGTCTTAACAGTTTTATGCCAACTCTTCCCCTTTCTTGTGTAGCTGTTAGAGCAACTCTGGTTGCATTTTACTGCAGAAATTGCATTTTACTTTAAGAAATAACTGAGCTCAGTATGTGTCCCAGTGTCAGGTGTTAGTATGATGTCTTGCGACTTGTCACGACTGTTTACAGTTGGCATCAAATATTTAGACATATAGAGGAACTGGTAACAGAGCTTTATAAACCTGTGGAATTAGCTTAAATCTAACCATGAATTTCAACCTGAAATTTAGGTCAAATATACGTTAATAGCCTACATCCTTTTTATGGTTCTAGCCTTGGTCCCCCTGTTCCAATTGAATTGGTTGTTTGTGCTCCTTTGAAAAAACCAAGCTGATAACTGTTTAAAGACCTGGAAATGTTTTGCCTATGCAGGAAAAACATATTCTGAATCCTAACTTTGAACTTTGTGTACTATGATCAAGAATGTTATCACATAATAATTCAGGGAAATTATCTCCACTCAAAGCATCTTCAAGTGACCACAGATATGTTCTATCACATTCTTTGGTACATCTTTAATGTGTTAGTGGACTTTTATATCCCATTCCATTTGTGCTGTTCCCCTTGGCCTGCCGTGACACTTTTTTATTTCATTTTATTCTTTAGCTAGCAAACAAGATTATAAGAAAAAGATTTTTAAAACTATTTGCTGTTGGGAAGTAAGTTTTAATCATTCAAATGCCCTGCATGTATAATAACTGTTTTAAAATAAAAAAAAAAAAATATGGGGAAAAATCCACACACAAATAACGCTGGGCTTTAGTTTATGTTCCTTATTTGATTGAAAATACCATTGAAGTCATTCAGATTTTTGCTGAAGTGTGAACACAGAATATCAAGCCCTGATTATTTTAAATATGTCTTTTTACTACATTGACAGGAACATGTCTTTCTTTGATATTTAGGTTCTGATGAAATAGTATCAACTTACAGCAATGTAATTAAGGGAAAGAATGAGTGACATTCTCTACAGACTAACCACAGGCTTTGGAGAAGGCTTATTATTCTCAGGCACAGTAGCAACTAAAGCTTCTTTACTCAGCTACATCAGTATAAAGCATGATGTATATCTACTGCTGTAAATGAAGTGCATTCACATCTAGTATTAGGGGCAATGGCTTTAAGCTTTAAGCTGGAGAAGAGCAGATTTAGATTAGACATTAAGAATAAGTTATTTGCTATGAGGGTGGTGGAGCACTGGAACAGGTTGCCCAGGGAGGTGGTTGAGGCCCCTTCCCTGGAGACATTCAAGGTGAGGCTCAATGAGGCCCTGGGCAACCTGGTCTAGATGGGGGTGTCCCTGTGACTGTGGGGAGGTCGGATTAGATGACCTTTGGAGGTCCCTTCTGGCCCAGACCATTCTATGATTCTACTCTGTGTATTGCATAAGGTTGAAATGTCCTTGAAGAACCTACCAATCAGAATCCTTTACTATCTCAACATATTTTGGGCAAAACCAACTTTAAAGTTATTACTTAAAGTGAAATTTTCAGACAGGTGTCCTTCTAATGGCAATGTCTTCGGTGGGCTTTAGGATGACAAAGGAGATGGGGCTCATGTCTATTTTCCTTGTCCTTAGAACCTCTCTGCTAATAAAAAATTAACTGAAAAAACCCTAATCCATCAAGAAGAGAACAAGGCAGGAATTTTTGAGGGACACATAATTTGGAAATACTGATTTTTTTTTTTCCCAGTAGAAAGGAACAGTTTCAATCAGTTTTTGATTTTCACACTCAATTTTGAGGAAAACTCGTAAGAAATTACACCTTTGGCATTATTTAAATGAAAAGTTTTGTTTTCCAGGTGCAAACTCCTGTTAAAACATAAAGCTAAAAGGTCAATAAACATAAATTTAAGAGGTCAACATTGAAATATTATGTATTCTAAAGAAGTGCTTTGAATGAAAATTGTGGAGGAACTTGACAGTCATTCATATCTATACAGTAGCAAACAGAGAAATAGAATTCTTATGTATCAATAGATAGCAAAAAGTTGTATCTTGATGCCATAATTATTTTCATTTTACAGATGGGAAGATTGAGGCAAAAGAGGAGAAAAGTTTTTTTTCATAATGCCTAAAGTGGGTAGGAATCAAAAAGTATGTCAGTAGGTTCATGCTATTTGTGTTGTATCCTGACCACAGGGGAAGCAGTTCTGCATAACTGCCAAGAGAGAGGGTATATTTGCTGGGCACAGCTTTAAGGGCACAGGCAGATGAACTTGTATCTCCAAGTGTAGGTAGAAGTATCCTGTAGAAGCTGCGCTGTGACTCACAGAGTTAAAAAGATGTTGTCTTTTCCAACCTGGTGCTTATATTTGGACAGTTGATAACTCTAGAATGGGTGTATTTGCTTGGAAGCCAAAACAGGATGAGTTGCAACTTAACCTCTATTTGTCTAGACCACAGAATAATGTTGACTGCAAATCATAAAGTTCTCCAAGTCATTTGCTCTAGCCTCTGGCTCAAAGCAGGCCAGCTTCATAGTGGGATCCACTTCAGAGTTAGATTAGGTTGCTCAGGGGCCAGACAGCAATTCACAGGATTTGGGTGATGTTTTGAGCAGATCGGTACTCCAGCTCTGTGGTGTGGAAGAGGAGCCATGTTACAACCAGTTTGGATAATCTGGGCAGCAGAGTTTCAGTGATAAAGAGTAAAAGCATCTCAAACTTTGCCTTTTGAACCCCTGAGAATGGAAGTCATCATCATTCAAGCCAACATAAAATACCCATGCAAGCAGATAACTGACAGAGAAGTATCAGATGCCACAATAAATGGCTGCCTGATAGCAACAGCTGGTTTGCCAGGAGGAGAAGCAACACGGACAACATTGGCAGATGGTTCAACAAGCAGTGGCCCTGATGTAACACGGGACAACGCTGCCAACAGCACTAGCAAGTCTTTTAAGGATGGGGGCTACCAAGAGGATGCTTTGTACTCTCTGTCCAGTAGCTAAGTGACCCTCTGATGAGGTAACCAACCTATTTGTCCATTACTTGTGTGGAGGCCAGCCAGGAGCAGGCACAGCCCTGACCACAAAGCTATGACATGATGCTGGAGGCTGGCACTGTGCCAAGTGGTCGTGAGTGGGACCAGCCACCCCCTAGAGCATTGCCTCATCTTTTCTTAAGTCCACGTGAAATTGTGCCCTCCTGTTGAGGCTGGCCATACTGAACTGATGTGACCTAACCAAAGAGATGCTCTGACAATGATTCCAGGAAAGAGACGGATCCCAGGGGAAGCTGGTTGTATATAATGGCTTGTGACCTCTGGCTGTGGTTGAAGCTGAAATGTCATAGTGGGGTGTGGGTTGTAGAGCTCATGCTTGTGGAACAATCTGATCATGCAGTGTTGGCACGGGATGAGGATTTAGCACTGAAGTACCATGTTGAGACGATAACTGGCTCACGGGCAACTATGCAACAGCTGTGGCAGCATCTTGATTGCCTTGAGAAAAGTCACAGGAAGCTTGGGGGGGGTGAGAAGATTTCTTGATTTGCAGGCACTGTCACTGCCCTTGGTTGTGCCAGCCTCTATAGGGCCTGGCAGGCTTGTGCCTTCTGTGCTAATGGCAGCAGTGGCCTTGTGGCTACCTGGCCAGCTGCCCCTCCTGCCAGCCTCCCACTTGCTGGAGTGGGGCATGGAAGGCCAGCAGGAACTAGCAAGAAGCAGATGCAGCCCAGAGCTGTATCTAGGAATGGGAAGGCTATGAGGAAACAATCCCCCAGTCCAGGAGTCCTGGTTTTTTGTGTTGGTGTAGAGGGGGCATCTATTGCAAATAGCCTCTGGAACGAGTGCTGCTCTGGACTAGGGCCATGCCCCAGTGACTGTGGTGGAGCTAAAAAAGGAGCTGAATGTTTTTCTTTTAGAAATGTCCTAGAGGAGTAGTGTAGTTTGTGGTGTTAATGTAAGAATTCAGAGGCAATTTCTGGCAGAAGGGGAAGTGGATGTGGCCCAAAGCATTGGGAATTTCTCCTCGCGAAGAAAACTCACGCTTTCAGTGATCTTGAGGCTAAAGTAAAATCTGCCAGGCAGTAAGGGATTGTAGGTACTAAAAGCAAATTGGATAATTATCTGTAGCCTCTGAAAAAGACCAATAGGAAAAACTCTCAGGTATTGGAAATAGGTTTGCAGTTTTAGATAGCATAATGGTTAGGGTAGCATTAATAGTAATCTGAAGTACCTGATCAGAGGGGCTGGTTGCTTTCCTTCTCAGAGAGGAAGGCAGGAATTGATTTAGATGGGTAAGAAAGATGGCATCATAGTGTTCATAATTAAACTGGAAAGCTCTTTGCATCTTATAGAAAATACAAAACCATAGTAAAACATGTCTAGCAAGTATCATGATCTGCTGATAAAGCATTTGCTCTACTAATTAGTAAGTAGTGATATCAGCATGTTGATATATTTCAGGAATGCCAAAAGATGGAACCAAAGGAAAACTGAAAGAAATTTAACATTACAGTTGTTCACAGATGCTTGTATGAGTTTAATAAATTCTTGCAGGAATTGTGAACATTTTCCAGAGACTCAGAGTAAATGTGTCACTGCTTAGCAAGTGAGAACCTGTATTGAGGAGGGACAGCATTGGCAGAAATAATGATGAATACCTATCCTCAGTATTAGAGAAGGAGCTGTAAAGAGAGTAAGCAAAGGAATTAATGTTCTACCAAGTAATTTTTTGTTTCCTGGAGATGAAAAATAGTGTATCTATCTGGGCTACTGCATAGAAAGGGAAGATGGAATCATGGCAACTGAAGCCTTGGAATACAATAGAACTGTGAGCATATTTCTTGTATAGGATAATGTCACCTGTTTCTTCTGGAGCTTCAGCCTTGTTAAAGCCCTTGTGTCAGTTTATAAGGGATGAGACAGGAAATGTTTAAAAATTTGGGCAGTTTAAAATCCCTGGTGGCTCTCTGCCCTAGACAAGGATTTCATCTGTCATATGGTGCATTACCTGGAGGGTAGGGGTAGTCGTCTCACACAGTTTGAGCAATTTCAGAGAACAGGCTGGATAGGCATCTAGATACTGGCTAAAACTGAATGGGGCAATTCCTAGAGAGAAAGAGAGCATCTATGTTTTGTTTGGGAAAAAAAAATACCTGCAACCTACCATCTCTGCCCCTCTTCACCTAGACCTTCTAGTAAAATGACAGAAATCAGAACAGCTGCGAATGTCTCACCAGCCCTAGCATCTTCCTAGATGTAGAACTGAACTTCTGTCTTACTCAAGAGGGCAGAGGGCCCATAGCACAGAACATGGGATATCAGTCTTGATGCCATTGCATGTATTTGTACAACAGGTAAGAGGGAAAATAAACTCATGAAATGCTGAATGGTAAAGACTTCCCTGAAAAGACATTCTAAAATTATTTCCTTTCTTGGCAGTAGCTGCTATAAGGCTGGCAAAACCTGGTAATGGTGAGGCATTTTGTGAAGCTTGAGATTCTGTTCTTTGGTGGGGTGGGATCAAGTTTTCACAGGGTTATGTGAAGTATATCCTGCATTTTTCTTGTGAAATCTTTGGCTTGGAGCTATTTAGGTCACCAGGAAGATCTAGAAAACATATTGAAATATAATCAGTGTCACTAGTTATGCCAGCTGCAATGTGTTCCATGGAAATGGCCTGGACATCTGTCATTGAAAGATAAACACTCAGTAGCCTTCTGCCTGGGAAAATGGCAGAAGTATAATCAGCGTATACGCACACTTGAAATAAGTAAAAGAATATGTAACAGCTTTCACTTTGAAAATCTCAGCCATCTTCTCACCAACCAAGGGCAAGACACTTGCTGAACAAAAATGAAGTTAAATCTATTCAAAATTTCCATGTCATCCAGATTCAAATTAACAGGGAAGGATAATCTTTATGGTGGAGATGAAAAATAAATGATTAATGGCAGCTTGGAAGCCTTTATTTGGAAGGCTATGAGTTCAGTCCAGATTTTGATAGGAAGGAAGGTTAGGTTCTCAGCCTGCAAGTGGGTGTATAAAGGAAACAGTCCTTTGAAAAATAGTTCTGGGACTTACACCAGAGACCAAAAGTTGTGTCACTAGTAGCACAGTCACTAGTAGCAACTCAGTTTCCAGGCTGGATGCTAGAATGGCTCAGATTCCCAGTTCTTAGTAATGGTCACAAGCTAGGTTGATACCAGGATTTCTTGTGAATTATGCAAAAACAGCAGAGTCTTTGCACTTGGGTGGTGCCCATCTGCAGAACAGAAGCCAAGATGTCATGACATTACTTTGGGAATGCCCAAATCAGATATATCTTGAGCTGCTCTGCTAGAAGACTGTCATAAGGACAGATCCAGCAGCTGTATTGTGGACCTGCTCTTTGAAAGAGATGTCTGGGATGTAAGTGTAGAGGAGAGGGATTAAGAAGAATAGCCATGCTATCACAGAGTCATAGAATTGTTTGGGTTGGAAGGGATCTTGAAGATCACAGAGTTCCAACCCCCCTGCTGTGGGCAGGGACATGTATCCCAGAGTATTGCTGTGTTATCCAGGGTATGACACAGTGGTGCCATGCTTTGCTCCTCCCATACTTAGAACCTGTTTTGCAAGTAGAGCCTCAGCTACTCCTCGAGGCACCACTGAGAAATGTGAAGTTAAGGGCCTGTCTGAGGTACTTTGAAAGAGAATTTAAGGAGAGAAGTGGGGCTGTTCAAATGTGTGTGTGTAGCATGCCATTAAACAAATAAATCTAATTGCTTGCTCCATAACTGAAAAGACAAACAAACAAACAAACTCTCGGAAAGTGGTTTGTCAACAAGGAAAAGAATAATAATTTGAAAATGGGGAGTAAGGTCTAAGGAAGGCCCTCAACAAGGAAAAGAAGGTAGTCATCTTGTTGAGATTGGAGGCTATCTTTAGTTAGGGGAAGCTGAGTAAAGAAGTCCCCTTCTGCATGTCCAGTTTTGGCCAAGACTGTGTTATTCTAGACTTTTTCCTTATGCCCTGAATAAATAGAAATGGTCCCCATCTCAGATGTAGGTGATGCTGATCAGGTGGCAGGTTGATACACTGGAGAAGGTGAATTTGAGCACAGTGATTTCTGAAGCTGAACCATGCCCAAAGTTCAAGGGATTTTGGTATCCTTTTGTGGTTTAGTTTTTTACATGGGTGATTTGCATATTCCAATTGCAGGCTTCTGGAAAACTGTCTGTCAGTGTGTATGTCATGTACAAGACAACATTGAGGTGGCCTTGACAAATACACAGTCTGCTGTGTATAGATTCTGCCTGTGAATGGTTCTTGTTCACTGAGTTCTGCCTCACAGTCCCAATGAAAAAGTATCTGGTTATTTCCTGTAGGGATGTGCAGCATGAACTGACCAAACCTTACCTATGCTGCCCATTTGTACAGTCATTTTTTAAAAAAGGGAGCCTTTACACATTGTGTTACTGGTCATTCAGGAAGGAAATCTGTGAGAAATATGGGATGACTACTCATGATGTTCAGGGCAGGAGAGTACAGACAAGCAGCTTCTGCAACTGTTGGCAAAGAAATGAGAAATCATTTTATACTGTAAAATAAACAAACGAAGTACAAAAGCTGTGACATCTGCATGCACAGGAGTAACTTGAACTATTTAAAGTCTTTTTGCAGAATTCAACCTGACACTATAGAAGTGATTCTAGGATCTAATGGAAACAGGAATTTCTTTAGTGTTGTCATGGTAAGCACTAGCGGAACTGGCTTTATCGGGGAGAAGGCTCTCTGTGGGTATGTAGTGAACGTACCACTGTTACCACCTTCCACATTTTTGCCTTTCTTCTCGCTGCCCCTCTGGACGTCTCCAGCAGAGGTCACATAGGTGCTGTGTGGCAGTGTCTGGTAGGAGGTCCTCAAGCTGATCTCAGCCAGGGCACCCATAGTTGTTTTCATGTTTCTAATGCATGGAGGAAGCCCTGGCATACTTCTGCTTTACAATCATTTATCTTTCATGACAACTGACCAAAAAAGCTGAGCAACTTTACTTAGAATTTCTATCTTGAAGAAATCCTGACAAGCTCATGTTTGTTTCAGTTCCAAATCTGAATGAAAAGACAATATAATATAAGTTTCTTGCGGGTTGAAAAGCTCAGATGAGTTTTCATGAGAAGTAACTATTTGACAGAGTGAAGCAGTTTAGTCAAATCCAGTCACTATGAACAAGTCATGGAGAGCTGTGGTGTCAGGGCGATTAACTTATTATTTTGCTTTTCAAGTCGTGGTCTTGATTTGGTTGATGTATCTTTTCATTCCTAACATTTCCACCTTTGACCTTATCTCCACACAAAAGTGTTGTTTGTGTGCAATTTTATTATCATGAGCTCTGCACAAATCCAGACATGCTACGTTATTGACAATATAGAACATTTTTTAAACACATTAAATAAAACTAGACTGAGAGCACTTTGACTTTTCCTTCTGATGTTATAAAATGAATGAATGCAATTTATTCTCTAGCTTTGTACTTGAACAATAAATGAGGTCAGAAAAGACAATCCAAACTGAATATTTCCCCATCAGAAAACAGGATTTAGTTAAAACAGAAATAATTCATCTGTTTTGTGGTGTCGTCTCATGGGACTAAGTTCCAAGCCTCTCTTGTTTTATTCTCTCCCCCAGGACCTGGATGGTATCTGCATTACATGGCAGGATCTGTTCTGATACTGCACTGTTTTATGAGTTAAAAAGTTTGGTAAAAAACAGGTTTTAGGGATGCAGGTGCTGTGGTACACCTCGAACTACTCACCTTCAGCCATAGAAGATTCATTTATTCTCTGAAATGCATGCTGACATGCAAAGAAGTATTTGGGTGTGATTTTTTTTTCTCCTAATGAGAATTCTGTGACAATCAGTTCTTTTCTGCAGAATAACAATTATGCAATTGCTGCTCATTTTCCAATGGGAAAAGTAATTAATTGGATTTGTTTCTTACTTATTATTATTGTTTTGATTGCAGTCATACTTAAAGGTCCCATCTGTGTGTGGGACTCATTTCCTTGGGCATTATGTATCCTCTCAGTGAGATCCAAATGCAAAAGCAAAGTTTAGGAGGGACTAAACACATAGTCCTTTTACATTCCCTTCCAGAAGAGAATCTATAGGAGCACAATTCAGAATTATTATAGAGAAAGAAAAACTTTTGCACCAGATACAAGCTTAGGTAAAATAAATTGCATTTATTTAAAATAAACTGGTTTCAGTGACATTTTGTCATTTCGCAATCTTCACTCTAGACTGGAAGTTTCTCCTGTCCACCTGACGACATTGGTCTTTGACCAATCCAAATGATCCCAACTGCTGCATACTCCTGCTAATGTTTCTCTCTCCAGATACACCAAGGTAGGGCAGTTTCTTTACCTCCCATGGGAAAGTAAGAGAAGATCAGGAAGGAGGATTCTAAGTACACTCAAGTGACTAGCAATGGACGTGTTGGAAAACACATATATCAGACTGACCGTTGTTTAATCTTACCTGCTCAACAAGTAGAACATCTGCACTTAGATAACATAGGCCTGTAGTGGACTCAGAGGCACCTTATTGAACATGCCTGAGATTCATGCCCTGCTGCTGGAGAATAAAACTAAGCACACTTAAATCCATCTTATAAAGGCAAGAACAGTAGGTTCAGACTCTCTCTCACGCTAACAAGGAAAAACTCTGTAGCAAGAACCGAGGTATGCGGTGCCTGTGTCCCCATTTGTGTGCCTCTGCCCAGGTATGGTTTTGCAGAGCCCTCGGTTTGCAAAGTATTGAGATTAAATTTACTTTGTATTTCATCCATGGGTTTGTGGTTGCTCCTGCTCATACCCCTCTCTCCCAGTGAGGAAATTCCAGAGTGCTAGAAATTCTTCAGTGGATGAAAAAAGCAGGGTTTGCTCAAGTGACTGACCAGTTTCCTTTCTGTGTTACTTGTGTCACAGACAGATAAGAACTGGGAAAGGATGCTGTAATGTCTGAAACACTAAAACCTATACATGCTAAGCTACACTTTATTAAGCCATGAAACCTTACAGAGCTTACCCTTTACTCTTCATTACTCAATATCACGTGATACCTGCCTGTTTTCTGTATGGAGGTGATGAAATTATTGGTACGGGGTAAGGTGCTGGAGATAACGTGCCTCCTTCTCTTGAGCTTCCTTTTTTCTGGTGTGTTTGTAGTTTTGGCTCAGTTTTTAAACTACTTAGAAAGTGGTTATAGCTTTGAATGATAGCTTTGGATGATACTGCTAATTTCATGTGTGCTTGAAGGGGGAGAGGGAAAGAATTGGCTGCTCTGTTATATCTTGAGGCATTGGAAATGGAATTACTTTGACTTCTGCCTAAAATAGCTCAGACCTGATTTCCCAATATGTTGATAAAACATCAAAATACCTCTGTTGAAATCAGTATTTCTGAACGCTCAAGTGAAGGTGGATCACCAGTTTTAAGTATATATGACACAGGCAAATCCTGAAGGGAGGTAAGTCTTTACTGAAACTTAAATATCATGGTACTCCTTATTTTGCAATGTTACTGATTTCTTCTTCGTTGTGGTTTGTGTGGAAGGCTGATTTTCTCAATTCCTTGCTCCCAGAAGTTGCTATTTTCATTCACTCTAAGAAAATAAACTTATGGAAGTATATACAAACATTTGCTTCAAGCTACTTCAGTAGAATCCAATCCAACATGTGCAGAAGTCTTTCTTATGACTGCAGTTTGATCATTTCCCTTTAGTCCTGTAGTGAATGACAGTTTCTTTTAAAAAAAAAAAGAATAGGAAGGCTTTGGTGAAAACCAACATTTGGTATTTGTAAAATGAATCCAAGTGTAGCTGGTTTTCTGTTGGCTTACACAGTTGTGTTGTGTGTTGTACTTTCAGCAGTTCACATGTGTTCAGAAATAGTCATCTGCATTGAATCCAGTTTCATGTCACCCCAGATGCTTGTTACTTACATACCTATGCAAATTCTTCACAAGAATGATTTAACCCACTTGATTCCTAGTAAATTAAATTATTGCTTTCTCTGACTGTATCGGATACCTGCTGGTTTGCAAGTGCAAACATGCATGCGAACAAAACCATATAATGAAAGTAATCCTGAAGAGTCCTAGTTAAAGCTGCTGGGTTCAGAGGGCACAATTTGTCCCTCGCTGACACTGTGTAACTCAAGTCCACGTGGTGTGATTCTGATTATGAATGAGTATAATAAAAAGCCAGATCAGGCTACTTAGGTCATGATCATATTTTGGTTTGCTTGTGATATATATACAGAACTGTATACCAAGGTGTAACTTAATCAATACATCTGAATTTCTATGACACAAATGTGCAATTGCTTGAATGTGGCACCAAGAGAAGCAGACTGTGTCAGGAGTCAAGTTACTAGAAATATCAGCAGACTCACTCATTCTCCATCTCAGGATAAACAAATCCTCTGTGTCAGCAGGGGATGAGATAGCTCAGCCTCTTATTTCATGTTCTTAAGCTGGAGCCTGAGCAGGACTGTGTGCTGCAACTTGCCATGTTCTGTGGGCAGGGGAGTGCCAAAGTGACCCTTGGAGTGACAAGCTCTTTCAGTTGCAGTTGGTGTGCAGATTGTCAGTTCAGCAAAGTTCCAAGGAGCTATAAAGCACACAATATGTAGGATTGGTCCCATTTGATTAGATGTATAATTTCTCTTCCTGCCTTCACATTACTGTCATAGGGCTGCTTCTCTACATGGCAAATGTTTTGATTCAGGTCTCCACCTTTGCTAGTCAAACCAAGGCTATATGAACTCCGTGTCTGGACAGGTTTTCTCTTGATGATGTGTCATGTAGCGTGTCCCCTTGCTTTACCCCAGCTCAGATCATATGCCATTCATAGGAAGTTAAAAAAAAAAAAGTGGTTGAACCACAAAACCAATTTCCAAGATAGAAAATCAAAAATAGAGATGTTGCAGAGTTGAGTGCCAAGATATCCTGGCCATCTGGGAAGAGGCCGTTGGGCAAATTAAATAGAAAATTTCAGTGGAGATGTAACATACAGCAAGTGTGTTGCAAAGCCTGCAAAAATCTCGATATACCTTGATGTGGTTGAGTGGTGGTCTGGAATTTGAGTGGCTGTTTGATATCCTAATTATTTATAGAAAAGGTAGCATTATTATTTCCCAATGACCTTTGCTCAACTGTTGCTTTTCAGTTGTTCTAATTGTCACCACTCACATGAATTATTTGTGTAGAATGAAAGCACTAATATACAGGAGATTGAAAGTGTCTGGTGTATGTTTCCCCTTACCCTCTGCTGCACATGTAGAAGAAAACAGCTTTTAACTCTGGCATTAGCTGACAGTAGGGAGCTATTGCTGCCTGTATTGCTGATTCCTAAAGCTTGGTCCACTGTCAAGATGACGTGACATACATTCACTTCAATGCCCCAGTATTCAGAGAGCTACTCAAAACAAACAGTCAACAATTCAAAAGGAAGTTTCGTTGCTCTTTTTTTCTCTGCTGACTACCATAAGTGTAAGATGCCATTTTTCATTGCTTAGCCTTGGGTATTTGGTGTGACGATCTGTTTAATAGCACTGTCTATGAAGAAGGCACAGTCTAAGGAAAATGATCCCTCGGTATAAATTGACATTCTTTCATTGATTTTGCTAGTGAGAGAATCATTTGCATGAAGTGAGGATCATACCTACAGTCTGTATCCCCAAAGATCACAAGTGTGTGCCAAACTGCCTGAGCCTTTTGTGCTCATATTCAGTGCAGAGATCTGAACTCTGCAGCGTAACTAGGCTGGTTGAAGAGGACATTATGTTTGGAGATCTGGACATACCCAAGTAGACTTAGGCACATCTGTGGATTGACCAAAGTACCACAAAATTACTGAGTAAGGAAAGACTGTATAAGGCTATCTGTTGGACTCTCCATTTATAAAAGAAATATCTGAAAGTTTGGTTCAGTTATGTGTCTTTGCCAAAGGAAAAATGGACCTGAAAACTACCTCATGTTCAGACTTCCTTCCTTCTTTTCCTTCCACCTGGAGCCTTGGAGTGGATGATACAAAAAAGTGGATGTGCCAGCTCTGCTCTGGACGTATGCAGTGGATACATGAAGTCTTTTGCTATCTCTTCTAGGTGAAAATGACCCAAGAGACTAATCTCGTTTATCTAAGGGAGACCTTCCCCCTACACACACAATTCCAAAATGCTACTTTTTTCTTTAGCATTCAGTACATCTAAGAGGGAAGGGGAAGGGTGTTACTTCTCACCAAGAAGAACACAGCTCTCAGCAGTGTTGTTTTTTTCATCAGAAGAAGCCCAGAGTAAGATGATCACCAAGTTAAAGGAAACAATGGGACTGTAAATGTCATTTAACATATACATCTGCAAGCCATTCTCTCCTGAATGCTTGGAAAGTTTACTGTCTAAATATTACTTTTTCTTACTCTTTCCCTGCTCTGTCTAGCTCTGATTGTTCTCAGCCTCAGGACAGAAGGTGGGTGTGCTGCACAATACCATGCAGCGCACCATCGCTGCAGAAATCTTTAAAGTCCAGATATTGCTCAACACAGAGCAGTTGAAAAGCTCTGCTGTTAAACAGGCAGGTGGAAGCCTCGGCAAAGAGCCCAATGCAGGAACTAAACCATTGCAGGCATGGCCCCATTAAAGTACCTTTCAGTTTGGAAATCAGAAAAATGCCTTAGGCAGACCATTCTCAAAATAGAATTGCAGACACAAAGCCAATATAAACATTAGAAGCTCTTAAAGTGCATTTGTTTGAACCATGGGTTTGAATTGACTCCTTCACTACTGACAGACAGTGCATATATCTCACTAGCAGCTCTCCGGAGAGTTCTCAGCTGTTTGCATGGAGAGAGACAGAGACTGTTCTTTGGGGAGGTTTTTGTAACATGGCTGTTTCTAGAAGGTAAAAAGTCAAAAGCAAAGTTCCAGAAACCTAGGAAATAAAATACTTTGAGAGCCCTGCCCATTATCTATGTTGACAGAATTCTTCTGGAGTTATTTATTTGTTTTTACAACAGCAGCACTAATTTAGTTTTATTAGAAGCTCCAGCTGTGGTTGGTGTTCCATTGTTACAATCAGTGGAGTGTCATGTCGTACTAGGCAGGTCCTCTCTGAAATATTAATGCTTTTTTCTGAGTAGCAAGACAGTGTATGGGAGGTAAGAGGGATTCTTCTTCCTACTCTACAGCTGAAAAATGGTGGCATGCAAAATATCACAAATTCTCTGAGGCCACCCACAGTCCAGAAACTGTAAGCTGGGGATTGTAAATCTATCAGCTTTAATGAGGTGTCTGGCCAGAAAGAGTCCAGTTTAAAAATTGAACAGAAAAAGCACTGAAAATGTACTGTAGCCAGCATATTGTGTGTGTGTACTGCTGAAGGCACAGAATGCACATATAGGCACACTCACCTTGGTCAAGACTGAAGCAGAAAAGTGAAAGATTTCAACAGAGAGAACGAAGTTTGCTGAAAATGCAGACCATATAGTTCTGAAAATGACAGTTTGCCTCCTTTCTCAAAAATGACAGAGTTCTAACTACTTTTACTTCCACGAGTAGCATTTCTGACATGTCCATCCACCATTACATTAACAATGACCGTGGCCTGCTTTTTCTGGATGTAATGGGTCTTAATATTGTAAATCAGCATAGAATTCCTTGACCCACTGAGTTAGCTGTTTCCTCTCACACTTACACCAATGCAGGTACTCACAGGTAGTTGGATGATGTTTCCTGACTTTCACCAGGAGGTCAAATACAAAGTGCAATGAAAGGGAAAATAGCCCAGCATGTGATGGTAGAGGAGGCAGAAGGGAGAATAAACTAAAATTATTTCCATTCTGAAGCAAAGAACTTAAAAAAATTCATTCATGAACTCTTAATGGCTGAATATTTCCTGTCCTCTCTCATTCCATATTTTCTGAAATATGAAGATAGCGTGTTCCAGATGGAACTAAGTTGCCAGGACAACGGAAAGTTGTTTGTGCAAACTGAAAACCTTAAATGTTTTCCTTTCTTGGGTTTGGGAAGATGGTATTCATGGGTAGCGTTTGTGTTGCTATGACCCCTTAAAGGACTAGGTTTCAAAAGTGGTGCAGACAATCACTGATGTTGTCCTGCCTTAGTCACTGGTCACCTAGTTTGATTTACTGCTTGGGGAAGAGTAGAAAACTGAATAGGAGAAAGTCTGTTCTCACCTGGAAAGAGAGCAGAGTGCTATAGAGAGGAGGTGTGTTATTGAAGAAAAAATAAGTTTAATTTCTTCTGTTACCTTTCATCTTTCTCTGTTTCATTAATGGCAGCACGAATTGATGATGTTTGGGTAAAGATATGATCACAGATTTTCCCAACATGTAATTCTAATGCTAGAAGGCTCATATGGGATCTGAAGGGAAAACAAGGAACTATTCTAGAGATGAGCCTGATTTATTGCCAAATGAAGTCAATGAAGAGACTTCCATCAGCTCCAGTTAGACTTGGTTTTCAGTGTCATAGTTAGACATACCTTATGGTCTGTCTTCCAGTTTTGCCATCCAGCAGAAAATAATCTTTTAAAGTGACAAGCGTTCTCTTTACTGCTAGTGTTGTCGTTGCTGTGTGGGATGGGATAGGAAGCGCAGGCTTGGAGTTTGACTGCATCTGACTACCTGATGTTCTCTGACCTGAAACAGACTTCAGGGCAGCCTTCTGTGACCTTGCAGCTCCTCTTGGCTGTGCAAGGGCCCCGTGAATGATGAACCCTTCTCTCCGTAGTGCCATTAGAGTCCTCATTTGTGTGATCTGAATGAAGATGTCCCCAGCGCATGAGCAGAGCATCTTGTTGTCAGGTACTTGTTTGACCATGGACAAAAGCGCGTGCTTGTACCTATGGTTGGACAGCTTTCATCTGCGTGCAGGGGGGCATGACTGACTGTCATAGACAGAGGCAGAATAGCTTGAACAATTCCTCACTGTCAACATCTTGGGGGCCCTCAGGATGCAGCACTGCAGGAGGGAAGCAGGCTGTAGAAACACTTTGTTCATCGCTATCTACTTTTCCCTGATCTGTTTGTCGTGTTTGTTCTTAATTTTTTTCAGCTGTTAAAAACTCCTTCAATTTCAAATAAAGAGCATCCTAAAAATAATTCTGATTCTTGTGAATCAGAAGACTGCCTAAACCAGCCCCAAATAAATGGATGTTCTTAAAAATTGCATTATATCAGTCAAATCCAAAAGGAAGTTCCCCCTAGACACTGATAGGATGGGGCTGGGAGTGTTTACACCTTTTAAGCTGTGGCCAGCCTTGCTCAATTGGCCACACCTGCACTAGGTTTTTTAGCAAGGAAGGGGCTGAGCTTGTAGGGGGATGAGAAGCTTAATTTGAGCTGATAATGTGTACTTGTGGCCCAGAGAGTCAGCTGCACCCTGCACTTGTGAGATCCCACCTGGAGTACTGTGTCCAACTTTGGAGTCCTCAACACAGGAAAGACATGGATCTGTTGGAGCAGGTCCAGTGGAGGGCCATGAGGATGGTCAGAGGGATGGAGCACCTCCTCTATGAGGACAGGCTGAGAGAGCTGGGGTTGTTCAGCCTGGAGAAGAGAAGGCTCCGGGGAGATCTTACAATGGCCTTTCAATATCTGAAGGGAGCCTACAGAAGAGCTGGAGATGGACTCTTTGTCAGGAAGAGTAGTGACAGGACAAGGGGCAACAGTTTTAAATTGGGAGAGGGGAGATTAAGATTAGATACCAGAAGGAAATTCTTTACAGTGAGGGTGGTGAGACACTGGAACAGGTTGCTCAGGGAGGTCATGGATGCCCCATCCCTGGAAGTGTTCAAGGCCAGGCTGGATGGGGCTTTGAGCAACTTGCTCTAGTGGAAGGTGTCCCTGCCCTGGCAGGGAGATTGGAGCTGGATGATCTTTAAAGTCCCTTCCAACCCAAACCATTTTATGATTTTTGAGTAGTGTGCTTGTGTTGCTTTTATGAAGAGCTGTAAACTGAGGAAAGACCAGTTTAGGAATATGCTACCCTATAAGAGTAGGGTGAAGGTGGAATACTGCCTGGATGAAACCTCTTGTTGTGAAGGTGCCTCTTGAAGAGAAACTAGCGTGGAGAAGCAGCAAGAAGTGGAGATACAGCTCCTTGGCACAAAGCTTCCTGAAATTTGAGAACCTTTTCCCATTGGAAAAGGGCAGACTACTCGGGGCACTGCTGAGACCAAGGAATAAGAGTGAAAGATTTACCAATGTGCTTGCAGTCCTTGTCCTCCAGTGAGTCTGGTGGCAGAGGAACGAGGCCTAGTAAGCTTGCTGCTGCCTGGTGGAGCTCAAAGGCAGCAGCAAAGAGTGAAAATGAACTCTGCTGAGTGGGGCTGGAGGAGAGATCCAAGGTTACTTTTTCCTCAAGAAAATCCTCCTTTGAAGGTCAGGAGACTTGATTCACTCACTTGGTGTTACCTGTCTGCAGGCTTACAAATGGCTGGCAGATGAGATCTGCTTCAGACACAGGCAGCTTGTGGAAGCGATGCAGTGTTAGTAGATGCTTCAGAACGGTAAGTGTGCCCTGCGGGACCTGTTTTGAGTCTTAAAGTGCAAATGTCTTTGATAGGCTTACTTGGAACAGGCTTATTTGGATGCCCTTGACAGAGATGATGGACATTGGCTGGTATTATTTTGTGTATGTGCTTCCGAGAAGGTACATGCCAACCTACTGCAGAGCTGAGGTGAGCCTGCTAACTTGTGTCACATGACTGTGTGCCCTTTTAGCTCACCAATGCGCATCCTCTGCAGCAGAGGAGGGAAAAAACTGCATAAGGCTGACTCTTGTGATGCAGTCTGGTATTTGAGCCTTTTGTTAAACTGATAGCATGCTGTTGGGGCATGCGTGTCTGTGAAGTTAAAGCTTTTATAAGAACAAGCAGTGATACTTTGATTTAAGTACAAGGAAGATGTTGTAAATCCTGGGCTATTGCAGGTTCAGGAAAAGGGTGACATCACTTAGACATGCCTTTTAAGCAGGCTCACCATAATCTGCAGACTTATTGGGCCAGATGAGATTGCAAGTGGCTAATATCTGGCCTTCATTTCTTTTGCACTTTGAAGAATTAAGACAGACGTTGATATGCACTGTTGTTATTGGCTGGAAAGAATGGCTTGAAATCCTTTGTCCTGGGGTGTAAAACCTCATCTTTCTTTTGTTAACAAGACCAGTTAAGATGTATGTAACTACTGAAGCATCAATCATAGCTTGTCATCATCATGTGCAAAGCAAGGGCTAGTGGTTTCCTAGTCCACAGAAAACTCTGAAGCTTGCGTAAAACTCTTATGTAACTTTTCAGCTGCTTGTGCCTAAACTGATTTGTGTAGAGGTGCTGATGCTGAGGTTTTTGCTAGAAAATCACTTGTGAAACCTCACCCATACTGATGTGAGAGAGCTCTTCCTTGCCCAAGCCAGTTGTAAATCCAAACTGTGTTGGGCTGGTGTATATTACGTTTGCAGCAGACTACTTGGTGTATGTGATTTGCCTTGAATGGCATGATAGTTTCAGTAACTAAACTAGTGATGGTGGTGGTTATAGCACTGATGAACTTACTAACTTTACTGGTCTCTGTGCTTGGGGAGGCATGCATGCAGAATGCATCCCTGTGTTTCACATACTGAGCTGAGGATGCATCTCCCACACCTGATTTTTGTTGCAGCTTTGTAATATGTTGCTACGTTAATTTTTAGCTGATGCTTCATAAATATCCTTCCTTTCTTTTTAAGGATGAGGAAAGGCCTCTGCAAAGAATTTCTTCATCGATATTTTTTTTGAGTCTCAGCAGAACAGCAATGAGAAACAGACATGTTAAGGAGTAGTAAGTGTAATGTGCACACTCTGTAATAGAGGAATAATATAGTTTCACACTTGCTACTTAAGTGGAATGTTTTGGGGTTTTTTTCTAACTTCCTGGTTTAAATGTCGTGGAATTTCTGTCCTTGGAAGTGTTCAAGACTTTACTAAAGTCCCTGTGCAACCTGGTCTAATTGCACCTGCTCTGAACTTGAGGTTGGAGTAGATGACTTCCAGAGGTTCCTTCCTACTTAAATTATTCTATGATTTTAATGAGTATCCTGTACCTTTCTCTGTGTGGTGTGTGATGTGTTACACTATTTTGGCAGAGATTTTCTGATTCATTTAAGTCATTTCAAGGAAGTAATCCTTGAAAAGATTAATAAATGTTATACCACATAATATCATTTTACCATATGTGCTACTCTTCATATCAATGCTTGGCTGAATTCATGGCTGCTGTAAATCGCTTTGGCTATGTGGGTAGTTAGTTGCAATACTTTATTTTATATGTTCACATCTGAAACTTGGTTTTCTTAATCTATTGGCTTTTCAATTCAAAATGGGAGCTCTTTATGATTTGGGCTAAGGCTCCTCAGGGGTGGCCAAATAAAATTCATGATTGCTTCTAATCTTTTCCTTAGTACATGAGAACTGAGCCATAGGATGCTTTCATTTTTAATACGGGAGTCGTAAGTACTTGTGTAACTCTAGTACCATTCAAGCTGGTGAAATGGCACTGACTTCTGTTGGCAGACGATTTGGCCTATTCTGCAGTGTTTGAGGGTTGACAGATAGAAGATTCAACCTCTGCCAGTTGGCTAGGAAGGAACACCAAGCCTTGGATGTGCATAATCTTGTGGGAACAGTCTACTTCTGGAAATCAGGAAATATTTCCTTAAACTGCTGATTGCTGGGAGACTATACCGCAAGAAGGATAATTCACTTGCTTTGTTTCTGTTCCTAAACAGCTGTTTCCTGGACATGGCTGGAAACAGTGTAACTGGACTAGAAAGACCTTTGATTTAACTCATTATGGTTGCCGTTGTTTGTCTGTAAAGTAACGGCTGTTTGGAACTATGCCTAATAATGGTTGGTAAAGGAGGACCCAGACAAATGATACAGCTGGGGATTAAGGGAGGATGCATTGATGAAGAGTGGTAGAGGTGGTCATACTTGACTGTTGAAATGAGGTTTAATTGCTGCTGTTCAACAAATACTGCTGCTATTCAATGAATGTCTTAATCATATCACCCCAACAATCAGCAAAATGGTCCTATTATGTGAACCACAAGATGTCAACAAGACACACCCACTGCCCGCATTTGGCAGCTTTTTTAAAAAATGAAATAACAAGCTACAAGAGAGCCAAACCAAACCCAAAATGAAGGCAAAACCAAAAGGACTATCCAGATGGGTGTGACACTGTGTCTATTATTTGAAATGGACCTTTTTTCAACAGGTCTCATGACACAGTTGTCCCAAATTGGAATCCAAGTCATCAGGTTTATGGTAACAAATGATTCAAAGTGAGCAACTCCCTCCCCTTCTGTATGTCAAGATTTCTTTAGATTTCTATTATGATATGAAGGAAGGAAGAAATCTGTGGTTGTCTAACCTCAAACCTCTAATGCAGAATTCCATTAC
Organism: Gallinago undulata; assembly: GCA_026546715.1. Taxonomy (NCBI): domain Eukaryota; kingdom Metazoa; phylum Chordata; class Aves; order Charadriiformes; family Scolopacidae; genus Gallinago; species Gallinago undulata. Next base: position 1,692,199 of record JAOTQQ010000023.1, read on the forward strand.
TGGTGATGGATAGCGTGGTGTGGGCATACTAACTGCAAAATGTATTAATTAAGTTGATGCATGCCTTAATTCAGAGCTGTCTCAGACATACTTGGTGCACCCAGGTTCTCCTTCTAATGACTTAATGGAGGCTTTCAAAGCATGAAAATCTCATGGTGTCCCAAAATATTAGGACTGAGATGATCAGGGAGCCCTCTGAAAACATAACTGATGTTACTGAACACTCTCTATTTACTTTTTCCACCTATTGTATGACTCTAAAGATGTTTAGACAGTTAATTCTTTAAAATCTTCCTTTTTGTGCACCATTATGTATGTAGAACCTATAATTTTAAATAGAACATTCTTGTTATTTATTGAATATTTAGATAATTTTGAGGTATTCCAGAATAGGAATCAATAGTTTAGTTGTTCATAAACAAAACTTGTTGATAGATGTTATAAATGGAGAAGCTCTTAAGTTTTTCCTCTCTATTGAAATATTACCTAGAACAAATATCTTCTCAACTTTTTTAGTTCGTTCTGACTCTTACAGTACTTTATCCAGCTTTCCAAATCTGCTGTGGTCAATTAAGATTCACAGCACTTGCTTATTTTGAGTGAAATCCTGGAGTGTTTGAGTTATTAGAATGTGTGGGTTTTTCCTCTGTAGTATATTGGTGTCTTGGAAGCTACTGTGCTGTGTGCTCTCCACCTTTGGTCACAGAGAACAGAGTGGGTAAGCAAAACTTTCCATTCGTTTATGGCATGTGGTCACTTGCATTTCAGCATGCACTAAACAGATCTGATTCTGTTTAAGTTGGTTGATGTTCAGGGATGGGAATGAAATTACAAAAATGATCCCTTATTATAGATGTGTTAAAGGTGCTCTCTTCTGCAGTAACTTGAGAAAGCATGTTAATGTTTGCTTTAATGCATAGCATGTTATTAGACAGCTCACCTGAAACTTATATTCTATCTGAAGAGGACAGAGGCTATTTAGTCTAAGCACATACTCAGGTCTAATATGTAAGCAAGGCACTTTTTTTACATATTGAAGACTTTGGGCAAAATTTGTGTGTGTAAAACAGGTTGTGTTTTTTTTCCTCGGCAGAGGAAAATTTCAAATTTCTGTTTTGCAAAGTGCTTCTCCACAAAATCTTGCCCAATTTCACAGTTGGATCTCAAATTCTGTTTTTCTAGTACCTTTTCTTCCTATATTAAATAACTTCTGTATTTGTGATTTATAGAGGTCCGCAAAAATGTGCTGGGAGTGTGTGTGTGAGTCCTAAAACATGGCTTCGTGGGTTTGAAAATGTATTGCAGGAGTGCCTGTGAGACTGCCTTATCATCGTCTAGAATCTCTTTTGTTAAGTGTCATGTAAATACGCTTCTAAAGAGTGATCTGAGTGGAACATCCTCCATGGAAGGATGCGAATTTTATTATTTCCTGGACTAGAAAAAGACAAAACCTTTTAGATTTGACCATCCTTCTCTCTTGGAAAGATGGAGGGAGAGCACGCATTCTGAGAAAATACGATTAAAAATTGAGACATCTAATCGACAGTGTAAAATTGGGCTTCTTTAGCTGTCCTACAACACAGGTTATACGGTCTCTGTGTGTATATTGGGTGACTAGTTGCAATCCACTTGAATAAAGCTGTTCCCCTGCATAATGTAAAGTGATGACAGTGCAGTACTTCCAGTGGTGATCCTTAGCAGGTTTTCAGAGTCTGACTGCCTTTCAGGTGTCACATGGTGCCCTTGGGTATAGAAATCAGGAAAATTTCTCTCAGTGGCAGTAAGACACCCTGTGTTTTAGAGATGAAGGATTGATCAGTTGGACTGGTGGGGTGTAAGAGCAGATATAGATTGGAAGCTATCCTGGCTATCTCAAACGGGTCACAAGATCTCAACAACCTCTAGCAGGTCAGTAAATGGACTGTGATGGGATAAACCAAGTGATGATTTCGTGATGGGTGAAACTTCAGGAAAGCTGAAATAAATGTCTTTTTAATAGTGGAAAGAGTAGTTTTTCATCTGCATTCATTACCTCTGGTGGATTGACTATGTATTTCCTTAGGAAGATCCTCTGTATATGCAGACTAGCATGTTTGCCAAGTACGGTTCCAATTAGAATATAGTAAATATTTGGTTTTGATCGAAAGCCCAGTAAATATTTGTGTATAACCCATATAAATGGTTAGAAGCATTTTACAGCTACAGCTGAGCAGGCACAGTGCTGCAGTAGCTGTTCCAGAAAGCTTCCTCTCTTTTTGAGAATTAAATCATATAGTTTTGTGGGATAGAACCAGAAATAGTTGCCTTGTTCTATACCTTCCATGGAACTGGAGATAGGGGCAATGAAAAAAACACATGAATGAAGATGATTCCCAAATATTCAAACTTGTCTAAACTTTAACATTGAAAGTCCCGATCCAAGTCTCTGCACCCCAGGCCCATCTCTAATTGTAAGGGTGGCTGGTACAGTACAATTTTAAAATGTTGGTTTGGTTTTTTTATGGGGAAGTTTAGCATCATGACAGAGGGGTGGTTATTTACGATGCCCTGAGAAAGGGGTGATTGCTTCTTATTTCTTAGTTTAGTCTGTGAATTGTGGTTCTTTCCCTGTATTCTGGTTTTCTGCTAGCTTCCCAGACTTGTATATTATCCTCCACTGTGATCTAAAAGGGCTATTTCTTTCCTACTCCTAGAAATCTTCTTGCTGGTACTCTACAAAAATGTCTGCTCTCGCTTAATGTAGCAGGAGTTGTGTAGATACATTGGTGTTTAGCTGTAACCTTATCAGTGGTTCAGTTTTGTTCTGAATTCCCTGTCGCATCTCCATAGTAGTGTAAATGATGTAGTAAAAATGCCTTCTTGGTTCTCCTGTTTCAATAGAAACACAGTGCTCTCCCCAGAGTCATTAAACTGTTGTGAAAACTGGGTGCAAGTCAAGCTCTAAGTGATTTCTTTCTCTGCTGGTTGTTAATGTGCTGAGGCAGAGCTTAATGCAATAAGGTGAGTCTGCTGCTTTGTGGGTTCAACAGCAGTAATACAGAAAATGCTTTCACTGCTGCTGATAGGCCTTGCCACAGGCACAAAAGGATGGTTTCTCCTCCTCCTATTTGGGGAGCCTTAAAAACTAGGGATGCATCTGGAGGAGAGGAGGAAGCTGGGAGTGTTACGATGAAAGAACTGTGATTGTACTTGGCAATGAGAACACGCGTGTTAATGCTGACATAGCAGTTCCGTTCTCAGTATCTGTGTGCAAGATTTTTCGTTGAGGAGGAAATGTTCTACACACATTCTTTATTTTGTGCTTTTTCATCACAGGGTTTATTCTTTTGCTCAAAGCACCTTGTGCAGACTGTTGTCTTCTCAGAACTTGTTCAAATATGACTTGCTGTTCTGGCACAATCGTAGCAATTTCCCCAGTAGGTTCCTAAAATGCGTGAGGCATGTCTAAAGAGGGAATGGAGTAGCAATCAGATCATCAGGAGGTAGTATATAAGTTCTGTATGAGCAATACCCAGATTTGCAGCCTGCCAACTCTATTTTACTACAGGCTGTAGAATGATTGTCTGTAGTTACATTAACATAGGCACAGGGATGTGGCACCAGTGATTTGTCCCTTCATAAATATACCTGCATCAAAAATCTGCAGAGACAACTTTCTTTTATCTGTCTCCATAACATGTCTGCCTTGGAAGGTTACATTCCATGACCGTAGACTTGCAGTTTAGCAATGCACAATTAATGACATTTGTCTGTATTTGGTTGCTTGCTGAATGTGAGCAGTAGTTGGCTTTGAGGCTTGAAAAAAGTCCCTGGCCAGAAGTATGGAGATAGATCTCTCTGTCACTAATTTAGTAACTGGGGTATAGTAATTTATGTATTTATCTTTCAAAAACACCTGGGTGAAGTATTAGGTATTAAAATTTAACAAGAGTTTTTGTATCATCAGATAAGCGACTAACCGTATAAAAAAAATTTAAGGTCTTTGTTCAGACTTTAGTTTTTTGGGTTGGAGTCTTTGACTAATGGAAACATGAAGAAAATTTCTAGCCTCTGTATTATAGGACTTAGATTTTCCTAAAAGTCTTCTGTTAAAGGTGTTACAAAATCATATCCTATGGATTCATCAGCCAGTTCTGAATGGAGCTCAAATTATTTTTGTGGTGTTCAGTACCACAAGGTCACTAAGGTAAAACATTTAACATAACTTAAAAAAATAAAGGTACTGAGCACACCCGTGGATACAATGGTTATCTCAAGGCATCTTATGTTACATACGCGTCTTGTTTAACCAGGGTGCTTGAAAGGTAAACTCTATTGCGTAAAACATTTTAAAAATAACTGACTGGAAGGTGTAATGTAACAATAAAATATCGATCTTGAACATGCTTTGTGGTGGGATTGTTCCTCAAAACTGAGTGTCTGGAACCAGACCTGAGGAAAACCCAGACATTGTCAATTCTCAGGTACTTCATGACTGTTTCCGTGATGTGGACTCTGTAGTTAACCAATATCTACAGCAATGAAAGAATAATAAAAAAATGCAGCTGAGAGGAATGTAGTTCTTCTAGGGCATCCTCTAACTGAGTAGGATCAAATCAAACTGTATCACTCTTTACAGATTCTCTTTTAAACTATCCTTAATTCTCCTAACGGTAGATGTTCTGTCCAAGGAAAACATTCCTGTGCTTCACTATTCCTTTACTTTCAATGTTTTCCTGAATACGTGTAACCTAATCGGATTTCTGTTTGTTCTGACCACCATGGATTAATTCTTCCGCCCCCCCCCCCTTTTTTTTTTCATCAGCCCATTTCTCTTCTCTTTAAGCAACCCCAGTTTCTCAGTCTTTTTTGGCAGTTCATGATTTCTGAACTTCAGATCATTCCCATGACTCTCCTCTGGAATTTCTCTAAATGTTCCAAATCAGGGCATAATTATTCAGCTGAGATCTTGCAAAAGCTGAATGAGTTGGGCACTTCATATGCCTTGCAGTTTTCACTCCTGTTTATGTGTTCCATGATGATGGCTGCAGCTTTATTTATTCAAAAGTCTGGTTCCCTTCATGTAGCCAGCAGTTCTGCACAGTCTGCACCTCTTCTTCTACCCATAGGTGAGTATTCCCACTTCAGTGTAAAAGTATTGCACTTACTAAATTTCCTCAGACACTGTTTTTACCACGTAATTTATTAATATAGTTTGGAATTCTAGTCCTGTCCTCCAAGGCAAGGCAGATTCCCCTCTAGTTGTAGCACCATCCACCTAAGTTATGTTGTGTAAGCCAGAGAATCTGCTTAAGTTAATGCCAGCTTAAATGTGGGGAACTGTGTGTGCAATTTTTAAATGCAATTTAAAAGCCCCATTTTGACTTCAATTTTTGGTGAGTTGCTACAGGAAAAGTGTACTAAGGGTTCTGCATCCCATTTTAAAGATGAGAAAACTAAGGCCCAGAGGAATTAGCAACTTGTTCAAGGTCATGAAGAAAGATGGCAGGAAAGCAGGGTCTAATCCCAGCTGTGTCAACTCCCAGACCAGTGCCTTAACCACAAGCCTGACTTTCTGCCCAGCTGAGTCTTTCTGTCTGCCTCTTGGGCAAAGCCCAAGACCTTGGTGAAAGATCAAGATACAGTGTAAGCAAACTTGTGTTTATTTTAAAATGTGGTACTTCATAGGCTCTCAGTCGGCATGGCTGCTGAGCTGCTGGAGATGTTGGTATGTGTCATGGGGTTTATGCTACATTGGTATGTGTATAAACCCTGTGACAAATACCAGTGTAGCTGAGGCAGGCTTTAGGAAGCAGGAGACACCTCAGCTGGAGTTGATTACTGCTTCTGTATATCCTGTTGGCTTGGGGAAAATCTGGCAAATATGTGTTGGGAAGAGTTGATAGTGAGACTAGGAAAGAATTAGTGATTGTAGAGAGGTCAGAGTGAGTGGCACAGCTTGTTAATATTAGTCCTGAAGCCAGATGGGCTCATGAGATATATTGACTTTGGGAAAGGTGATGCTGTACTCGATTTGTATACCTCTCCCATGAATTCACTGTGAGATCTGGCTAGGCCAGCTTCATAGCAATCCCAGCTGTCTTGCTGTAACATGTGTCTTGGTAGTAGAGGGATGATTATGCCCTTCTTTGGTTTTTGGCTAGTTATCACAGGAAATGGATACCTACTGGTGGCCTGTCTTGGAAACATTGTTGAAGTACTGGGTCCTAGAAAGGTCAAGAAAATGTCAGTGAAGGATAGAGTTTCTGATTAATAGTGGCATCTCTTGTAACTAAGGTAGTTCTGTTGTCAGGGATTCTCTCTTTGAGAGAAGGGGATGTCAGAGAATATCACCTGGTTTAACCTACTTGGATGTAAATCCAGAAAAAGAAGGCCATCTCTAAGAAGAATTGTTTAGTAGTGAAGTGATTTGCAGGAAAAATCCTTTTCTAGTCCACTTAGCCATGGATCAGGCATCTCTGCTTTGCCTAACTATATAAAGTGCTCAGGTTAGACTTGTGCTGCATGAGTCCTGAGTGATATTTGAGTGTTCAAAATGCTAGAAACAGGAGCTAAAGATGTTTGTGGGATGTGCTGTGAAGCTTGTGCAAAGTATCTACGCTCAAAGCTCCTCTGAATAGGAGAAAGAAAGAAAGGGTTAATGCAGTTTGTGGGGAAACAGGAAATGTCCCAGCTGGAACCAATTATATCTGCTGTGTAGCCTAAGCTGTTCAGATGGGAGACACATGGCAGAGTAAGATGTGTTGCTTAGCTCCAAAGGATGTGCTATCAGTAGATGGGCCTTTTGCATTGGTTAGAAGTCTCCCTCCATACTTAGGGATGGATCTGCTGGGCTATTGGCTAAGTGTCAAATCGCATTTAACCTTTTTCACTGCCCAAGAAAAGGCATGTGAAGTAAAAGCTGCATGTCTCTCTGCGTTTGGCCAACAAGCAGACTTGCCTGCTGCTGTGTGGCTTTAGAGCCTGTCTAAAGCCTCACTGCTCCTGCCCATTTGCCTCTGTTTCAGGGGAAAACTGTGACGTGAATTGCCCAGGCAACATGGAATATTTGGAGATGGGAGCATGACCAGGACAGCCCTACTGTCAAACAGACTCTTATAACTTGACGACTGCTAGGGGCATGTTAATTATGGCTGTATCTAATTAGCAGGGCTTGTGACCTCTGCACGAAGTCCCAGTTCATAAGCAGTTACAATATGTACAAGTTTCTTCTGAGTCGTTACAGAAGATCCATGTTTCTTTTGAAATAAATACAGCCATGGGCATAATCCTGTGCCCAGCAGTGGTTAGTACAAGGGTCTGTGCAGAGTACTTCCTAACGAACAGCTGTGGGACACACAGTCTCCAAAATACTTGTTTGTGGCTATTTTGGTTTTTATAAAAGTATTTGTTACAGAATGCATCCTTATTTTCTTTTTTTTTTTTTTTTTTTACATGTTATAGTGCTGAGGCAGGAGTTTCTAGAAACATTCATGCTAGGCACCTGCTTGGCTAATTTTCTCCATCTTTACAAGGTGTCTTGCAACCTCTGTCAGATCCTGAAGTTTTTCCTTGGACTCTGTATGCAGCAGCTGGGGAGCATCAAGGCTCATGCACTAAAGCAAAGCTTTGATGTTGCTCCAGTGATACTGTTGATAACACCTGATTGTTTTCCATCTAGATCTCCTCAGAAATTGAACTTGATCGAACACATGTTAAGCCCTGTAAAACTAGACAAATGCTTCTCCAATGGGGCTAAATCAGCAGTTGCACAGCTTTGGGTTTGTTTTCTTTAATAAACTGTTTTTCCCTTTTTCTCTGTTTTGCTGGGGGTGAGGAGAAGAAGCAGATGTGGGGAAAGACAGTTCACAGTGAGGAGGGAACTGATCACATTCCTGCTGCTTAGAACTGCATAAAGCAAGTGATTTTTGCCTTTGAGTAGGAACTCTGGTATTACTACAAGAAAACTGCAGTTGAGCACTATTCAGTGGCCTGGACAAGTTCAACTCCACTGTCTTTTACAGCAGAATGGCTCTTTTACCAAACTGTTTCCCCATTCCCCAAGGAGCTATGTCCCTAGTGATTCCGGCTCTGTCGCAGACCCTGGCAATCTGGAAAGATAGTGATTTCCCTTTTGAGCACGTCCCTGAAGTTCTGACACTGAATGGATTTGAGCAGGTACAGTTTTTCCTCAGTTCTGGGAAACAAAATGAACACCTGTTCTTGCAAAAGGAAGGTGAGTGTTTGTCCCACAGCTTTAGTAACTGCAATAGCCAGAGGCAGTTGTTTCAGCTTATATCAGTGCTGAATCTGACCTTAGAGTGAAATGTGGCTGTGCAACCACAGCTGGGGTCAAACTGATGCTTTTTTTCACTTTTTTTTTTTCTTTAACTTGATAGCATTTTTGAGGTGACACCATTTACACAACAGTAACCATGGAATGTGAATTTTTTCTCCAGAATGAAACCCACATACCTATGGTTCGAGGATTCTTTCTTACACATATGCTTGTCTTTGATTGTTTTATCCCTCATGTTAAAATTGAAAGGATAGAGACGATCGCACACATGGGTATTTGACAGGGAGATGCCAAGCCTGCCACAGACAAGGGAAATGATTTACTGGTTCCCTCTGCCACATAAAGGTCTTGGAGAGTGGAGGTCTTGTTACCAGCCACCCCAAACCTAATGGGAAGATGGAATCTTCCCCTGAGCAGGGGCAACTTAGTTGCTCCCTGGGGCACTTAGCCTATTTGCCACTTGAAAGGGCTGGGTTGAGACAGGAGGGATCCATAGCCTTGTTACTTAAGGGTGCATGATTCCTATGGAATATAATACTTGGGTTAATTAGAGGTGGCAGTGCTGGTCCCAATTGGCTTTCATCTACCCCAGGGGTTAAGGACAAAGTTTCAAACCTTGCAGTAGTCCGGTTGACTTGGTCCTGCTCTGCCAAAACCAATGGCAAAGCTCCCATCTTCACTTTCATTACAACAGGATCAACATCTGCAGGAGCCTCGCAGGATATGGAATGCAGTGAATGCATTAGTGGAAATTAAGCCTGTACTTCTGAAATACAAGAATCTGAACCGTAGTGCAGGGATAGTGCTAAGGTTTCCCACTCATTGTTCTGACCAAGAATTCACATTAGTTTTGTAATTAATGTGAAGATCACTGGCAGCACAGGAGAGAGTGTCTATACTGCTCTGTTTATTTTTAGCATGGAGTAAAGTCTGAATACACAACTCCAACTTTTTTCCCCCCTATGGAGTTTGCCTTGTCTTGTGACTGGGCAACTTATGCTTCTTTTCCCTGTGAGTTTTATCAGGGCTCCAACACTCTGGCAAATGCATTTGAAATATTTGAGACCCTTGAAGTTTTCCTGAGATTTCTTTAAGTGTGATGACACAAATGATGTAAAAGCTTTTGCTAGATAATTATTTGAGCCTTAATGTCTTTAAGTGTTTTCTGATGTTGTGCAGCTCAGTATGCAACTTGGGGTTGTTTTTCATGATCTGCTTTTGTGGAGTTCTTGACATCCACTGCTTGCTCATGATGAAACAAATCTGGAGGCACAACTTCAGTCTTTACAGAAAACATCTTTGATTCCCTTGATGATGATTTAAATACAACTTATAATTAGACTCTAAGTGATTTGCTAGGGTTCAGAGCAGATCTTCAAAAGACCAGTGGCCTACTAATTGAGTGGCTGTTCCTATTTAAATAATTTGCAAAAATGTACTAGTTAATGAGATTATGAAAAAGCACCTGATTATTTTTTTTTTTAATAACTTTTGGGACTTGGTGCAAGAAGAGCATGTAATGGAAACACTGTTGGTGTAGTGACTGCCTTTGCACAGTTGCAGCAGACCTCTGCTGGTGATACAGGCTGGAACAGCAACCTGGCTGCGAGCAGGTGGAAGGAAAAGGTGGTGTGCCCTTCCTGACTCGACCAGGTCAGGGAGGGAAGATGGTGATCTGAACTACTGGCTAGTTTTTGTTCCCCTCCCTGACTTCTCTCTTCTGCTGCAGTAGCATTTTATTAATAAATCTTGCTGCTGAAACCAGATGAGGCTGTAACCCACATGGGAGGGGAAGAAGGAAAATAATTCCATTTTGACTTCTCATATGCTATTAGTGCCCTGATGTTTTCAGGCCATTAGTGCCCCACAATGGGAGGGAGGAGGTGATACTCAGTATAGCTTTACCTAATGCTGAGGGTCATATGTAACTGGGGTACTCGGTGGCCTGGCCAACTGTAATGGGAAGAAAAATATTATGAGATTCTTAGCTGATCTTATCCTCCAGTTGAGAATAAAGTCCCTTTCTCTACAAATGAGCAAACCCCAGTCCACAACAGGGAATGCATTTCTGCATAGATGTGGCTTACTGGATAAGAGAATGTAACGTTTTATGTGTGAGTCAGCATTCTGGCTCCCAAAAGGTTATTCAGCTAGTCTAAAATATAATATGCTTGGAACAATGACAGCACCCCTTCTGTTATATTGTAGGAACTTTTGCTGTATTTTGTTAAGGATCAGTGAAAAATGAAACATTACTCCTTAATCCCTGAAGAGTCATTTAGCAGAGCAGTTGAAATGCACAAGGAATAGCTATGAAGAAGAAAATAATGGACTGGCTGTTTAGTCCAACAGAAAGTCTTAGGTGGCAACTCCTCTTTTCCTATGAATAGCAATTTCTCTGTAGCCTTTTTCTTTTGCATTGATGTAGGTCATTAAAGCAGCAAAATTTCATACACAGCCAGAAGCCAAACTGGTTAGTTATAGACATAAACAGAAAAGGTTTGCTTTCTATCTCTGCACTTACAAATTATTAAATACTTACATTCTCAATGTATGGAAGCAGAAGACCTGTGTTTCTGGAGGCCATCCTGTCAGAAAAGAAAGCCATCATCAGTACAGTGACTGTAAAAATGTCTTGTATTTTTCTTTTGAATTTACTGTCAAAGATCTAGGCAGATACCGCTGGGCTATTGGCCCTCATAGTATGCAGAGGTTGCACCTGGGGAAAAATTTTCAAATCTGCATAAGGCAATGGAGTAGGTGGTTGATTGGCATAGCTGATTCTACAGATGGCTCTGAAAATTGTACCCTAACCAGCAGTTATACACCTGTTTTCAAAAACTGTTGATATCTACCATGTAAAGAGGCAGGATTTTAGGATGGGTTTCATTTCAGAAATACATTAGAAACTTAAGATTTAGTGATTTATTCATTTATTCTCTTCTGCCTCCCCTCCCTCCCAGCACTAGCATTCCTAAATCACTTATGTGCTTAAAATTCTCATCATCAGCCTATATGTGGAGTTAAAACACTGCTGTGCCTTATGCTGCTGCCACAGTTATCAAACCTCAGGACAGAGGAGGAAGTAGGTGTAAAACACTGGCTGGGCATTCCTCTCTGGAAGAGCAATGTGCTACACAGAACCACTTCTGTCTGCTAGTGCAGATCAGTGTGCACAGGAGCAGTCATCAGCTTAATAAATTGACTAATGTTCTCTCCATTTCGGCTCGGGAGGACTGTGGTCTGGAGAATTGGGCATCCAGACTGTGCGTGAAAGTCAGTTTTGAGCCTGTGCCAGATAATTAGCATTCAAAAGGCAATGCCTTACTCTTGCAAACTGAGATTATCATATGTTGTTCTGCCACGTTTTTACTAATACTGTGGATCTCATTAAAAGGTAAACCAATATCATATCATGCTATTGACTTAACTGCGGTATGTCCTATATTTAGAATGGATGCCACAGTATGGTATTTGTGCTGCATCCTGGCCAATGTTTACTTTTAAAGATGCCATCTGTGCTTCAGTGTTGCTCTCTTTCAGATGCTTTTAAAAGGGGTAAAGTAAATTCAAAGTAGGAACTGATAGTTAAAATTTAGTTTCAGTATCTTTGACATACTACCTATTGCCAAGGTGTTTGTGGAGTTGTGTAATTCAAAACACAGTGATGGAGCAGACTATAAAACTCTAGAGAGTTAAATCAGCTAAAGAGGACCCTGGCAGAAAGGTAATAAAAATAAGTAATCAATAGTGGTTTTTGCTTTTAAACAGAAAAGGAAAACCACAAAACCTTCCTGCCCCAAGTGGAATAAAAATAATTGCAAAACAATCAATAATAAATGCAATGCTTACAAAGGGCTGCAGCTAAGAGGAGGGAGGGAGCTCTGCATTTTGGAGCTGAGTATGTAAAAACAGGGTCTTCTGGCTGAATGCATCCTTTAAGGCGTCTTTCTTTTAGATGAACAGCATCTGTGGTTCTGGGGATGATGCTGCTGTTTTAGCAAAGCATTGCTTGGACACTGGAGGGCAGATGGCTCTTGTAGCTTTATGATTTAGGGACAAGCAGCTCTTAGTAAGACACTAAAGGATTGCCTCCAAGTACTACTGCTGAGGAGTGTTGTGCATGTGAACCCCCCCCTCCCCAATGTCACCCGAAGTCTATTTCCTCTTTTGGCTGAGTTGAGAGAGTAACCAGCAGGTGAAAAGCTGAAGGTGCCTGTGCCATTTCCCGTAGCAGCGTTCTGCTGCACAGCGCTACTCTGCTGCTTGTGCTGTGCAAAGGCAACTTAGGACAGCAGTGAATCCAGCCCAGAGTATCCATCATGGTGAGGAGGGTTGAAGAGGTTTCATTTTTGATGTGATGGGTGCTAGACAATAAATACCCAAGTTCTGTGTTTTGTGTTATAGCAGCGCTGGGAGGTTTTGACTGAGCATATAACTTGTCCACAGTCTCCCCACTTTAACAATGTGATCTGCCTCAAGGCACGTAAAATCTTGGAGCCAGTGTAGTACCTGATTTGACTGGGCCTCCACCTGAATACCCGGATGTGAACTCTTCCAAGAAGGAAATACATAATTCCCAGGGAATCCCAGCAGGATCTAAGTGTCCCGCTGAATGCTTGCAAAATGCTGCTGGGTGTATAGCTGTTTACAGGTCAAAGTGGGAGGGACCACTTTACAAATGCTTTGAGTTGGCAAGTCATGGAAGACCAAGGGTTTCTCAAAATAAGAGTATTGATTGAAAATTTAATTGGTATTATGATTCATTTCTCAATCTTCTGCTGAACTTTATGTAGAATGATGGTTTTAATGCTGCAATTTTTAGGACTTTGATCCAAAATTGTAAATAGACAGATAGGGGAATGTGAGTTTATGATATCATGCAAGCATGCTGTTACTCTTTCTGATTTTGAAATTGTCTAGCTTTGATTAAAATATTGTGACTTGTCAGATGGATAATAAATAAGCAAGTTGATCAGTTTGACCACCATCTTAGACTCTAGAGGGGAAACATCTCCAGAGCCTTGTCCAATATCCTGTTCAGATTTTCAATGGTGCATAGAAACTGCAAATAATGTTTAAGACTGATACTTTCTGCAGGCACTGAAGAGGCGTCCCATGAGTTTCTCACCAGAGAGGAGAAATGTTACACTGATGGAATCTTAATATATATGTAGATTTGCAGTGTGCCAATGCTGGACAACTCTTCAGCTATTTGTGCTCTTAGCTTTGTAGGTGATCTAGATCTACAGTTAGTGTAGTATAATGGTAGCAATTGTGATACTTTGTCATGTAGATCTTGACATAGGTGGGAAGACCAAAGGAAAAGGACTCCTAATACTTGCCAGCATACTATAGATGCTTATGCAACTTTATCCTTTGAAAAACAACCGGTATTAAAGAAAAAGGTGTGTAAAATGCTAATCAAAGATCTGGCCAGGAATGTTCTCAGATACTTTTTAGCTGTTTTTATTTACTGTTTGCTGAACAGAGGGAATAACTGCAAGGTTTGGGGGCTGGAAGGATAAAAATTTGCTCTTGTCTACCAGACTTTTGGTGTCAAATAGAATAGCTGTGTGCCCTTTAGTGACACAGGCTACACAGGAGAAAAAACAACATGTAGTCTGCAAGAGTATGAGAGCAGAGCTTAACTTGGGACCACCACCACAAAGTCTTATCATTGGTATATTGTTCATAGAATTATCTCCCTTGCTGTATCTCCAAGACAAGTTTCTTTGGCATGGAGGGTATTTTTGCTTGTAGGCAAAGAATTGTTGAACTGTCACTATTCTACTGTTTGCAGTTTTTTTTCAGGAGGCCTTCATCTCCTACAAGGCAGTACTTATTTATAAGGAGAATATCTCAAAAAACTTAGGCTTCTTACTTCTGTCTTCTAATGCTGACCTGTTTATTGTGCCAGTGGACACAGGGAGGCTAAATGCTTGAATCTCTGTGTAGAAGAATATGCAATTCTAAGCAACTGGCTGAATTTCATTTCAAATGTTCTTGAGATGGAGTTTGACTAGCTTTGACCATGTGAAATGTTAAATTGTAGCATGCTTTGCTAGAACACGAGAACTAATACAATTGATAAAATTTGGAAAGGATACGGGATACCAATAAGTGTGCGCTTCCTATTGCCTTATATTCTATTAGTGGTGAAATATAACCTGCTGCTTAAAAAGGAATTTTGGGTAGGTCAGCAGATCATGTGTAGCTACTGCAGTCAGACTCGGTGCTGCTTAATAGTAGATGATGGGGGGGAAAAGCAGACTTCAGAAACCCCCTGGCTGCTTTCCTAAGTGTTTTAGATAGCTGAGTTACTGGAACCTTGGTTGAGGCTGATTGTGCATCACACCCAAGTGGGTGAAAAATGATTTCTTCAAATTTCTTCTGAGAAACCACGCACTTCGCATGACTCCTTGATTCTTTCTGTACCAGGAAAATGCTAATTAACTTTTATTAGACTTTACTGATGGTATCTAAATTATGAAGTGTCTTGTTAGATTCAGTGGGCAACTTGGGCAATGAGACTGATGGGAGTTTTTCTTTGAGAGAGGCCTCAGGCCTTTAAAACTGAGGGACTCTTGGCAGGGCATACAGTGCGGGGCTTCATGTGCTTTTGTATTTTTGGAAGCTAATGAAAGAAGTGAGCCTAGGAACAGCCCCAAGGACCGCATCACTTACTGGATTTGATTTGCCAGAAAATAAAGTTATAAGTGTCAATCCTGGGTCCGCGTATGAGAAAGGATGTTTAGTTGAGTAAGGAGATGAGGAGGGCTCAGCCTAGGTGATTTGGCTCTGGGTGGAGCTTGGAGATGCTGGTGGTTGTATGTAAAACCACTTCTGGTGGCCAGCAGTGATGGAGCAATGAGTGTGCTCCACATTAGCATCTGTTGTTACACAAGAAGACAAATTGCTTCTTTGGCAAATGACATGGGTCCTCTGCCAAAGACAAAAGCTTTGTTCTGTGTCAAAACTGAGACGTTTATGCATTTTTTTTCCTCATATGTAAAAAATCAAAATTCTTGATTTTTCTTTGCTTACATGGTCATTTATTTCTAGCCCCAGGCTTTGATATGGAAGGCCCTGTAAGACTAGATGGCCAAACCAAGACCTTATTTATATCAGCCTCTGTTTACTTTTACCTCTTTTTGGAAGGTCATGATGGTCCAATGAAGGTTTTGTGGCAAGTCCGTGATCTGAAAAGAATGAATAGGAAGATGAGAGAAATTGCCTCTGATATGAAGTTATACAAGCAGACAAAATTAAAGCTGCCAGTGAAAAAAGATGCAGAAAGATCTCATGACAGTACCTGACAAAGTCAAATATAAATAATAGGTCCTCTGCTACTGACTGCTATCCTGCAGCCTATTTGTTCCCTAAGGAGCCAGTTCTGAAGAAAAGATGCTAACACAGCTTTTTAGGATCTTTTGCACATAATTCCTTTCGGTCTTGCAGCAAGGCTGCCAAGATCCTACTCTTTTGGTAGAAGGTGAGAAGGTTCTCTCCAGGCCTTAAGCTATCAACAAAGCATACACCAGCAGACTGACACAGTGTTGTCAGCTGCCCTATCACTCAGGTCATATGCCTTCCCTCAAGCTTTAAGGGCTAATATTTGCTGTGGCTTGAAATATGACTTGTGGGAAGTTGTGGTTGATATCTGTGTTGCTGGCAGTACTGTCATCTTGTGGCTGTTGCTAAGGCAAACTTCAGCATGGAAAAGGTGGGGTCAACCATAATTAGCCCTTTTCAGGAGGTAATGCTTTTAATGCTACCATTGGAAGGAGGAGAAGATGGGAGTGTTTGGCTGCATCATTGCTGATGATGTTGCTGCCTGTCCTGCCAACACTAGCTCATGTAGTTGGGGTAAATATGTTCTTCTATAAGCAGTTCAGAGGCTGCTGTATTGCAAGGGAGCTCTCACAGCCTGAAACACGAGCCATGGTATTGGTATGCTTCTTTGTGTTTAGTCTAACCTTTGTGTGAATTGCATGTGCATTTTTATGTCTTGTTTTGGTTTTTGTCCTTCAGTGGGTATGAGGATGTTCAGGAAGTTTAAACAGAATCAAATGTTACTTTTTTTTAGTGCTAGAGCCTTGTCTTGCTGCAGATTTTGCTAATGTCACTTTCTCTCACTGATTGCTGTTGAGACTTTTCACCAGCTGCTGATGGACACAAATCTCTGTATGATTTGTTACAATGGCTGGACTTAATTCAGAGCAGAAATAGATCTCAAAGAATTGTCGTTTCCCCTTGTTCCTAGTAAAGCATGTAGAGCTTCAAATGCCCAAGAGCACGTATGGCTGCTAACCAAACAACATCCTGTTCGGATCCATCCTCCTCGCTATTGATCACAAACCCTGTGGCTGCTGCTACTGTGGTATGTTTCCTCCCCGTTCCACCCACTCCAGGCTGCTGGTGGTGGTCTCCAGCATCTACTTCCTTCATAAAAGACTGAAATGACCATGTCGCAGATGGTGTTAATAATAACAATTGTGTCTCCAACAGTGCTAATGGCCATGGGCTTCCTTTCATCCATCTCAAATATTTGAAATCCTCTTCTAGCATCGACCACCCCTTTTTCAGGCATCTCAGTGGGGCAGATTTGGCTTATGCCAGAAATACCAGCAGGCATAGCGATGATGATGAAACAATCTTAAATGCAGTACCCCATGGATACCTCATTTCCACTCTTTTCTCACTACTAGCAGTGGAATGAGATATTAGCTATGAAGCAAGGTCTTAAACCGTGGCTACAGGAGTAGCCTATTGACCCTGTTGGCCCATCTGATGTGAGCTCAGAAGCTTGTTCAAAGTTTTGTTTGGAAAATAAACACGTTTCTAGGCTTTTTATGTGCTACAGGGAAAACACTGAAAATGAATAGTGCAGCCTCTTCCAAGTGAAGGTCACATCTTGATTTAGGAATGAACTTCAATTTTCATCCTTTTTTTACTGTTGTTCTGTTTCTCTGACCTATTTAATCTCTCTAAAACACACTCTCTTCTCCTGTGTTTGAAAATAAGACTGGAATGATGGGGAAAACGTCTGACCCTTTCAGAAACAAGAGCAGGTTTTAAAAGAATAAAATTCCTGTGATTAAGAAGGCAAATAAAGCCTGCAAGTCACTGAATACTGTAACTAAATCAGTAAATGTGAGATTCCTTTATGCTGGGTCTGGCTTGGTGTGCAGCACTCTGAGGCCATCCTCTAGGCAAACATTTTCAGCCGCTGAGCCGTTATGGGGAAACATGAGAGTTCTTGGAGTTGTCTCATAGAAAACTGGGCCAGGAGTCAGCCGACCAAGATCTTATTTTTAGGCTTCTCCTCTGCTCTGCTATATGTTCATATGGATCATTTTCTGTTTACTTTTGTCCATGACTCCTGAATTCTGTCCGGTTTCATAGTCACTGATCTACTTTGTTTTATTTTCTTGGGCTGCTGTGCTGGACACAGCCAACTGGCTGGGATGTGTAGGTTTTCAGGTGGTACCAAAATGATATCACAGACTGAACAAGAATAACTTGAGACTACAATGGCCAAAGCTCACTGGAATAAAACAGCAAGAAACTAAATGAACACCTTTTATCTTCTGATTTTCACAGTGTCATGTCCCTGGGCCAGATATTATGGGACTTAATTATCTCTTATGGAGAAGTGAGGCTTTTGAAAATTAAGTAAGAGAAATACCTAATTTGACTATTGACATTTGACTATTTCTGCAAATTTTGAAACTGCTGGAAGGTAAGCATGTCAGGTCTCAGCCTTAAGGAGAAAGAACTTTGATTTAAAAATATATTTATTTAAAAATTTATTATTTTGTTTGATCTGGGCACTGCATTGCATTGAATGCATGTTTTCTTAATGTGTTTTTTTTTTGTCTTGGAAAGTAGGTTTCAAATAAGGAGGTGACTTCTGAATGTTGATGGTAGGTGCCAACCTCAGTTTGAAATAAGAACATATTGAGAAAGACTGCCTTTTCCATTTTGAATTGTAAACTGTTCACAGGAAAAGTAGCAGTAATATTGTTGGTATTCCTTGTTGGCCCTAAAACTTAATGCAATCAGTAAATATTCTAGTCAAGGTCATTTTTACAGTGAGTTGAATTAAGCAAAGTGTGCTTGGGAGAGAAGTGGGAGGGGAGGTGGCATACAGAAAGATCCCACCAAGGCAACAATGGGTTAGAGCAAACTCTTCAGGAGCATGCAAAGCAATCCTCTCCTTATTTAAGTTTGCAGCTAAGCTCCTTGCAATGTAGACTGTCATTTCCCAGTACACTGGGAGATGAGGGAGAGGTTGAATAGAGCCACAGAAAGCATGGAAAGATATGTAAGCATGTGTGCATAGAAAGCTATTGTTGCAGTTCTTGAATTTATCTGGCCTGCAAACTCCTTGCTGTCTTTCTCCATGAGTTTCTAGTTCTGTTGTTTTGCCTTAGATATTCACATCCAGCATACAAGGCTTAAACCCATGGGCCAAAATACCAGATATTGTAAAGAATGGTGTTTCTTGACTAATGATTTTCCCTTTAGGAAGGAATCATCAGTGAGAAACTGCTGTCCCTCTGCAGAGGCTTCACTAGTGCTGTGAATTTCTATGCTCCAGTCTTCATGGGATTTCAGACTCATCTGCTACAAAAGGCAAATACCCTGCTTTGAACTTCCTCCAAGTCTTCCCCTTATTGCTCGAAAGCCTTTATTCCAGCCAACTGAGCAACAGTTCAGTCCCACCCCTTCTCCCTCGAGCACTGCTTCAGTCTCTGAAAACTCCTGTGTATCATATTAGATACAGTATATGCTAGGTATCCCAAACTGAGTCTTGCTGCTCCTGGCTTTTCTGGCAGAAGGGATTCTTGATTGGTATGGGAATAATTGCCCGAGTTTTGCTGCTGCTGAAGAAGGGATGCTTGGAGAGCTGCATCACAAGCAAAGGCTTCACAGCAAGGATGGGAAGTTTTCAGAGCCAGATAGCAAAGATTGCTAATCTGTGCAGGGTTTGCTTGGGAGAGGGAATAATGAATGCATTCCTGTTAACTCTCCTGGATATATAGATTTAATAGAAGAAACAGTGCTATTTCTCAAGTCTGCTCCCATATCTTATTGTGGTCATTGACTCTGTTCCTGCTCTAGTTTTATTGAATGATTTCTGTGATCCAAAAAAAATCCTCCATTCTTGCTCTTCCCATTGCCAGCTACTGTTTGTTTAGTCTTCCTTTATATGAGACAGAAGAGAGAGGATATGCTTTAACTGGGCCATATTCCCATTTCCTTCACAGCTTCCCACAAAGTATACTGGGAAGTGAACATTTTCTTTCCCAAATAAGTGTCTAGCTTTCCTTCTCCTCTATCTTTGAGAATCCCTATAGCATGCACCTAGATCAAACTCTTTTTAATTGACATCAAATGCCACCAGCTCTATTGGAAAGGGATTTTGTCTGAAGGCATTAAAGTAACAGGATGGGAGGCTATTTAGACCTTTATTTTATTAGGTCTTGCAGAATTTCTGATAACTGGAAAATGGAGAATCTCTACAAGTCCATTGTGAAACTACATAAATTCAGAACTAATGAATTGTAATTAGTGGCATCATAATGGGCTCCATATGTTAGTAAGTCATTTAGGAAGAAATACAGTTGTTTGCCATTCTGCACAGCACTGACAAATTAGGATTCAAACCATACAAGCCTCTGTCTTTCATGGATCTCTTATACAATATGTTTGTCAAGAATGTACTAATATGAAATGATGTGCAAGGCAGGATGCACAGAACTGTTCCATCTTGTTTCCATGTTGCCTCTTTGTATGTGAGAGAAGTGAGGATGTGCATGCCTGGTTCTGTGTTGCAGGAGGTTCAGACCATCTTGAGGCTGGGATAAAGGAGTGCTCAGACTATAGGTTACCTTCTATATTTCAGTATATCCTGGTCTTAGAAAATAACTACTTCCCGGGGAGGGAAGTATTGTCTAATAGATTTGGTTGTCATGCCTGAAGGTGCTGTATAAATGACAAACAGACATGTGTTTGTATAATCTTCATTACTTTTAACACAGCTCAATATAATTTCACAAAATGTTTCATTTATTTTTATTTCAAATATTGTGACAGTTAGGATTGTGAAGTACAAGTTGCCATCTGCAATCAATTTATGATCTCTCCCTGGTGCAATTGTGGAAAAAAAAAAAAAGAGGAAAAAAGAGAGAATTATTTGGAGTAAAAAGCATTGAAAAACAAGTAGAGTGGAGTAATAGCACATCTGTTTTCGTAAGAAATCATGGAACCTGGACTTTTTTCAGTGTGGTATTTTACTACCACATGGCTTTAATCCTACATCTGGGCCTGTTGTTTTATGAAATATTTCCCACAGATGATGTCAATTATAATTTTTGTCCCGCTCGTCAATTTACGGACTTTTGGAATAAGACAAAATGAAACAACCAGAAAAAGAACAACTTATGTGGTCTACTCTCTGACAAAATTATAGCTGTGTGATACACTTCTAAAATCAATAACTCTGTTAATGATTAGCAGAAAACATTGCTTAGTTTATGAGCAGAGATGTGGCCCACACTCGCCAGATGTTTGGCTCTAAGTTGCATTCTTGTTTGCTGTGTATTTACCAGCAGATGTTCAGCAGTTTATTTAATACCTCTTGTATGAGCCAGTAGTAGGTTTAAGTCTGTGCGACATTTATAAGCCATCTGCCAGCAATACAGGTGGAATGCTTTTATGATTTTTTTTCTCTTCCCTCTCTCTTTTTTTTCCAGTGCTGATCTATCAGTGAAATCATAGATAAGTCTTTATGGATTTATATAGCTATTAGGAAATAGAATGCTTTGTAGGAAGACCCTAAAATGTATACCTCGGCAGATGTCTTTTCAGCTCTTCTTTAATTATTATTTTTAGACTTAACCTGCAGTACTATATGAAAGATCTGATGAAACTCTCCTCCTCAGAGATATTCCAGCTGTTTTTAAGTTTAGACCCCGATTCAGGTATGAATGTTCTGAAGGCCTACACTCACTGGATTCTGAACCTTTATTGAATTGACCTTTGAAAGAAGGGCCTGGGCAAAGTAAAGAGCCAGCTTGCTTCTCTGACTTTCCCAGAGCTGAGGAGTATTTGACTCTAGTTTTTACAGTGAACTAGACTCAAATGGTTTCAGTGCATGGGCATGCACAAATTCCAACCCTGGTTTTAGTTGGAAATGCTCGTGGGGTCTGATCCAAATCCTATTGAAGTGAAAGACTCTTGCTGACCTCAGTGGGCTTTGGATCAGATCCATGGAAAAGCGTTTCTATGAAAAGAATGCATTTACTGTGGCCCTGATTCAGCAAGGTATTTGAGTGTGCACATAATGTTTCAACATGTGTATGGTCTCATTGGTATACACATGTTTATTGTTATGCAAAGGCTTTCATTGCTCCTTGAACAGGGGGCCTCAGGAGCCTCCACCCTGGCCAAGTTGGGTGAGGATTTTTTCCCTGGTAAGGGAACAGTCAAGAGACTTAGCTCCAACCTCTATAGAGCTTACAGAAATCTGCTCTATGTAAAGGAAATTCCATGCAAAAAGCGTCTATTCCTGGCTTATTGCTTATCCTGACTGGCTCTCCAGAAGCATAGCTGGTGGAGGTAAAAGGGTATTATCCTATTTTTAATGGCATATTGGACTAAACTGACTTCAAGAAGATGGTCCCTTGGGAGAGATAGTCAAGGGAGTACAGTCAGGCAAGTCAGTCCCTGGTACATTGTGAACTGCAAATCTATAAGATATCTGAGCTACCCATAAACTGCATGATCATATCACAAATTTTATTAGTGCATGAATTTAATTCTATGTTGCGTATTAATTGCATTTGGATATGTACATGCTCCTCCTAAGTGTTTGCCACAGTATCTAAAACTGGTGTATAAGGTGCTACTGTGGTTGGTAGTGAATTTAAAAAAGTTTATTGCTCTGTAGAGGAAAATATATCAGAAGTAGACTGAGTAAATAAGGGTAACAGCCAGAAATAGAGTAGACATTCAAAGGTTTATGGTAAATGGAACAGTCACTGGCTATTGCATATTTTGTCTGTGTGAAGTGTTGCAGTCTTCTGAACTCGGTTCCTTTCTTTGTCTTTACCCACTTTGTGACAGCCCTGGTCAACTCCAAATCAGTCTGATTGAAAATGGATACTTGAATTTTCAATAAATAGTTTAAGGTTGGTAGAAACCACCTGTTGGACGTGGGAAGAGTTTATCTGTGAAAATATTTCTAAAATATTTCTTTGCTTTTTCTCATGAAAACTATAATCTGTGTCAGCTAATTAGTTTTCACTATAGTGAAGATACGAATTTGATGCTTTCAGCCTCTGGTCTCAGCTCAGTTCTGTGACGAGTGTGACCTTTGAATGTATGTGAGTGAATACCAGTAGTGCTTCTGTCTTTCCACGCTGTGTTAAGACTTGCAAGAGAGCTCAATCATTGTGTTCCTTCATGAAGAAGGATTCAGTGGAATAATTTACAGAGACCCTCAAAAATTAGCTAAAGCCTAAACATCGAGCTTTTAGGTCTCAATTTATTTAGATATCACAGCTGAAATTGAGGTGTCTTGAGCATTGTGTAGATATTTACCTGTGAAAAGATGCTGGGATGGATCCAGTTTGCTCATGTGCAGAAACGAGATCTAATGGCTGGTCAAAATCAGCTTCGGCCTAGAGTGAAGATGAAATTTCGAATATAACTAAGCCCTGTAAAAAATTAAGAAAAAAAAATAATTGTTTTATCAGCACTTAAGGTCCTCATAGTGAGAGTAGGGATTTGATTCAGTTTCTTACAGATAGGCTTTAAGTTCCTTGGAAACGTTCTAAGGTAGTATTCATTCCCTTCTTAGGGAGAACAAGAAGATCTATACTGGTTTCAGTGTGTTCCTAAGTCTTTTGAAATGGAAAGCTGTAACCAAATCTCATGTTTCAGGGCTTTAGCCCACAGGACTTGAGAAGGATTTATTGTTTGCTTCTGAGGCAACAGATTTCTTCCCAGCTGGAGACGTGACACTGGAGGTAGGCCAGTGCTTGGACATGGTACATAAAATCATCTTTTTGCAGATGACTGGCTGGTCAAACTGATTTGATTACCAGACTTGAAAAGAAATTTTCTTCTGCATCATTTGTTAAGGCCTAGAACCATAACAAGGCATTTTGGTTGGAAGGGCAAAGCAGAGAAAGACCCATAGTGTGGCAACTTAAAGGAAGTAGCTGAGCCCACTGACAGAAAGTCTCAGTTGTAGGCAAGACTTCAAGGGGAGATACTCAGATTCAACCCAACCATGAGTTCAGGAAGGTGTCTCCCAGCCCTCTCGCCCCTCTGTCCCTCAGAGGGGATCTAGGTTGGGCTTTGTGTATAAGTCCCCAGGCAAAGATTCTAGCACTAAAATTAATGGCTCAGAGAAGACATGCTTTCCCTAAAAGCCAAGGTTATACTGTCTGTTTTTGCTGTTGCTCCATAAATGCTTTGTTCCACTTCACCAGTGGGGGAATGAGCCTCTCCTAGTTTGTCATGCAGTGGTACGAAGAGGCAAGAGTCCCATCAAAGCTGTAAAAAAAATTCACCTTCCTCTACATCCAAAAGCTTTCTTAGCAGCCAGGGGCTGCTCCGCTTTCTGCTAGCGACTTAGTACACTCCACAATAAAGTGAGACTGGTGTTTATTTAAACTGAAAAGCATATTAGTCACTAATACTCAAAGGCATTGCATTCAATGCCTTGTGAAACACCTATTCCCAGACTAGGTTGCCCAGGCATTACCCTGTCTGAATCAGTTGCTGACAAAGCCTGAAAAAATGGCAGCAAAGGGGAAAGTGTGTAGACTGAGATAGTCAGTGCCACCTGCAGGATCCGGATGTTCACTTCAAAAAATCACAGAAATGGAGTGCACAGATCTTTGAGAAAGCTTTGGAAGTCTTACTGTTTATAGCTAACTGCAATCAAGCTGTATGGGAATCTGGAATAATGCTCAACAGCAGGATCTTTTCAACCAAGTGAAACAAAATAGCTGTCTTGAAATTGGCTGTTGACAGAAATCACAGGTTTTCAATTAAGCTTACCTTGAAAAAAGGATTGCTTTCCAGGGAAACCTTTTTCTTGAAACCTATTTCTTGAAATCCAAAATGTTTCCATCTGGATAAGCTGAAGAATGTGTGGGAATCTGTTGGTATTCTGCAGCCTCAGATCCCCATTCATTTCTCTAGTGTGTGTGTCCCACCAGGAATTAGCAAATACAACTTTGGTGATGCAGCAGCTCCCGTCTGAAAAAAAGGGAAATCATCTGTGGGGCACAGAGGGAAATGAGAGTGAGACCTGGAACTCTATCTCCTAGAACACCATGCAGCAGCATCTCCTAATGGAAATATTTGAGGATTTGGTTGAAATATTTTAGTATTTGAGTTTCAACCAAAACATTTAAATTTTGTCTTTGAAAAATTGAGATGAAAACTATTTTGTGTTTCTGTTGAAGTTTTGCCCAGGAAAAATAAAGCTCTTTCCAGTCAGCTCTAGTGAAGATCACAAAAATAGCTTTTTTTTTTTTTTTTTACCATTTAAGCAGCTGTTAGAGGATTAAGATTTTCTTGCTACAGTCAAAAAAAATGAAATGACAGTGCATCAAAAAACGAGGGCCAAATTTTTTTAGAATGGTGCTTCTGTTGTCAGTGAATTGTGTATATAAGCACAAAGCATCAAATTTGCCACCTAAATATGAAATTATGCAATTTGTTTTGCATATGCTACTATTTGTAAGTAGTCTGTGTCAAGATGTATACAACAATTCATTATGACTTGGTTTTTGAAAATGCCTATGAAAATATGGACTGTCTCATCTAGAATATTTCCAGGATCCCTCTTTCCTCTTAGAATTACCAACTAAGGGAAAAGATCAGAGGCTTAAACTGTCAGCCTCCTTTATCATGAGAATGTACCTGACTGTTTACAATAGCAACAGATCAGCATGGCAATTTTTTTCTTTGTGTGTGTATTCTTTGTGGCTTTGAGTACCAGTCATATATGTGTTAGAACAGATAAGTGGAATAAAGCCTAAAATATGAACAACTCTCCCTGCTTTACAGTTTGAGCCAATTCATTACTAACAGAAGGGTACTTAGCAATGTTAAGAGCAAGTGACCCATCCAAGCCCTGATACAGGCTACAGAAATTGTACAGTGTCCCTTAAATATGTTTTTATTTGTCTAGTGGTTCTTACTGCTCTATGCTCAGGCCTGAGCCAAAACAGTAGCAGCGGTGCATGTATGTACTGCTCTGGTGTACCATTTCACATAAACAAACAGCTTGTATTCCCCAAGCATAGAGGTTTTGCTGTGTCAAGAGTAGAAGATGCAGGAAAAGGTGAGGATTCTTTGTGGAAAAAGGTATAGAAAGAGCTCATCTTCGTGGGATATTTGAGTGGAACTATAGGCATATAGCTTGTGCGGATGTAAGTTCTTGTGTGGACAGCTTCACTCCAAAATAAGCCTTTTTCTGCTTAAGGCATGTCACCAGCATACAAGGGAAACCACTAATTTTTCAAAGCTTTAATGACATATTGTGGCCATGCCATTGATAATTATGGTCTACATAAATCCTGAGACAAGGTTGAAGCTATCCTTAAGGCACCCTGACCACAAAGCATGTTGCAATGATACTCCTTTCTGAAGATGGTGAGTTGCTATTATAGGGTTTTACCTCGCATAGTAACAGCAGTTCATCCTGAGTGAACTGCTGCATATGAAAATCAAATGGTATCCATCCACATGTGCTCGTAACAATGCAAAGCCACAATGTTGTTTGAGACACTTCACGTGGTTTCAGTGTACCACTGTCTGCCGTGTTGTATCTCCCTATGAAAGACTAGATTATTTTTTTTACATGGCAGAAGGCCTCTTGCCTTTGATTTTAAATGTTTCCTTTTTGTGGTGTAGAAGCATCATCAAATTAATAGAAAAAACCTGAGATTCTACTAAAGGGTTAAAAAAAGCTTGTAACTGTGCTGACAGGGAAAATGTTCTGCAACCAGCTCTTCCTTGTTATTCTAGGCATGGGGGCGTTTGCCACAGGTGCAGCATGGCTAGAGGTGGGCAATATTCTGTGATCACTGCCACAAGACTGAAGCAGGAATTCACTATCTGGTGATGGTTGCTTTTTTGTGCCTCTGCTGATGGAGAAAAGGGAGGGTATAGATCTGGAGACAGTTAAAGTATTCCTGGTTGCGCAGCTTGAAGATTGGTAGTAACAGAAGCCAGCAGACCAAGAGAAGCTCAGGATATGCATCTTATGAGAAATATGCACGAGCTATGTGGACATGGGAATTGATGTAAATAATGCTAGACTACATACAAGTGTGTTTTTGAATCTGCTTGATGCATGTTCTGAAAATCTTCAAGTGATATGCAGGAATTTGGCTAGTTCATATTTATTGTGATTTACCCTCTCAAGAATCCCAGTTTGCTGTCTGCTCTGTTGAACATCTTGCATGATCTCTTTTGTAACTGCTGTGAATGGATTGACAGATACATCCAAACAATCTCTGCTATGGGATCTGCTGTAGGAATTAAAGTAGTGATATTACAAATAGCACTATAATGTATTCATGGAGAGGAAACTCCTGCCTGGAGTTGCTTAGGTGTGGTCCACAGAGGGGCATTGGGGTTTTGTTTTGTGTTTTTTGTCTTAGAAAACTGTCTCACTGGGACAAATAATTGTGGTTGGCAGTAGAGTTCTTGCACAGGAGAAAGATCCTGGAGATAGTGGGTAACTGCATCAGACTTATCATTGATCATTTACAATTGAACATGCGAGTATTTGGAGCACAATTTCAAAAGGAGCTTCTGCATCAGTGTTATGCCTTCAAAGCATGGAGCATATAGTAGGTGCTGGTAGTGATGTGAGACTGCAAGTGAACTTCTGCTGTTACAAGTGACCAAATGCTAGACTAGAGAGCTTCTATTGAAAAAGCTCTACTACTAAGTGCGGGCACTGCTCCAGATGCCTTTGAGACATTATTTAGACAGAAGTCATCATTCACCTCTTGGAATTAATTTGTGGATGAAAACTTAATTATGTTAATGCATTTGTAACTTTTTGTTCTTTTCACATTAAGACATGAGGGAAATGTAGAGTAGGTAATAGCTGGATAATACCACAGCTTTACCCAGATCATAGTCCCTCTGGGACACAGCTCTCTGCTTCCAAAACCAACTGGAGCATTACTGTGGTAGTATCTGCATGTAGATACAGAACAGTACTGGTGTGAATCATGGGAGCCTGAGTAAATTTTGTTTGCTTTAACAGTCTGTGATCTTTCTTCTTGCTCCAGTTGCCTTTTTACTACTTATTATCACTAAATCTGCATTTTGCTTTTTGTCAATTTTGGTTCCTCCTTACAGATCAAGAGCAAGCTCCTTCTGCTTGCCCTTGTTGCCTTCCCTGGACCCTGTACTCTTGGAAAGGCAGCAGTAAAACAAATATTACAAGAGATATCAGGATGCCTAAAATCCTGCTTTGGGCAATCTTATACAACTAGTAGATTTTTTTCTGGGGGGGAAAAGCCTTCAAAGTTTAGTATTAAGCAAATCCCATCCATGGTTCCTACCATTTTTCCTGCTGTTTTATCCAGTCTTTCAGCAATTTAGTCTGCGTTTCTGAATAGACATTCTTTTCTCCTGCTTTCTGTTCCTGAATAGCCTGCATGTTCAATGTTAACTTTACAGTCATATGAGTTATTCCATCTAACCTATAATTTTGATTATGTACCGATGCTTTCAGTTCTTCATTTCCATTTCCCATACTGCTTATTGGAACATGCAAACATCAGCAAATTGATCCTTCATTTCTCTTTCCCTTTTATAACCCTGTTATCACTACCCACATTCCCTTCCCAAGGGTTAGGCTTTTTTCCAGGTCACCATGTTCTCCCTGGTTGCCCTGACATTACTTTAGCAGTCAGTCATACAGACATAACCCCAATCCAGGCAATCTCTTCTCTGAACTACTTAGTAAGCTGTTTTTTGTCTGATGGTTCTTTCCACCCATATTCTTTGGGAGGAACTGCAGAATCTGAGAAGGAAAATAGAATTGAGGAATGAACCAGAAAGCTGAAGAAAAGTCACTGGTGTGGGTGGAAAGCTATAGTTCAGTGTTAACCAGCGTTTGTGATTTGTTAAGCGAGCTGCTGTATTTAGCCTGAGTTATTGGAGCACTGCAGTGTACCATTACTGCTGTCGAGTACGTCTGCTGGTAGGTCTAGGAGGTTTTATAGTCTGTCTTGCACCTAAATTATTATAAGTGACATAGAACCCTTTCAAATGGGGTATTTGCTAGAGGACTAGCGCTAATGACATGGGTGGTCTGGGGATTACTGAAGTGACTTTGAGTCATTTTAATTTTCCCTTTTATGTCTACCTGTGTGGCCTTACAGGAAGGAGAATAATGAGGGAAGCACTCATTAAATGTGGAAAAGGGATCTAGTTACCCTTTTTCAGGTGTGTCTACATGCATAGATCCTATATGGAAAAGTCAATGTATAAATGAGCGGAAAAATATGTTAAATGTGAAAGTTTGAAATTTTGCAAGCCTTGTACCTGCCTTGCAGTGTGACATGTGACAGGCAAGGAGGGGAAAATTGGATGAATTATGCAAGTAAAACACTCGAAACCTTAAGTAGTCGTAAGAATTTTTATGCATCAGCAAGTCCCATACCAGAGGAGTTTGCCAACCACCAGGGGAATGGGACCTTTTGAAACCGAGGGTTTTCCACATGTCTAATAGGTGCATGACCTCAGCTACTCCAGCAGAGAAACTTGTGATGGTGTTGATCATGTTCTTCTCCAAGCATTTTGGTACGGGAGTCGCAGAGTTTAACTTTCTCCGTTGCAGTGTGTGCTGGGGAGCAGTGAAGTGACTTGTCCAAGATCAGGTATGCAGGTGATTGTAGGTGTCAGGAGTTCCTCACATCAGCTAAGGCACTGCCCTGCCCCTATTCCCCACCCTCCGGTTCCCCTTCTGCCCCGGATGGTTATGGGGTTGGCTTGCTGCATTCTTGTGGGTCACTCATGATTGCCTGCTTACTGCCTAATTCAACAGTCTCCCCAAGACTGTGACTGTCATCCCTGTGCATTTGTGTTGAGACAGGCACCATTCATGCTGGGGCCTTTAGATGCTGCTAAAGTGAAGGTACGAGGTACCTGGGCATATACATTTTACATGTGTTTCTGTTTATGCTTCCCCTAATTTTTCAAAAAGGAACAATCATAAGTACCACGTTTAGCATTAGAAGGAAGTTAGTTCATACCTTTGCAAGTCATGGCTAGTAATAAGAATGTAGCATCTCCCATATGATAGATGTTCTAGTCCATATATAGGTTTTTTTCACATTTTTCAAATAGTTCTCACTGTAACCACATTTATGTACCTACATTACATGCATTTTGTGAGTCCTCCTGCACCATCTGTCCCTTTTAAAGCTCCTATTTACCTCAGTGTGCAGGATCAGGCGCCCCCTGAAGTATGCCTGCTACAGTTTCTGTTCTATGGCTCCTTCTGTGCAGAAATGCACCAGCAGGTAACACTATAAGTGAACACATGGTAGGAAAATTGTCCAGTGCATAAAAGAGATCCTGGATGACATTAAACAAATGGCCCAAAGTAGCTTTAGAAATGGTTTCATGCATCTTGGGCTGTTAGCTGTTTTATGTTTCCTGTCTGGAATGAAGAGAGAAACAGAGCAAAAAGTCGGGGCCTTGTTTATGCTCCAGTGTTTATTGTATCAGAGACATTTAAGTAGGAGGATATGACAGGTTTTCAAGGGGACAAGGTATGACTCAAATCCAGGTGCAGCTTATTTTCCATGAAATGCATCACTTGCCTATTAGACATAGATTTACCAGTGGCCAAAACAAATCTTGGCAAACTTGGCATTTTTCTTACTGTAAATGAATGGTATCTCAGCTTGTTATTGTTATTTTTATGAATGCAACAGGTGTTGCTGATTTCTGCTTGATAATCTGCTGTTTAAGGGAAATTATTTAACTTACACATACAGATAAGTGGGCTGCTAAACCAAATCCATCCCAGGTGTAACTGCAACAATTTTTTTAGTTCCTAAAATATAGATTCTTATCCTAAATCTTGTTTATTAGAACTGGACAAATGTTACTGTGTTCTTCCTAGAATAATGGATTTTGAGGTGTGCTTGCTTCAAGGAGTTGAGCCGTTTTTCTTTTTTTTTTGACCCTTCAGTCATTCTGGTGCCTTCTATTTGCATTTGCTCAGGAATAAATGGCATGGTAAGCACATAAAAGCATATATCAGAACTTCACATTCTTTGAAAAATAGACATTGTGCAGTGGACATGCCAGGAATCTAGGTCACAAATGGGATTTCAGCCTGTAAATACTCCTGTATTGTGTAAGGTAAAGGAGAGCCTATTGGAAGAACTTGGAGGAATTCATTTGGATCATAAATATGTTTTAGAAATCAGTGTTTGATAGATTAAATTAACATGGCCTCTTTTAAGAAGCATCCAAGATACTGCAATGGTTTATAACTTAAGCTAATGAAGAACTGTCTGTAGATCTTACTGATTTTTTAGGGGCTTATTCTTGGGGGGACAACACACGAAACAAACACTTCTTTAGATACTAGAAGTTAAATCCAAGGGAATGGTATTTCCAGGTAGCCTGCCAGCATTGGGTGCTGCATGCAGCTCAGCAGATAAGATCTGCTGCACGGTTTAAAGATATTTGAACACTCCCAACATTTTTGCATGCTTCCAAAGAGAGAAATACCACAGACCTGAGGTTACGGGTGTCTGTGTTGGGTTTGGTGGGAGGGAAGAGATTCAGCCAGTAACCCCGCAGCACTGAATCATTGTTTCCAGAAATGTTACCTCCTGAGTCAGTCAGTAATTTGGGGGTATCCACAAGTCCATGCCTGTAGGTGGGTATATAAGTACCCACTCACATTGAGTGTAAATACCACTGGCAGGATAACTTTTACATTAACTACCGTGCAGTAATCCTTCAGGAGCTCGAGTGTTAGTGTTGCCTCAATGGGTCTTTGGTTATGCTAAAAACTGTCCCCCAATTACTCTTGTCTGTGGAGACAGCTTGACTAACTTACCGTGTTATGATCTGAATCATAGTAATGATTTTAGAATTATTTCAAGTTCCATCTCTGACATGATTAATCAAAACGGCATGCAGTGTAGCCCCAAATGATGTTCCTGGCTTTTGTATCTCTTGGTTTGGTTCTGACTGTGATCACTAGTCTTTCCCGTAAGAGCGTTTCTGAAGATTTTTTTCCCCTGGCAGAAATGAAAGTGGAAGGGACATATCTTTCAGTGCAGCTTTGTGAATGAAGATACACCACTCCTGCTTCTGCTAAATCAGTTTTATTGTTTAATGTTCTTTAAATCATACACTGTAGATAAGGGAGTCTTGATTGGTTTGTTTTTAAGGGTTGTTTGTTATTGCAGACTCCAGCTGGCATGGTGGCCTCTCATGCTTGATGTTTAATTTATAAAATTGAGAAAGGGTCCTGGACTCCAGAGCTTTTACTACTAGCCCCATTTTATAAATATGCAGAAGTCTTACAATACGAAGTGACTGGCTAGTAGGTGACACAGAGAAGCTGTGGCAGAAGCAGGAACTATCTGATTTTAGAAATGAGAGGAAATTCCGTGTTTTACTTAAAGCATGAAACCTGTGGCTATTTATGTTCTGAGTCAGTATTTTGATACTTACTGATAAAACATTTTCTCTGGTGAACTTTTAATAGGACAACAACAAATAGGATGCCAGCAAGAGCCTTGGGGCAAGTGTATCTGGTCATGCTGGATATGCAAACCCAAAAAACAGTCAAGGAAGCAGAAGCCTTGTTCTTTTCTTTTCTTCTGTGCTCCTCTCCCCTCTTCCCCCCGAGCAGCCCACAATATACCTGATCAGAACACCTTTGTTTCATTTAGTGGTTTGTTGCATTGTGCTGTTCTTACTGGTGTAGTATTTGAGCACTTCCTATATTATCAGTGATATCCTGTGAGATCTCTTCAGGAGAGTGATGTATGGCTTTGGACTCTACTCAGTGTGCCAAGTGACTAACAGGGTTTTTAAAAATCTGTCTCTAATTTACCCCAATGTATTTTTGCCATCGTTAATCCCCTTGGGATAATAAAGAGTGAAGGGAAAAGTATTTGTATGGTTGTTCTCTTATCTCATTCTTGGTGTGCTCTTTGAGAACAGAAGTTCAAACTCTGGCTTTATATTTGGCCTGGAAGTGTGTGTTCCTGTAGGGATCTTGAGCTCCTCCCAGATGGGAGCTTCCCACCCAGAGGCAGCTCTGGTGGCAATGACTGTCTGCAGCTTTTCCAAAGAGCTGCCTCCAGGCCCAGACACCCAACAAACCCAGCTTGAATTCCTCATTCTAAATCGAAACATACCCAAGTGGGTTTGGGTGTCACTATGAAGTGAGCTGACAATTCAGTTGTGACAAGCAGTTTACTTCTCCTGTGTGACTCATTTGTCAGTTTTGCCCGAGTCCCCTTGCAAATTTATAATCCCTTTCACCTTGCTGATTCCTACTGCTAAGTCAATTACATTTCTCTTCTCTTTTATCCTGGGCAGCTTTACTCCTGCACTCCTTGTGTATTGGTGTTATATCTACCCCTTTATCCAAACACTGAAGTATTGAGGCTGACTTCAGATGCTCTGCCTACCTGGTAAATGCGGCTGCATAAACCAGAAACCAACTTTTCCTTCCCCAAGGTGTTCTTTGGGGTCTAGGACTCTCTAAGAGATGGCTGTTGTCCTCTTCTGTGCCTTTAATCCAGTTGTTTCTTGCTCTGGGAGCTGCTTTTGTCAAACAGGGCTTTTTTTTTTTTTTTTTTTCATGAACTCAGTATTCGTGTTGCAAAATAGGCCTCCATGAGACATACTGTGCAGATGGCAAACAATAGCTGTCTCTAGCCCGGAATGAAATCCATTTGTCACTGTTTCATCATTGGTCCCCATTGTGTTGCCTTCAGACAAACCCATTCATCAAGACAAGTTCCAAAGTGCTGGTGTTTACCAGGGATGCTGCACAAACCCGTCTGTTTCAATGCAAGTCCTCCCTCTGCAGTTTTCATCATTGCTCTTTGTTTCTCTTACTAGGATGTCTAGAAAGACTGCCCAAGGTCAGCAGCTTGTTTTCAGATGGTGTTTAGTTTTAAACCCAGAGTGGGTTGTTAGCAATTGGGAAAGAATCTGGGACTTCTTTTCTGACGACCTGTTCAGCTTCAGTGAGAATAGGTGGCTTTTATTTACTAACATGGAGTGAGTTTGTGTGCAATCCTCTGTGTGTTGCCCACCACACCTACCAAATACCTCATACCAACAGAAGCCCCTCTTCATGGATCTTGCAACCTTTGTGGAAATGTTTGGACAAAGGCATAAAGAGGAGAAAAGAGGTCTTTGTGCTTATGAGGGTAATAGCAGAGCTGGGCCTGGACCACAGTTCTGCTTTTCAGTGTCCTGTACACTCCTTAAATCTTTCTTCTGAGGCTGAGTTTAGATACTAGAAAGAAGTTCTTTATAGTGAGGGTGGTGAGACACTGGAACAGGTTGCCCAGGGACGTTGTGGATGCCCCATCCCCGAAGGTGTTCAAGGCCAGGCTGGATAGGGCTTTGAACAACCTGCTTTAGTGGGAGGTGTCCCTGCCCATGGCAGGGGGGTTGGAGCTGGATGATCTTTAAGGTCCCTTCTAAGCCAAACCAGTCTGGGAGCCCTTGGGTCCGTGATTCCCTGAGTCCGAGAGTCCGTGGGTCTGTGGGTCCATTCTTACCTGCTGATGTACTGGTATCTCCAGAAGAATGCATGCTCTGAAGGCCAGGAGGAATTTCTGTGGGTCATGTAGACAACGTGCAAAGCAGAGAGCACAGGACTGGATCCTGCAGACAGGAAAAACAGTACTCAGGTGGCTTTGTTGCTAGACCTAGTAACTAATGCCAAGTGGTCCATGAGTTCAAAAGGGCTGCAGTGTCTGTCCCACCACTCCTGATCAGCTGGCCCTTCACCTAGGGGCTGGGCTTGGCACTGGACTGTGTGCAGAAATGTTTTGCCCGCACCAGATGAATCTAACACACGTCTTTGGTCTTACAAGCTTTGCTTGTTTTGATTTGAGGTGTTTCCAGCCAAATTTCCACCATTTATAGGGTAACAGTGAGAAGTTGCCTGCTATGGGGAGGCTCACTAAGAGACTAAGAACTGGTTGGAAAAAATATACTTGAGAAGGCAACAGCAGCTAATACCAGCACAATCAGGTGTTAAAAAAAAATATATGAAAGAAAGCTGAAAGTATTCCATTTTGGGTGGCCTGAAATGATGAGAATGCAGCTAGAAGAGAGAGGCTGCACAAAGCCAGAGTGTGCCGGGGTGGGAGGGTTTATCCAGCGATCGAAGCAAGGATCGATCCAAGACCGAGGGTTATTTAGGAACACTGGTGTGGGGACTGTGTCTCAGAGGCACTGAATTAAGGGGTTTCTGGCCAGGGTGTTTAGTGAGGGAGCATTCATAACAGTAAGCAAGCGGATGTTGTTAATCAGAACAATATGGAGCAGGCAAGTACCCTTCATACTGCAGGGCTTTTCCTCTTTTCCTTTTCCTTTCTTTTCCCCCTCTCTTCTTCACCAGCATGTATGTCATGTACTGTATGAGGGCTTGGTGGTTTGAAATTAGTGAAGATAAGCTGCATTATGAGAGCTGAGGATATGACACATGTAGACTTAATTTTGAAACCTGCAAATAAAAAAAAAAAAAGTGTTCTGTATATCCAAGAAATCGTGGAAAGGGTTAGTGTTTCACCAGGAAGCTGACAGCACCACAGAGGACCACAATTAAGACTTTAAAATATGTAACAGCATTTTTATGACATCAAAGTACTGTTGCTGCACAAGGCAACATTTATGAAAAGATCCCTGCTCTTCACCCTACAATCATGATGTACGTATTGGCAATAAGGAAGTCAGCAATAGCTATTTACTGCTCTCCTGCAGCTGTGGACTTATAACTTAGGTCCCTAATTAAGTAGAAGCAGGGCTAACCACGAAGCACACCACAGTGCCTTAAAATGGCTTTCATACTGCGGAAATCTGGTGTTTGGTTACTCCAGAGAGTGGGTTTTTTTCTCCTTGAAAACTATATTTGCACATTCAGAAATAATTATCTGGAGATTAAAAAAAAATAATGCTGTCTTGATGCACCATGAGATCTGAAGAGCTTTTCATGGAAAGCATTTAAAATAAAAAAAAAAAATCATGCTCTATATGGGAGATATTGACACCAGCCCCATCTCTGTCATCGTATGTGAGTGATTGTTAGCAAAGAAACTAGTCATGCTGCACAAAAGAGATCACAGCATGTGCATAAATCTGCATAACCTAATTGACTATCTTGGGAACGTGATCTTCAGCTGTAAAAACCCGCTTTTGACAAAACAATAAAGTTAAAAAGGAATGTCCCATCATTATGTTCCTTAAATGTCACAGGAACTGCAGTAAGTGCATCTTGGCAGAGGCGAGCCTACATCATTAGTTCCTCTCCTGGTTGCTTTTAGGTTTTTTGTTCCACATGGCCTGACTTGACAGGACAACAAATAGGCCTTTGCATCTGTACACATTTATTAGTGGATTTTATCGTTGGACATCAAGGAAATTGAGTCTCATCTAAAGGTTTATGACTGTACACATCTGTGGGTTTTACTACCCTCCTTTCAAACAAACAAACAACAGCAGCA
Source organism: Gallinago undulata (assembly GCA_026546715.1). Lineage (NCBI taxonomy): Eukaryota > Metazoa > Chordata > Aves > Charadriiformes > Scolopacidae > Gallinago > Gallinago undulata. The sequence continues at coordinate 1,728,271 of JAOTQQ010000023.1, forward strand.
GAAAATTATTTTTGGAAAGTAAAGTTTAAGATTTAATAATCATTTGATGTTCTGAGAAGTCCGTGGCTGTTTGTCCAATATTTGCTGAACATTTGTTGAGCGCTTTAGTTACTGGGGGTGGGCAGGGAGCTAGGGAGGAAGGCTGCCTTCTGCCTTGCATGAAAAGGTGATTTTTGTAACTACAGCCTCCCTCTCTACCCCCCAGTATAGCTAGCTTTTGTGGTTCATGCACAGAGATGACTTATCACCGGGAATAACCACCTTTGTAGAAATTCTCTCTCTGATAACATGCAAAAGAATCCTGGGTGTGTGTGCTAAAGTGAGGCATAATATTGCCCTGTGCTGCTTTTTGCCTTGTCTGTTAATAAGATTTCAACATGTTCCATCTCTGCTGGTTTACAAAAGAGAAACTGAAATCTAGCTAAGGTAAAGCAAGGCCTGAACAGTCTGTTTGCCTTGCTCAGTTAAATTCCTGATGAAATTAGAGAGCTGGAGGTTTTGTTCGAGATTTCTTCATAATCAAAGTATTGCACAGTTCTCATGCCAGGAACTTCACACCTGACTATAGTCTGAGCTGTTATGTTTAAAAAAATAAAATAAAAAAAATCAGAATCCTGAAGCAAATTTTGGAAACAGCAGCTGGCGTACACATCTAACATTTCAAAGGGCCTTAAACAACAATTTTGATTGAATTGGTGCCTGCTTTTTTTTTAATGCTGTGTTTATGTGGAAATCTAAAGATGACAGCTTACATGCCAACAGTCTGAAATATTTTGCTGATAATAATTTGAGGTTTGTATCTCCTAGTGTGTTTCATTGGAAGAGGACTGTCCAGGGTGAAAATTGAGATCTTAAGTTAATGGAGCCTGTTTTGATGAATTATGCTTTGTTCATGAATATTTTAATAGTTTACATGAGAGAAGACTGGAAGCTGACTTTTTTAACTTAGTTTTTCCAGACTGGAGAGCTGGATGGAGGAGGATTTTTGCCTAACAGGAGACTCTTACTATCTGTTTTACACAAAGGATACTGTTTCATGAAAATATCTTCAACCTACTGTACTTCAACTTGCAAGTGTTTGAACTGAGGTTAACATTTTAGATGGAGAGACTGACTGGTATAAAGAGCCTGAGAAGATGGTGTTTGTTACTCATTGTTTTGTAGCAAGAAAATAGGACTCGTGGTTGACCTTACAGATCGATTTTACTGTAATGTATGCTGATGTGTTCACTTTGAGGTAGGCTTTCATACAATGGCTCTTGGAGGAAGTGCCTGGAGAAAGAGACAGGATACTGGACTTCATGGTGCTTCCCTGCAGAGAAGACTCTCCTCCCTGCTGTGCTCATGGTAGCTCTATTTTGAGGCCCACTTTGGGCCATGTTTGGACTTGCTCCTGTGCAACTGCCCAAAGGTTGCGACAGAGCCTGTAGCAGGGCCAGGGTCTCCAAATGGACTTCCCAGGTCCTCGTGCTGCAGCCTGACCTCAAGACCAGTTTGCATTTTCGTTGTTCTGTTTAAATGCTGTTATCTGAAGAAAGAGAAAGCTGCATGTAGGACTAAAATAATAGTCCTACGTCAGTGGAACTGGTGGCTAAACATCTTTATTGGGCCCAGCAAAAAGCCTGAAGAGGAAGTCATCAGGACGGAGGATGGAGCAGTACTTCAGCCTTTTGGTGAGCTATTGCAGCCAGCTCGTTTAAAGCTATGGAAAGGCAAAGTTGAAGAAGCAATTGCTTGCTGGGAAGAATAAATATGTTTTTCCTATACCACACAGTGCAAGTGAAACTGCCACTGAGGTGAAGAAAGCCTGTGGCAGTCCCTCTTCTCAGTCATTTGTAAACCTTTGAATGAGTTCCCAATGCGAATTGTTACTCCACTCTGCAGTGGGCTACTTTTTGGCCAGCTCAAAGAAGCCCCAGAAAATATTGCACCCATATGTGCTTTTTTTTTTTTACATTCTCATTAAGTTTATAAAACCCACAAATTTAGACCATCTGTCCTATAAATGTTTCTAAACTACACCAAGATGAAAAAGCTGTTCTAGCTTTTTGATATAAGCGGTCAGCAAACCAAACACAAAACCAGAGCAAAGCAAATATTTTCTTGTCATACATGCTTCCCAACCGTGACGGATGAACTGTTATTTTTGATGTGTGCTTGGATCCAAATTTTGGAGAAAAATACCTCCTAGATATGCACATTTAACACCAAACCACCTTGATATGAAGAAATCTTGTTGGGGTGGGGGAATCAGAGGGAAAGTTGCACCATGTGCTGCCAGTGGACTATATTAAAGAAGCTGTTTCTTCAATTATTTGTCTTCCAACGGCCCTGCTGATTGCTATAACAAAGCCATCCTAGGCATGGGCTGTGTTAGCCTGTTCTCGGGGTAAGGTGTTCACGTTTCTATTCAACCCACTTCTCTCTTGGATGTTAATCCAGAAATATTTATTGCCTTCACATGAGGCTCCAAAGTGGGTTTGGAGTGTGATAATGAAGAGAGGCTGTTTGCAGCACTTGGCTGACAGGTGGGATTAAGATCAGGTCCTTGTTCACAGGCAAACTCAACAGCAACCCATGTATTGTGAAAAGACTCAATATGTGGTAGAAAGTGGAAATCTCACTTGAGGTTCTTTTTCCTGGTGTTTCCATGGACACAACAAATCCCCAACATAAACCCTTTGGGAAGGAGAAGATATTGTTTAAATTGTACATCCTGCTTTGGTATTTACAGCCAAGTGGGCAAAAAAAAGAAGTCTCTTCTGACAGTATCCAAGGGCATTGTTATCTTCCTTTGCTATTGGCACATTTCTGCTGTGAGGGCCAGCTTCTCACCCAAATCTGGGGTTAAAGGGATCTTCTTCTGTCAGATAGACCCTAAGTTTGCATGCAGAGATATTCTTACCCATTTGCTTTGGGTATATTGTAGCACTTACCATGCAATTACTGCAAACTTAACTAGAGCATATTTATGAAATGGCGTATCATGATGTAGACATAGATCTGTCTTACTGATGTTCTGAGGAACCATGAATGGAGCAGTTTGAGGGGAGCTGTGAACACTCAATATTCCTGGAAAGCCATATTGAATTATGATGTCTCTTTTTGTGGAGGAAGAAAAAAAAAGTAGTTGAGCTATGCAAAAAATGAGGGATAAATTGTTGCATGTGGAAGGAGTGCTGCCTCTTTGGTGTCCCTGAATTCAACTTGTCTGCCTTTGGCTGTTTTCTGTGCAGATATCCGTGGCTGATACAGTTCTTTGGGCCCTCTTTATCATCATCAGGAGCTATAGGTAATACTTAGGTGCTTGTTTTAATCCTCTGTCTTGGAGGTGAAACATGACTTAAAAGTGTATTGTTCTCTGCTGTGATTATAGGGGCAATTGAGATAAATAGCTTGTAGATGCCTACTTTTGGGCTAAGGAATGTATTCTACTTGTCAGTTCTTCACTGTATGGCCACCTGGTTTGTGTTTTTTGTTCATAAAACTGTGATGCACAAAACCACAGTCAGGATAGCAGGGACCAGTGTGCTGGGACACACTAAATCATTGCCATGCAGCAGAGGGTATGGTGTGTGCTGTTAGCATTGGCTCCACAGGAGCTGCCTGCCTGTGCATCTTTAGGGATGGTCTTCCCTACTCGTTCCTGCTACTTGGGCAAGACTTTGGCAAAAAACAAATAAATGGAAAAAAAAAAAAAAACAAGAACAAAAGAAAAACAAAGCACCAAAACCAATCTAAATTTAGATTTAGTAGCCATTTTTGCCATGGGTAATGTAGTTTTGTGTTAGTAAGCATATAAAGGAAGTTCACCCACAGTGAGTGGCTCCTTTTAAAGATAAAGAGGGGTGTGAAGGTTTTCAGTGTTACTGTTTCTCTTTTTGGAGTTCTCCCACTCTACTCTGCTTTTCCTTTTAAAAATTTAATGAATGGGGAGAAACTGTACCTTTTCTTCTAACCCATTACCTTCTGTTGCATGTACCTTGTGTCCTGCTTGCTGATGATGGAGGCACCAGAGCCCCTTGGTAGGCTGAACACACAGTTGTCTTGTGCTGCAAATGGCTCCCAGGGAGCAGGTAGATGAGCACTACAGCTATGCCTTGCAGGTAAGATCCCTGGCAGAAATGTGCTGGCCTCTGTCAGAGCTCAGCTGGAGATTCTCGCAAACAGCACCAGTCATTTTCTTCCATCCTCCCTCTCCTGTGATAATTTAGCCTGGTGTTTAACCCCAGGGTAGCGCTCTATTTGTCGGTCTCCAAAGAAAGTGGCATGCTCTGTAGGCAAGTAGCAGTATTCTTCTTTATAGAGTTCTGCTTCTCATTTTAGGAAAGTGAAGGTTTATTTTTCCATCCTGGGTTCAAGCCTCAACACGTTCTTCAGTACATCAGTTGAAGTGCTTGTTGAACAAAGCAGTTACTTCAATGAATAGCAGACTTGCTGAAATAGATGCATTCTCTATAAGGCTGGGACAAACTAGTAAATAATTTTGGCTAAAACCACTGTGTGGATGGAAGAGACTTTGAAACTTTCTTTCACTGCTTTATCGCTATATCTATATAGTGAAAAATGTCTAATCTAGGTTTTACCTGCATAGAACTTCCGGCTTTTTAATTTGTTTGTCACATTTGGAACATATAAGAGGATCTAACTAAAGAGAGTAAAAGCATAAAATGTTACAGACTAATTCCTTTGCTTTGTCAAATGCAAATTTTAAGGTTTATAGTTTAAAGCAAAAATCATTTGGAATCCAAAAGTTTGGGCTGACCAGGAATATTTTTTTTTCTTCATCTGTAAACCCTGAAGTTTGCATTTGACATAACCAAGCTGGGCTTTTTTTTCCAAGTCACTCAATGGAAGAGTTCACTGTTTCTGCAGCTTGAGTTATAACTGCTGGGGAAGAAATCCTACATTCTGTACGTGGGCTCTGTTGACAGAGAGGCTATGCAGTGCAGTGAGGAATGAGATGTCCTGTACGATATGCCCTGTTTCCTACAGGGCTTCAAGATGGATAGGAGTCTCTGTAGTGACAGCAGAGGATTTACAACTTGGTGGGTACTTCATAGGTCTTCTGATTTCTGCAGCCTTCTGTGTACATCTTATAATGTTTTATAGGAACTGGAGTTGCATCATCATGCTAAGATAGTGGATTTAAAAAATATTTTTATGAGTAATTAAAAATGTACTTTTGTATAGGAAAACTTTATATGCATGCATATATATGCTCTTGTGCAGAACAAAGATCTGAATTCACTACTGAATTGCCTTACCGGTCTGCAAGGCTCAACAGCCAATCAGCAGCTCTTGATAAATCAGCTTAAAAAAAATAAATAAAAATTTTGGAACACCCCTTAAGTGACAGAGGAGGATTGAAAAGAAACATTTTAGAACTAAGAAAAAAAAAATCCAATCCACAAAGAAACCTTTTTGCAAAAGATTTGGAGAAATCATTAACTCTGCCCCTTTTCTCCTACCTCCCCCCTCCAAAAGTTGAAATACAAATTGTCAGTGTTCTTTTCAAAGGTTTGTAAAAGTTCAGCGTGTTTCAAGCTAGCTGGGGAAACTTTTTCTGTTCGTTCATTTACAAAAAAAAAAAACCCAAACCAGGAAATTTTGCATTTCTATTCCATCCAGCAAAACCCTATTACAGAACTGTATTACTTTACTGAGAGCTCCGCACCCCCACCCTGTCCCCCCCTCCCTGCCGCAGAATAGGTGCATGCAGTACTCAAACAGCTGAAATGAATGTCTGAGCTTAAAGTGGGGTCGTTTATGCAAGTGAGGGTTTTGCCGTGTTTATTTCAGCCAGGCTTTTCCAAAACGATATAGCTGACTTAAATCCCAGGTTCGCATCCAAGCGGATGGTGATCCCAGTGCCCTGTGGAGCGTCCTTCGGACTTTGGCGGTTTGTGGGGGCTTTTCCAGAGGAGGCCTGGGAGGGAGGAGGAGCGGAGGTGTAGCGTACTCCGTCTGATTATGAAATAGCTTAGGAATTTGGGACACCAGCGGAGCTCTCCAGTTGGTTGTCAGTGATGTCAGCTAATACCTTTGCCAGTAATGCCCAGTAGCTGCCTGCTGTATTTCTCTTGCATCGACACAGTACTACTAGCAAGTCGCATTTCATTTTTTTACAGCCTGTTTTTTTTTTTTTAAAATTAGTAGAAAACTATTTTATTTTACTGCATGGAGGAAATATCCTTCTTTAAAAGAACTTGAATATCTACAGTAGACTAATACATTTGGACCAGGAAAGCATGAAGAATTAGTCTTGGGAGCTGGATCCAGTTTTTGCCCTGTCCACTGCATTCACATGCCTGCAACTGATTCATTTAATTGCGCGTTCCTGTGGCCAAATACTAATGTCTATATTCCGCAGATTCTTATCATTACTTCTCTGCCTAAGTGTGTGTTACAGTGGGAAGGATGCTTACTACTGTACCTCTTGTCTATATCTGTTTTACTTCTCTTGAACCTTAGATGGTCCTTAATTACAATTGTGTATGCTAACTCTTAGCTGCCGAGTTTGAATTTTTCCCCCGCATTGTGCTGCAAGAGAGCAAGAAGATGTGTCTGTAGCCGTGCAATTAAAGCAGAAGCATGCTGAATTTCTTCCCACTTTTTCCTCACCTCCACTGTGGACAGGGTTATGCTAAGAAGATTTATGCTTGAATAGTTTTTCTACTTTGGTGAAACGCAGTAAGATATCCAGGTGTTTGAGGTACTATATGAAAATAGAACTGAACTGGTATGAAAGGCTACACTGTAATATTTAAATGTGTATGAGTTAATTTATGTGGTTGAATTGTACAAGTGAAGATGGAATTCTTTCAGCTTCTACATTGCTTTGTGTCATAGCAGCATTTGACTACTTTGCATGCAAATCAGTAGCTCTGGCAAAGCTCTAGAATAGTTTGTGGTGTCTGACGCCAAGTTATTTACTCATCGTGGGCAAAACTGAGCTATGTGTCATCTTTAGCCATTCTGATTTTGCACTTGTGTGTTGGAAACATGGGGATAGGAAGACATCACCCTGCAGCTACTTCCCCATGAGCTGTGGACCTTCTAAGCCATTAGGCACCATATGCTTGTATAAAATCAGACTTCTGCGGTAGCTCTTTCACTCCATGAGTACTACAGAGACTAGCATTTATTAGTAAGTTAGTTGCTTGGATTTGGCTGTTGTGCCCTCTTATCTGTGGTTTTAGGTGAGCAAAATAAAACCAGCTATATTATTCTTTTTAAGGTATACTCAAGAGCATATTACTAAAAGTATTGCGATAAGGAGAAATAATGTGAAGCTTTGTTTTATGTCTCTTTCTGAATGGATGCTTTCTCTCAGCAATACTTTTCACTGTACTAGCAGAGGACCCTGCTTCTCAGTTGCTCTATGTGTTTTGAGTTACTCCTATCTCCTAGTGTCATTCAGTTACCAAACACAGGAATTGATTCAAAGCTCACAGAAATGATCAGGAAGCATTTCTGTTAACTTCAGTACAATTTATGTCAGATTTGTGCTTCAGAAAGGCTGTTTTATTTTCCTTGCCTCCCACAAGTAAAACAGTTGACTGTTGCCAGCAGCAGTGATAGGTCTCGGGCAGAACTGTCTTCTCCAAGAGGCACACGCTGTCTGCTGGCTGATCCATCTTCCAGTTAAGAGGTTCTTCTGCTAAATTTGTTATACCTGCAGTGTTTGTGTGTATACAGAAAGTAGTAGGGGGTTTCCTGTCACATGTCAGAAAAAGACCACCAACTGACCCTGTTGTATGTGATTTTTAAAGAGACAAAATTATTGGTGTGCAAGATTTTCTACTGATGGAATAGCATCAATTCACTTATTTAATCTTATTTACGGTGAGGTAGTTCGGCAGAATTGTAAATAAACATAGTAGTTAAACTGTTTCACTAGAGCACCTAGAAATTTTCTGAATTCAATATGATTTTTCAGCTGATGAGAAACTGTGGATAACGGTGTTGGACAATGTATCTCAGTAATAATGTTTCCTGAGCTGAATGCTCCACTTCTTAAATGGAGTACTTTGCATGTCAGCAGGTAAAGGAACGAGGTTATGATGTGAATGAAGTTCACAGAGAGGCTAATAACTTTATTATTAGCACTGGTTGGGAGATAAGCAAATCGGCATTCAAATATGCAAAGTAGAGAGGAGAAATTCCTGTTGGCTTTTCAGGTTGCTATTAGTAGGGTTTATTTCTTTACTTTTTTGACGAGGAACAGCTGTGGATTAGCACAGGCTAATCGGAGACAGTAGACAACCTGGTAGGGTCATTGTGCACTGCTCCTTTGAAATGTTCAAGTTTATGGGGTGTCAGAGCAAGCCGGGGCATGAACTGACTGGGCTGAGTTATAACAATAGTTTGAATCGCAAAGGGCTGGACCATCAGCTGGTTGAGATCAGCAGAGCTCTACAGGGCGGATAAATCCATTTATTCCAGGTGGGGATTTGCCCCCAAAATCTTTACCATGATATCTGTCAAATTTCTTTCAGTACAAAAATTTGATGTGATCTTGGTTGAGTATGGTCCTGCAGTCACCCAAATAAGTGTTTCTGAAATGGAAAGACTTTAAAAGGTGACCACACTGAGTCATGACTTCATTTTTAGAAATAAGCAAAAATTTTGAAAAATGACTCCTTATTTTCTAAAATGGAGTGCTTTTTGAAAAAGATAATTTATTTTTAAATTGACATAGGAAAAGTGAGTGTTTTCCCTTTTTTCTTTCTTTTTTTTTTCCTCGAGTTGTATGACCTTACTTTTATTTTTCTCCTGCCAGTGGGTTGATTTTTCTGTGGTTTTTTAACTACTTAATTTGGGGAAAAAAAAAATAGAAGAGAAAAAGGAAAAAAAAATGATGAAAGAAGAAAATCAGAAAAAACATTTTTAAGAGAGGGGGAAAACCAAAAGACTGAACAAAAATGCCAAAATAATACTGATCACATTTAAAGAAAAAGTAATTTTTAAAAGCCTGTCACCTGAGGAATTTTTTTGATTCTTCCACTAGCTCTAACTCCAGTTTATTTTTTGCAAAGAGAATATGAAACCTTGTCTATAAGTATATGGTACGTTTCAACATTTTACAAGGTTTTGTGCATTGTTCACTCTCTGCCATGTCCCTTTGAGATTCAGTGTCTTGAGGTTTGGTTTTGGGCTTTGTTTGGGGTTTTTTTTGGTTTCTTTTTTTTAAGCTATGCTGTACTCATTAAGTTCAATGAAAGTTGTGTGAAATATATTTATAGACTAGTATTGAATAACTCAGCTGAGCACTTTTGGAGGTGAGCCAAGTTTATTTAGTGTTGTTGCCTCCTCATGCCAGATTATGGACTCTAAGGTCCACTCCTCCAAGCTGTGCAGTAAGTTTAAGAGCAAACCTTGGCTGTTAACACAGGGCTTCTGCACTCACTTGCGTTTAGTTTCTCTCACCTAAATAACCACCCAGATAAGTGAGAATGGGTAGGAGACCTTTCTCTTCCTTTTCCACCCATGCTTAGATTTGCCCCAGTATAGAACAAGAGTAGTTTTTACAAAATAAAAAAAATAAAATTTCTCAGTAAAAAAGGACTTCACTAGAAATTCAATTTTTGGTGGAAATTGTGACAGATCTGAGACGCTGACTTTTCATCATAGCTTCTCCCATGTTAGCTCTCTTAAGGTACCGAGGGTCAACTCTGTGGGCAGACTGTATTGGCTTTCCTTAAATTCAGGTCTTTCTATAGATACTGCAATGCTCTGTGTCTTCTGTGACTCTCTGTCCAGCCCACCATGTCATCAGCTTCTTCCCTGTCTGTGGAGAGTGAGGAAAGAAGTCAACACAGAGCTGGAGGCTTTGCATTCATAACTTGGTAAGAATCTGCATTTCCTTGTCCTAGGTTTCAGCATCACATCTTTACTAGGCTGTGTCAGCCTTATTTCAGGGTTTAGTGGCCAAATACTACATATTCAGATCTTGTCTTCTGTAAGATTGGAAGGAAAAGTCATCATAAACCATTAATATTTTATTTACAGTTGGCTTGATTGGAATCAAAGTCACGTTTCCTTTTAGCTTAATGAGTCCAGCAGGCAGATCAGTTGTGTCTGAGGAGTAGAGCTGACAAGGGTAAGGACTAATCAGCCATGTCTCCTGTTGGGATTAAGAGTCAAACATTAGGACGTTTGCTGTCCTCCAGTCACTGGAGTTTCAGTGGAGAGAGTGATGTTACCAGTGCCTGTGGGGAGGCTATGAAATTCCTCCCAGTCCAGCAGTATGGTGTAACAGGAGAAAATGCAAATTCTGGGTCAGACTTGGTGAAAGTAAAGAGGATAAAACAAACAGGAAATCTTTTGAATTAAATTCTCGGCTTGTGCGAATTCATTCAAAGTTTCTTTTGTCCATGGACACCATTTGGGCATGTCTGAACAGAGTGTTCCTTTCTTTCATGCAAAATTGGGCATTTGGGAAGAGGCATTTGCAGCAGTTGAGTAAAGATTTGGCCAAGCCTCCTCCAACATCGCCTGGCATAATCTTCAGGAAATGTATCAAAAGCTGAACTTCCCATACACCACTTCAGAGTCCCGCTCTGATAAGAAAAATCTGAATTATAGCCTGTTAATTTTTAAAATGTTTATTTTTTTCCTTGCATGCATAGTATGTGCGGGTTTTATTTTTCAAATTAGCCAGGGGTAGCCATGGGAACTTATGTGCTCTTAAAACAAAAATAAAGGAAGAACTGAAAGCATCCCAACCATTGCTGCCCATGATTTAGTATAATATGCTGATTGAAACTTCAGTATTGACTCCTGTAATTAGCACTATAGTTTGCTTTTTTTCTCTTACGAAACTTTTAGTTTATGCAACTGATGTCAATGGAGCTATGCTAATTTATGTCAGCTGGTCTGATATTTTTGCCTTGGCAAAAAACATATATAATATTGTTTTTCCCCAGAAGATTGGCTGACTACTCTAAAAGTCATTATTGACTGAGGTTAGCCAAATAGGACTAAGATTTCTTTCAGTAGTGGAAACATTGATCATTAGGTTGAAACAGATTGTATTTTGCTGAAAGAAAAGCTACTTCTGTTTATTTGTAGAGCATAAACATCCTGTAGGTCTGTTCAGAGTTATAACAGTGTAAATCCATTATAGCTGAGTGGAGACTCAAGCCCATTATTTTTCAATGAGTGATATTCACCTGTTTGCTTAAATGATGCCAGGTGGACAGAACCAACTTTTATAACAAATGTTAAACTCCTCATAAACAGAGCTTTAACTTCCCTTCTTCTTTGATTTTGTACTGCAGGCCTTTAGAACGATGGGGACATCTGTACCTTTGTGGTGAGGCATAAGAGCAGGTGAAGGAAAAATCATTTGTCCTTATCCTCACCGTATTGAACAGCTTCGTCTGTCCATGAGATCACAGATCATCTGAGGGGGGAATTGTTACACTAATTTTTGAAAAGTAAAACTTGAAACTCAAAGCCTGGCCCCGTTTCGCCAGTAAGTCCCCTTTGCAAACAAGTGGCCTCAGCTTCTGCAGGTGTAATTGCGCTCTGACTCCTCCGAGCAATGCTGATTTACACCAGTTTGATCACACAGCATACAAGCCGGTATAGGTTTGGCCACAGTCTGGTAAATGAGGATCTGCAGCAGATAAGAAACCCGGACAGTAGATGGAAGCAGCAAGATGTACATGGTGTACATGATGTACATGGTGGTGATGGAGGAGAAATGGGTATTGGGTGGAGAAAAGTAACAGAAGGAAAGTCTGTGCCAAGTATAGAAAATCTCAGTAATTTGTAACTTGCGTACTGGTGTTAGACCTGTCTTCTAAATTTACTGGAGGGTACAGAATAATGAGGGTAGGTGATTATGAGAGTTTGTTTCCCTGTTGATAAGACATTTCAGAACAGCGTCTGTCTGAATCTGTGAAGTCTGGTATCAGTATTTTGATTTTTCAGTGGGTATGTCTGCCTTGTTCTTTAAAGTGCCAGATATTCAGCTCGCAGTAAGGTCTTCAACTTTATTTTGGGTGAACTGAAATTTCTGCTAAAATAATAAGACTCAGGGGAAGGAATTGCAGCAATCTTTCCTGCATGTGACAGAAAGAGGTCCAACTATTTTCAGGTTTGCAGAAGCCTGGCAGGATTAAATTTTAGCCAGGGTCCTAAAAAGACAATCAGCTGTTCCAGTACATCTTAGCACCATACTTATGAACAGAGGGTTTTGGTTCCAAGGTAAACTCATGCATTTCTTGCAGATGTGCAGACAGGTAATTAGAGTCTTCTCCAGAAATTGCACACAGTGAGATTTGGGGTAAGTGATGTTTTAGATACCCTTTAAGTCAATATTTGCACATGTGATCTTTGCTGTCTTTTTAAAAAAATGCAAGTTTCTAGTTGATCAATTGCAGGAAGGTCACCAACTCGTGCTCAGAGAAGCTCTCCAGTTATGATCTCCTTCCTGTAGAATCCTGGTTTTGGCAGATTTTGTGTGGCTGGAGCTCTATTCCTTTTTGACATGCTCTCGTTCTTTTAATCTGCAGTTTTTGATGAATTCCTGAATACTGGATGTACTCACTTTGTTCCCTCTCTAACCTGTCCAGCGTCTTCAGATAGCAATATGCAATTTAACACAGTGTAAGCAGTGAACATGCTCAGCTGGATTTTTTGGAGGGTTTACCTATGCAATGATGGAAGTGAAATAAAGAGCCAGACATCTCAGAAATTACTTCTTAGTAGGCTAATAGTTTTTCAGCTCCTCCTGACATATTCACAAACTGGGCTATTTCACAGAGAAAGTGTAGTGCTGGCATAAAGACAAACCTTTCTCTGACGTCCTCATCTGCCCAGTCTGGTGTTCTGTTGTACTGTGGCACTGTGGGTGAGGTGTATGGAATCTGCTGCTGTTGGGGAAAAACCTAACAGCTGCTCCTCTGAAGTCTGAGACTGCTGCTGTTCTCCTGTGTGCAAGAGGAAAGAAGGGCTTCTCTCTTTAATAACCTATAAGCTAAGATGAGCCAACAAAGTGGGGATGAGCAGCCAGTCACCTACCACATCTTTTTATTTAGGCTCACAGTTATGTTTTAATTTAGGACACAGTGCATTTTTGCCAGTTCCAGTGTATTCTCATTCAACCCATTTTGGGGACTTTTTGAAAACATTTTGTCCAAGCCTTCATCGGAAGGTGTCATTACCAGATGTAAATCTTTGGTCAAACTGGTTTACAAGTGGTCTGTAATAAAGCCCTCTTGACCTTCTTTGAATTCTTCAGATCAAACTGCTTAGATGTTTTTCATACTTCTTCCTGCCTTTTGGCGGCAAGATATTAGTAACATAGTGGTCTGCACAAGTGTACAAAACTCTTGGTGTCCAAATGGGTGATTTTTATGGTAGACATGAAGCTGTCAGCAGTGCTGATGCTAATTTCAGCCTGGAGTTTACTCAGTATAGGAGTATACATCATATACTCAGTTTATGACGACTGTGCACAGAAGTCAGGTTTTCCAGGCAACAGTGGATAAAGGCTGACCAAGGCCTGACAGTGATCCATGGGAACTGGAGTTCCTATCAAGGACAGCTTCCCAAGGGAAACCATGTGTCTCCCTTTATGTTGACCTGGATGCTCTGCTCCCCTCTCGCTTCAGTGCATGTAGCTGATCATTTCCTGTCGCTCCTGTAAGGTGTCCTATAGGCTGAGCCTTGGCAGCACTTACCATCTTCACATGGTAGCCATTTGTCTGGAAGACTATGGCTTACTTCTGTTCATGTTTCTCATCCTCTAGCTTTCTGTACTAAATGTCTTACTATAAATTCTTGGCCGACCAAAGAAGTTTGGCTAATCCTAACTTCTGGATGCTTATCAAAACCAAAGCTTGAATTTCATCCACCGTGAATCCTAGTCTTTTTTTTAATGCTGCTGTTTGGAAGCACAACTCCATGTGCTCTTAATAAAATAGTGGAAACAACATGCATCAACTTTGTAAACAAACTTAAAAACTTTTTTTTTTGAGAGCCAATTTATTTGTAAATAATCTACACCAGATGTTGTCCATGACATAAAATTCCACTATTAATATCTTGTTATATGGCTTTGGGCAGGTCAGAAGACTGTGCCTCAATTCCCCACCCAGAAAATAGGTGTGGTAGCTTCTGAGGACATTATTGCTCCAGGAACAAGGGTTATTTAAATAACTAAGAGACAAAATTTGTGCTCAGACTGTACTGATGAGTACTGGAACCTAGAGGCTCTTAAAAGCATATTTCTAATACTCACAAAATTGCCATATTGTAGGACTTGTAGCAAAGATGCAGCACAGTCTGGTTCCTGTGTTTATATATTTAATATATATTTTGGATAATGCTACTTGTAGTTGTGTTGAAGTCCCTGGTGTAATAGTTGAGGCAAAGCCAGCCTACTTATGCTTACAGGTTGGCTTTTCTAGAAAGAAGCTTGAGGTACACCCATTTGGAATATTTCCAGGATGTGATTTGATTTAAGGGCAAGATTTTCCAGAGCTGGAGCCTGAAGTCAAGATACTGGGTAAAATTTGCAAAAGAAACTTAGTTATCCTCCTTATCAAAAGGCGCTGAGCTGCCAAGCTGGTTGGAGATTACATGCTTTTTAAAGTACTGGACCTAATTATTTCAGTGGTCAAAGACAACACCATATTGTTGCCACAGCTGACAGTCAATTAGGTGAGCAGCTGTAAGTATTTTCATCTCAAGGTCAGTGGAAAAACCTTGTTGTTTGGCTAGGTGTCATCCTGGGGCTGCTGATCCTCCTGATAAGTGACAATGCTGGTCTTACTGCAGTTTCTAGTTTGGGCATTGGCAGAACCAGCTCAATGATGCGTGCACCAGCAGTACAGACATACCCTTGGTTGCTTTCAATCTGAATTTCAGGCTTTTGAGGCAGACACAAAGACAGCTGAATTTTCAGACTTGTGTTCCTGCTGAAGCAAATATATAGCCTGCATTTTCTAAAGTGTTCAGTCCTATATTCACCACCCCAAAAACGTGGCAGGAGAAGTTCACGTTGCTTTCTGGGAGAGCTGTGGGGTGTTTTCTCTCCGTACCCAAAAGCTGAATTTTTGTGATACAGTTCACTTGTTTCAATGTCAAAGTGGGAACTCTTGGGAGTGAAGTTATTTTAGGAACCTTTGTGTGGTGGTGACTTTGAGACACAACAGTAGAAAGGAAATGTGTATTTCTGCAGTTACAAAATGAATCAAATGAGATCAGGTTTTCCTAGCTCTCTGCTGTCCCTCAGAAATGCAGACAGAGTTGTGTCCTACCTTAGAATCATAGAATCGTTTGAGCTGGAAGGGACTTTAAAGATCATCGAGTTCCAACCCCCCTGCCATGGGCAGGGACACCTCCCACTAGAGCAGGTTGCTCAAAGCCCCAT